>JACCIB010001913.1:0-15690 GCA_018906965.1 Philotrypesis tridentata | reverse complement strand
GCATTAAATCGATAGCTTATGATGCACTTAATAAACGCTAAAAGGGAATTTTCTAAAAATTAATATTTAACAACATTTTTAGCAATAAATAGTTTTTATTTTCGCGAATTTCATATTTTTGCGAATATAAAAAGCAGCATTAAATATTTAACTTAAATTTATATTTTGATTAAAACAGTGTTAAAAATAATTAAGTCGATAAGCTGATTTTGTATGAATTACGATTATTTTACAATTACATAAACACGATTAACAGAATTCAATTAGATAAGTATTCAGTTTTATTTTGATATCTATTTTATTTAAGTGTTTATTTTTTTTCCAGATATTTTCTGTTTCCATTGGAAGGTTACACAACTATCAAGTTATATAGGAAAGGAATTCCTGTGACAAGCTAGTGAAGTGAAAAAAGTATTTTTATTCAAGAATTATTATTAGGTTTAGAAGTAATTCATTTTCTTTTGACGTCGTTTTCTTTACACCACAGTTATGAAAAAATGATTTACTAGAACACAATCAGATAAGTATTTTGTTTTATATTATATATAAATATATTACACACACACACACACACACACACACACACACACAACACACACACACACACACACACACAACACACACAATTTTGTGAACTTATTCTTTGTTTAAATGTTATCTTTTATTTTTACTGGTTTTACAATTTTCTCATGGGAGGTTATACGCCATATATTATTCGTGAATATTGAAAAAAAACAAAAAGTTCCCTGTGTGTGCATCTTAAAAAACAAAACATCTGTAGTATTTTCCATCGCCCTACTATTTTATTAGCAAATATTTCTAACAAATTAGGCATAGCTGGAATATTTATCAAGTTTAGACCAGCAAAAAGGAGGTTCCTGTGACGAAGTGAAATTAGTGAAGTGGAAAAATATTTTGAGTCAAGAATTATTTATAAGAAATGCTGGAAGAACTCAAGTGACAAGATTGTTTCTATCGACCTCACTATTTATATTTATAACAAACTAGACAATAGCTGGAATATCTATCAAGTTTAGATCAGCAAAAAGAAGGTTATTCTGACGAAGTGAAATTAGTGAAGTATTTTGAATCAAGAAAGTCGGTAATAATACTTTCTATCGACCACACTGTTAATATTTATCATTTACATATGGACGATGTATTGCATATTATTAATAATAATGTATTACCAAACATGATTGAAGAAAGCTTGAATAGATTTCGATTAATAAATAATTTATAAGAAATGCCGGAAGAACTCAATTGACAAGAATAATAAATGTATTTATTTAATAATGTTTCATTAAATATCTGAACTTTAACAACTTTTATCCAGTGTTTTATGTTTTATGTTTAAAAATTTTATGTTTAAAAAGTATTTCTGTCATAACATATTATGGTTATGTATTATAAAATTACAAAATTAAAACAATAATTAAAAAAAATTACAATTGCAAATGTTCATACTACCTACAGAAAAGTTTGATAATTATTAAGATTAGGTGTTTAAAATAAAGAAAGATTAAAGCTTTTAAAATTTAAAAACTCAAATATTAAAAGAGACTCTATCGGTCTGTATGAGTACAAAATTTTTTCAAAATGATCAGACCAGAAACATACTCCATCTCGTAATGCAAGACCTAAAAGTATGACTGTCTATTTGAAAAAATATATATAGGCGTTTTGTCCTAGCTGTCAGAGAGGACTCCTCAGTAGGGCTCGGACAGCTTACCTTAGACGCCCACCGCTCGGATGATCAACGGTTTTATAAGTACTTTCGACGTGGTTTTCCCCCTTATGGGAGAGAAAAACACGTCGCTATCTATTAGACACTTTCAAGACCCAGTGTCGATTTGAATAGAAATGGAAATGACTCCATCATTCGCAGATGTTTAATATTAAAATTAAATTAACCAATAAACATGAAAGTTGTGGAATCCCTGTGGAATCCCTTTGGAATCCCTGACTAATTTACTAAATGAAAAATTACTTCTTTTCAATTGCTAGAGAGAAAGAAGTACAACCAGCTTCCAGAATATGGATCAGCGTGCCCTTTTTTCAAGGAAAGTATACATTTCACTATCTAGAAAGTAAAAAGAGTATATGAGTTGTCAAGCCCATCAGTCGATATGATGCCATGATAAATTTTAAATTGATACCCTTGACCAGTTTAAAATATTAACATTTAAAAGTTCAGTAAGACTATTCAAAACTGGTCAATGGTGTCAACTTAACATTTTTGCTAGTATCTTTTTGAGTGATGACTTAACAACTTACATGTTCTTTTTCCTTTCAAATAGTATAAGGTATACTTCCCTTGAAAAAAAGTCACGCTGATCCATATTCTGGAAGATGGTTGTCCTTTGTACTCTCTGGAAATTGAAAAGATTTAAATTTTCAGTAAGTAATTAGTAATATTCTTTCATTTTAAAAATAAAATTTTAAATTTTATACAATCTATTAAAATTGGTTAATCATTTGGACTTTAAATTTGATGTATATGCGGCTCCTCAGTGTACGTTTTGTTATGTTCGTCAAGATAGGTCATGATACGCATAGAGAAAGGTCTATCTCGCTGAGTAACTGTGTAATTGACGTCTATGCTTTAGGAAAAAGTAGACTTTCTGCTGTACAAAAGATTACGAAACCTCTCAAATATTATAAAACATATACCAAGAATCAGGAATAAAGTATAAGAATTTCAAATTTCGTCCAATTAATAAACTTGATATATGATCCCTCCATATATTTTTTGTTGTCTCTGCTTTGAAGCAAAGTATACCTTCCGAGTTCTAAAAACTTATCAAACTTTTCAATTATTACAAAATATATCCTAAGGAGTCATATAAGATATGTAAGAGCTGGTCGTAGTATTAGTATGGAGAGAATGACATTTTTCAAAGCAAAATTTTACACTTAGTGATTTATTAAGTACGATCTAAGTTAATCAAAGCTCTGTGTACTTAATAAGTTGCGACGGAGAATCCGACGTAAACGCTGGGCGATTCCCCTGCAGACACCCGGAACCGAGCATAAGGATATGCTCTCATGTACGGGTGTTTACAGGAGAAATCACACGTGTCGAGCCTCAGCCGAGCGCCAGCATGAGCCGCGCCGTAGGAGAGACGAAGAGGGAGAACGCGCGAGGATAGCAGCAGCCGGCCGAGTCACCGCTGTGACGTCACGGCCGCCGAGCTGCGAGAGAGCGCGCTAGGAGTGGGAGCGCCGCCGACTACCACACGCGGCCGCGCGCGGCGCGCAGAGCCAGCAGGCGCACCGCTGGGCCGCAGCCGCCGCCATGACACCACCGAGGAGCACGAGGCGACGGCAAGCGCAGCCAGCGCATGGCGCTACAGCGAGCGGCGCGACGAGCGGTATAGCCGATGTAGAGAGCGAGCGTGCGTGTGTAAGCGGCGCGCGTGTATGTGTGTCCTGTAGCGAGCGTACGAGTGCGAGAGAGACCGCACGATGCGAGTAAAATACAGCGTTGGAGAGTGGAGGCTACCGAGCCCCCACAGGCGTATACGAGGCCGATATTGGCGGTCGAAGTGGAGGCAACAGGCTCCTCCACACCGACAGAAATACGCGCGCGAGAATAAATATGTCAAAGCCGAGAAAGAGGAATAATGCGGGGAGGAAGAAATAAATGTTGTATGCGGCGAAATTAAATAAATAGAAATGAAAATAAATAATAAGGATTAGAGAGTAGCTTAATTATTGTTAGAGAAATTATTAAGGCGAGAGAAAAAAAGTGTAAAAAAGGTACAAGAATGTAAAATAGGGCGAAAAGAGGAAATATGAATTATAATTGCCGCGGCGAGTCACGTGATAGCCGGAGCCAGCGAGCGTGTATGTGTGAGATCGGGAGATAGAGCGATGAAGCGCGAGCGGTCAGTCGCACGTTCGCACGCAATCAAGCAGCAACGAGCATCGTTCAGAGTTCCCCGAGTTTTGAAGAAAAGTCTAAGGAGTCGTCAGCATCCTCATCCGCGACCGTGTAGTTTCGCGCGTTTTAGAGTACGAGATTACGGCCGAACGAGAGGAGGACAAAGGAGAAGCAAGGCGAGAAAAGTAAGAGAGAGTAGAGTGTGGAGGAGAGAGTGTTGCCGCGGCTCTCGAACGTCACGTACGTACGAGTAGTAGCCATAGCCGTGTGTGTTGCGAACCGGAGCCCGAGCCTCCGGAAGTAATAAGTACCGCGCATCTGCTGAAGCGTTTTTGTAAAGCAAAAAGTGTTCGATATTAAATAAAGCAACTATTATCAACGTTAAATCTGTGTATGTTCGTTAGTGTAATTACGGCTCAAACGGCCCTCGAGAGAGAGAGTCTCAGCCGAGGCCAGAAGAAGGTGAGCGAGTTCCCCCCGCGTCGTGTCAAGGCGCCCTTAACCCCGAGAAATAGACGCGACGCGAGACTCGGCTCAGAGCCACGGAGGGGAGGCCGACGCGCGAGCCCGCCCCAGGAGAGACCAGCACGACCGCCGACACCGACGCGTCATCACCGTCGCCCGGACACCCCGTGCGTTAGCGAGTCATCGCCGTGACTCTCCCCGCGCGCGCGCGCTGCCTGCCCCGCCGTGTCACAAAGTTAATAATTATTGTAATTATGTTCCTTCAAAACCAAAAGCCGAGTTGAAAAATTCATACAAAGACAAAAATATAATAGTAGTGAACGCTTAATCAAAGTTTTATGTACTTGATAAGATAATAATTATTATAATTATGTTACTTCAGTGAGTCCAAAGAATTTGATTATCATTAAGTCATCTCCAAAATCAAATCCAAGCTGTTCACAGTATCTGAAAACTTAAAAAAAAATTTACACAAAGTATCATATTTTTTTTAAAACAAAACATAACAAAATAAATCTAAAAAAACTTATCTGACTCAATGTAGGTGGCATTTTTGATGAACAGATAGAACTAAAAACGGTAAACTGCAACGATAACTCATAAAAAAATTGATCCAATGATATGGTTATTTGTCGCATAATTAAAAGACCGAACGATCCAATTTGATGGTCTTATAAGAAAAATAAGCAAACTTAGCAGACGTTACATAAAAAATAGCTGATAGAAATGGATTAAGTGACTCACTTGAAGTGCACGGTGTAAACTAAAACTAAAGAACATTATATATGCCATCTCGTTCCATCCTATCATATCCCGGAATATCCGATTCCGCCGTTCCTGACGGGTTCGTGTTATAGAGCTATTACTGAAAATTTTTAAAGTGTATTGTCTATACGCATGAATAGATCATAATGAAATGGAATTTATTGCCGTTCCTGGTTAGGTCCTTCTAGTGCATGTTTTACTATTGGTGAATAAATTCTACGTTAGCAGCTGGAACGCTTAATAGATGTTGACTATAACTTATTTATTAAATGTATTGTATTCCTTTTATAAGTATTGAAATCCCCCCCCCCCCAAAAAAAAACTTTTCAAGGTAAAAGGTTGGCAAGTATAAGATTAATTCTTCATTTAAATTAAAGATTAATTTTCGAACTCTCCACAACCCTTATTATGCAGCCAAAGGTCTAATTGTGTTCATAATGAGCTTTTTCTTTGTTGGTTTATTTTTTGCTTTCAGGTATACGGGTGCAAGCCAGCAAGATGGGAGTTTATATTGACTGTCTGGAGTATTATTTTGCATGCTTTTCAACAACTTCAAATGTATTTAATAATGGTAAGTATTGCATGTAACTATAATTCATAAGCATAACTTGATTATGAATAGGTAACGATAATTTTTATTTTATTTTCAGCTTCTATATACTATTATCACACAGCATGATGTGCGCGTACCACCAAATATACTTTATTATATGTATATTTGGGTACCAAAAGCAAATCAAGGTATGCCAGATAGTTTCTGTAAGTATAGCTGAGTTCATTTATATGATTTACATTATAAACTTTAAATGCCTTTTACTCAAATTTAGTTTTTTCATGCTTTTTGTGTACTTGCCGCAACTTTCTGAAGGAACCGTACCATCAATTCTGATGAACCAAAGTGGAAAACCTTCCTAATGAGTCTGGTCACAAACTAAGTGGAGCAGAATTGGCAAAGATAAGTTCAAAGTGAATGTTACGTATGTTTACATATGTAACATTCACTATAATTACTAATATTGTGAATATATATATAATTAAGTATATTAATTTTGTGTTTTTCAGGAATCTCTTCCACTTAGTTTGTGACCAGATTCATAAGGAAGATTTTCCACTCTGGTTCATCAGGATTGAGGGTACGGTTCCTTCAGAAACCTGCGGCAAGTAAACAAAAGTGATGAAAATCATGATTTTTGGTAATAAATACCTTTAATTGTTTTTAAATGTTATACTCACTTTATGCATATTATTTATGCATAAAAGTGATGTATAATACTTAGATTTTAAATGAAAAATGTAGTTTTTAGAGCACCTACATATATTTATTTTTTACAGCACTAATAATTTTTCTTTTTTTTCCAGGTTTTAACACTGTCATAACCCCTTAATGGTCCATTGAACTGACGACCATTTTTTTTAGTATCACTTCACTAACTTTGATTTTACGAATATTCCAATTTTAGTTTTCAGAAAAGAAAGTTGTGATATCAATAAATAAATTGGCAAGTTTCTTTTATAAAAAATCAATCGTATTGATAATAAATAAATAAATGAGTGTTTGAATGAGGGAAATAATATGTAGAATAAAAATTAATTGTTATACTATACCGATAGCTTTTTGCAGGAAGAAGTTCTAAAGACCTCGATGTGTAGTCTTTTGAATAAATTGTTATTTCCAACCCTAGAAGGCGATTACGTTGAAAAATCAATATACAATAATACTAATGTAATTTACAATATTAAATGGAGTCACCATCAATTAGACCTTTCTGTTAGGATTGCCGTCTACTTCGTAGATAAGTGAATCGCAAAAGATTGAGCAACTTAGAGAATCGATGAATTACCTTTCTATTATCCTATATAAATGGCACCACTTCAAATATATGTTAAACAGGGAGAATAATGGCCTCAAATGATAATTGAAATTGTTTTTAATTAAGTATAGAACTGAACCTGGGAACTCTGAATATTTTTCAACTTCATTAATTTCTTAAAAATTGAGCTTACAACTATCACAAAATTTTCTATATTTGAATTCAGAAATTGATTACTCTGGTTAAGCAGAGGCGTCATTTGAAGATGATATCCATCGTTGTATACAATAGGACGGGACGGCAAGTTTTTCCATAAAAAAATTCAACACGGTCTCACTGCATCATGTTGCTTAATCTTTTGCGATTCACTTATCCACGAAGTAGAAGGCAATCCTAACAGAAAGGTCTATTTGATGGTGACTGCATTTAATATTGTAAACTACATTAGTATTATTGTATATTGATTCTTCAATGTAATCGCCTTCTAGGGTTGGAAATAACAATTTATTCGAAAGACTACACATCGAAGCCCTTAGAACTTCTTCCTGCAAAAAGCTATCGGTATAGTATAACAATTAATTTTTATTCTACATATTATTTCCCTCATTTAAACACTCATTTATTTATTTATTTCAATACGATTGGTTTTTTATAAAAGAAACTTGCCAATTTATTTATTGATATCACAACTTTCTTTTCTGAAAACTAAAATTGGAATTTTCGTAAAATCAAAGTTAGTGAAGTGATACTAAAAAAAATGGTTGTCAGTTCAATGGACCCTTAATGCGAAGCTGTTTACGAACATACATATTTTATTGATGAGAGTTTTAGATTTTCCAAGTTGATGTATATAAGCATAAAGTTTTGTCAAGGGGTTATAAGGTTTATGCAGAATTTGAAAATATTTAATTTAGATGATAGAATAAACACTTAGACTTTTGGCTACATAAGGGTTGTGGAGAGTTCAAAAATTAATCTTTAATTTAAATGAAGAAACAATCTTATACTTGCCAACCTTTTACCTTGAAAAGATTTTTTTTTTTGAGGGGGGGGGGTAATATTTACAAAAAGCATTACGATATGACCTTTGATTGCCTTTTTAAACCATTTCTTGTTCATATTATGCCATGAAAAAACGCGCTCGCGCGTATAGAAGTGGGATTTTACGAACATTAACATAATATATTAGCTGTAGAAATAGATGAAAAGTTATTTTATACATGTGTAAATATTTATATACATAAGTATAATCTTAGATAAATCGATTAAATTCAATGCAAGTCCAAAAAGTTTTATACAATACGAAGCGATAACTTATAGTTGAAAAACATATTTTATCGACATTACTTCCTCAATTTCGTTTAATGTTGAAATCGCGAGCGAACACTATCATTGTACTAAGCTTTTAAAGTAATACACACACACATATACAATCATAAATCAAACCTGTTATCAGACATATCACATCAGTTGCCAGAGTCGTGAAGATTTTTTGGCCGAAGTCAACCAGATTAAAGAGAACAGCGTGCTGTACAACAGACCAGAACATCATTTTACCGAAGCAGCCCAGCGTATGCTCGATTTTTACATTAAGCAAATCGTTGGAAAAAAAGACAAGATTATGAGGCTCTAAAAAGCTATCTATCCCTTACTGGACTACAACAATCACGTTACGCTCTCATATCTTTTGAATACTGTGATCAATTATAAATTATTGTTAAGAGGATCATTAATCCACACTTATCATCGCAGAAACTGTTTGACCGCTGTGGAGTTTCGACACTGTCCAACAGTAGTCTATCTGCGATAACTCGTTTCTCCTCATCATAAGGTTGAGCAACTGTCTAGTTCACCTTCTGTAAACGTAAAAAATCGATACAATTCAAATGTCTTCTGGTAATATTCCAATTGATTTCAAAGATATTTCAGTCCTAACCGTGAGTATTACCACACTTTATCTATTTGCAATATATTTACTATTTAATTTGAAAATTATAATTTTAATTCCAGGTAATTCCAAACAATTTCGGTGAAGGGATACTCAACGAGAGTCCGAGCGGTAGTATTTTAAGGTTCAATCAGAATGAGCTTGCGAGATCCGAGATGCCAACAATCGTAAGAGAAACTTCGATATTTATCTAGTATAGTTAAGCTGCTAGTACAGCCGACGCATAAAAGCATATTGATAGAATAATTTGATTGTTAGCGATGTAAACAAATGTAAACAAACGGGATTTTGACCGGGAACCAAACAAATATATAATTTTTTACGGTATGTGTACAGAGGCGAGAGACTATGGATATCTAGCAACATTTAAATTTCACCATTATATACTATTTTTATATAATGAATTGTGCATACTTTAGGAAACATTCATAAAAATATAATTATACGTATACTTTTATTTTACTTTCGTTAGTGGTATACAAAAAGGACAATATAAAAATAAAATAATTAAAAAGTATCTAAAATAAGAAATTATGTATTCGAAATAAAAAATAAAAGTCTGAAGTCTTTATAGAATTTAAAAATTTGTTTTTTTTTAACATACATGATTTTAATTTGCTTCATGTACTTCTACATAAAACAATAATGCTAAATATAATTTAAAATTATCATTTATTTTTTGAGTCCCATTTTTGGAGACTGCGTTATTGTATTGGTACCAACAATCTTTAATGCTCCTGCAATAAGCAATATAATGCATTGAGTCCCCGCATCTAATAGGTTCTTCAAAATCAACGGCTCCGATTAAAATCATTGTTTTTTCATAAACTGCTATCTTTATTTAATTCAATGGAATTTATATTATCTTTTTCAGAGTCTTTTATATCTTCTGCATCTATACAAAGTATATTTTTAATTTCTAATTTCTTTAAAATCAGTTTAGATCCACACTTTTTACATCGTGTAACTTGTTGAAGTGTGGCACACACAATATTTGACAAATTTTCGTTGAATACTTGTTCCACTTTTAAGTGTATGCGACAATAATGTTCATATGTTATTATATCACATAATTCACAGTAAATTTGTTTGTAAATAGTAGAATCCATGACTTCTTTATAAAACTCTCTAATGCTCTTAGTCCAGGTATAGCAAGGACTACTTTCATTGCAAATATTTGCTATTATTGCAAAATTGTATAATGCTCTAATATTAAAAGTTGTTGCATAATTGTATAATATGATTAAAATTTCAGATTTTTTGGTCCCTTCATTAACTACACTATTAATAAAATCATGGAAAGCTTGTACTGTATAGTAGGCTGTTGTCAAAATTTCTACTATACAATCAAAATAGCTAGAGGTTTTGATAATTTGCCTCACTCCATTCATTTTTTTCGGTATACACTTATTATAATTTTCTATTACTTTTCTTTTTTTAGGTTTTTTCAATGATTTCTGATTTAATAATTGTATTTCTACACAAGGTTGCAGATACTTTCCTCTTTTCCGCTTACCTTTTGAAGAACTTTTGGCTGGAATGTTACCATACTTTTTCTGTAACTGTAGTGAATTGCTATCTAATGTAATGGCTTAGGGTAATATAACTTCTTTTTTATTAAACATACTGGGTGATGATGTTGATATTTTGCCATTCTGTTCAAAATCAGCATATGAAGTATCGATTGCCTCATACTCAGTTGTGACTACATTTTTTGTTTTTTCTTCGTATAACTTTTTAGATTGGAAGCTCTCGTCCAGGAATGGTTTACAATTAGAAAGAATAAATGTACTAGCATCTTTGTCAGCAAATTCAATTTCGTTATTACTACATTCATCATCTGAACTTATTGCATTCTATTCTTCAATATCTGAACCGTCAGAGCAGCATTCTTCACTTGATGTATCATCAAAATCTAAATCTTCTTTTTTATTCAATCCTCCCCAATTTTCTTCATGGTGCATATGACTTATCTCAGGATTATACTGTTCAACTTTTTTCATTTTTTTTTCACCTGTCAAAGAAATTGCTGCTTCCAAAATATAATTGACGAATTCTATATTTTCTAATAAGTATATATCAGCTCTAATGTTATCCAAGGTAAGTTGTTTTTTTAAAAGATGATGTTTGAAATTTTCTTTATAGGAGTCGACTACTGCCAATTCATTTTTTGCAATATGGGAATCATAGTTTTTTACCATGACTTTAGTCCAAACAGCAAATTCCATAGATAGTTCTACTAACAACTTACAAATGTCTGAATTATAATAGGCATTCTTATTATCACTTCCATCACAGTTAATCGCATACTTCTTTACTTGTGCAAAAGTGCTAGTTAAATAAATGTTAATTTTTGGGCATTTAGTATAATTTATATATTTCTCTTTGACATTATCAAATTTCAATATAAATTGGAATGTGTGATCTAATTCTTCTAGGTTTGAGATACTATATGTGACATCTTTTTCTAGTTTCTTGATTGCAGTCATGATATTTGTAAAAGTTTCTTTGGTATATTTATTTTGAAATTGACTGTAACTAATACCAAATATCATTTGTAAAAAAACATTAAAATTATTTAAATTGGCTTGCATGCTTAATATTATGACACAGTACAAGTAAAAAAGTTTAATGGAATCCAATCTTTTTTTTTAATACAATCCCATCTTTTTACTTTCAATATTAGGAGTCTGACATTAGTGTTGATTACACATTTTGGTAGAGTCATAGCATTATTTTGAGTCAAAAACTGAAAGCATAGATTCAAATATTCTTCATAATTTACATTTATGTTAAAAGCTGAATTTATAGCTGTGTAATGAATTGAGGAATGATGCACGGTAACTTGACGTGGTATTGGTAAGCCATTTATCAATAATTTACTTAAAAAGCTATTAAGCAATGGAACGGATATTGCTTCTGATGAAATTTGAGATACAGGTATAAACTGATTATTAATTATTGTTCCAAAACTATATAAGTATACACTAGTATCTGCTGAGATTAAATTTTTGCAAAATGCTCCATTTGCAGTAAAAATAAAATTTGAATTTTTACTTAGATCTGAGACAAAGCTAATGGCTATTGGTAGCCCATGAAAAATTAGAAATGGATAAAATGTCAACTCTTGTACAATAGGCTTGTACAGCACATTGTTAGTAATCAAAATCAAAGCCTTGAACATTATACGATTATTATAGATTATATAGATTATTATAGATTGTATTATTATTATTATTATTATTATATATTATTATACTCGTATGTTATTTTACTTTGATATGATTCTTTTGATGCACATCCTGTCCATTCATTTTCATTTAATTCCAATTTAATTTTTTCTCGATGTCGTAAAACATAACTTTGTAAATTTTTCGCATGAATATGAAAGTCTGTATTTGGCTGATTTTCATTAAGATTTTTACAAATAATTTCCCGATAGAATCCTAGATATGAAGTGTAAGATAAATAATATACCCCTTGATTTGCACTTGTGCAACGAGACCTACAAATTAGTAGGACTAATTGCATTTAAACTTCCTGCTCAAAGTGGCACTTTGATGCACTATTACACTTACATCAAATTAGTAGATGGAAG
Source organism: Philotrypesis tridentata (assembly GCA_018906965.1). Lineage (NCBI taxonomy): Eukaryota > Metazoa > Arthropoda > Insecta > Hymenoptera > Pteromalidae > Philotrypesis > Philotrypesis tridentata. Next base: position 3,217 of record JACCIB010001913.1, on the reverse strand, counting down.
CTGGGAGAAGAGAAACAACTTAAAAATTGTTATTAAAGTATATAATCGAGAAAATTGTAAAAAAAATCAAACATGCTTTATTATTCTATAAGCGTCAAAATGTGTACAAAAGGTAAGATATAAAGTTTTACTTTCATGAAAAACATAAAAATAGTTCTGTAACTCAATTAATCCTTTTATATCTTTTTAGGAACATATTAGCATTTTTCAATAACTGATTATAGTTTAGAACCACATTTTTCATCACATAGTTCTTCTTCCGCCATAGCTGGAAACAATAATTGAAGTTCATACTCTCTTCTGCAATGAAAAATGCAAGAATTATTAAGATTTTACAACAAAAAAACTAATTTAATGGATTTTATCAAGAATTGCGCGATCATTAACCATAATATTAAATTGTCGAATCACCGTGTGTATTAAATCCAGCGCTGCCGAGTTGAATTACAGTTTCGGTTACTTCTTGATCATCGTCATCAGCATGTGATTGCTCTAGCCTCCACTGGCTGTAATAGCTGAATATCCCTCATAAATTCCGCTAGACTATGGTACACTTATGCACGAAACACAAATTTTTTTATTAAAATTACACTTAAACTGTAAAAATAAAGAAATAAATAAAATTTACCAGCAATCTTCTTTGACACAGTCTCCAAACCCATTGACCTCTTAACAATTATATAATATAATTATAGTATTCAAAATATAAGAGAGCGCAACGTGACTGTTGCAGTCCAGTAAGGGATTGATAGCTTTTTATAGCTTCATAATCTTGCCTTTTTTTCCAACGATTTACTTAATGCAAAAATCGAGCATACGCTGGACTGCTTCGGTAAATGATGTTCTGGTCTGTTATACAGCACGCTGTAAGTAAAATAAAAGTATACGTATTATTATATTTTTATCAATGTTTCCTAAAGTATACACAAGTCATTATATAAAAATAGTATATAATGGTGAAATTTAAATGTTGCTAGATATCCATAGTCTCTCGCCTCTGTACACATACCGTATAAAATTATATATTTGTCTACATCGCTAACAATCAAATTATTCTATCAATATACTCTTATGCGTTGGCTGTACTAGCAGCTTAACTATATTAGGTAAATATCGAAGTTTCTCTTACAATTGTTGGCATCTCGAAGCTCGCATGCTGATTCTGATTGAACCTTGAAACACTATCGCTCGGACTCTCGTAGAGTATCCCTTCCCCGAAATTATTTGGAATTACCTGGAATTAAAATTATAATTTTCAAATTAAACAGTAAATATATTGCAAATAAATAAAGTGTGGTAACACTCACGGTTAGGACTGAAACATCTTTGAAATCAATTGGAATATAACCGGCAGATATTTGAATTGTCGTACCGATTTTTTACGTTTATAGAAGGTGAATTAGGCAGTTGCTCAACCTTATGATGAGGAGAAACGAGTTATCGCAGATAGACTACTGTTGGACTGTGTCGAAACTTCACTGCGGTCAAACAGTTTCTGCGATAATAAGTGTGGGTTAATGATCCCCTTAACAATAATTTATAATTGATCACAGTATTCAAAAGATATGAGAGCGTAACGTGATTATTGTTGTCCAGTAAGGGATAGATAGCTTTTCAGAGCCTCATAATCGAGTCTTTTTTTCCAACGATTTGCGTAATGCAAAAATAAAGCATACGCTGGGCTGCTTCCGTAAAATGATGTTCTGGTCTGTTATACAGCACGCTGTTCTCTTTGATCTGGTTGACTTCGGCCAAAAAATCTTCACGACTCTGGTAACTGATGAGGTGTGTCTGATAACAGGTTTCAGTATCAAGATTATAACATTGAAAATCATTAGGTAAAGTTGAATCTGCAGTGTCACCAAAATCGTAAAGACACCGATCGAAACTAACCATTATGTGACGACAGTATCGTGCTGGTGGTAATGGAGCACCACGTAAAATGTGCTTAGTAGACATTTTTGTCCATCTTGAATTTTAAAGTAGAATTAGAAATAGTTTGAAAAACATTGTTCTTTCCGCGCGGTGTACAATAAAATGAATAAGTTATCTCCGCTCTCGAAAATTAAATTGGAATAAGCTATTAGTAATTTTGGTACCACTCTGTCCACTAAATATAAAAATAGATTCTGTAGCTACTACTACAAGAAAATTACAGCGCGTGGGTAGACAGTCTCCCGACTGAATGACTTTTTCCCAAACTTTTGGATCTCTAGGCTAAAAACATATTTTAGTATAGAATCATTGATTCACATTACGTCTAATCAATTTGAATAGTACTCTTAATTTTTACATCAGCAAGTCTACTTTTTAATGTTATTACAAAATGCACGTACCACTGGTGAACTAATAGGATTACGTGATATATTTTCCTTGCCTTACAATATTGTAGTTGAGTCATTCAGTGGAACAACGAGTTTGCCACCCCTAAGTAAACCAAAGTAAACTCTTTCAAGCAAATGATTCTGAAATCAAAATTACAAGAATTAGTGAAATACTCGTTTTAAGTATATTGACAAGAGAATTAATAAAGTTATTTATATAAAACCTCTTTTTACCTGATCATATATAAGAATTTTATCTGTTATAGTAAGATTAGCTTAGTTTTAGTGTATAGCAAGGTAAGTTTAGTCAATAAATCCCTCTTCTTATCCTTACTCTTCTCACAGTTGGCTTCTCAAACATGATGTCCATTATGTTTACGTGTACACAGCCAACGTATCTATGGCACGCATCTGATCTTTCTTACAGTCTCGATAATTAACATTAGCAACAATTCTTGTATGGATTTATTCGTAGTGCTTTCTTGTAGAATGCTAAAGAACCATCATAATCTTTCTTATTCAAAGCAATGCAATGCGTTTGGTCCAATAATCAAGTTTGAAAGTTGAAGAGCAAGCAGTTATTTTTTGCATTCAAGAAACCAAACTCATTTGGGCCTTCTTCATCAACATACTAAAAAATTTTTGCTGTTAATACTTTTGTATTTTACATAAAAATACAATCAGATATCATATACTTTATTAAAAAAGTAGCGCAGTGCAAAAAAAGAATCCTATTTATCCAGTCGTTGCTATAAATATTGGCAGTTGAGACAGCAATTCCTTTTATTGCCATCACTCGCTCGCATCTTTCAAATGGACTGATAAAAATAAGTTTTCTCTTCATTCTTGGATTTCCAGATTTCGAATCCAAGTAGTCATCCTATATCATATCT
>JACCIB010001912.1:0-15700 GCA_018906965.1 Philotrypesis tridentata | reverse complement strand
GCGGTTCGATTGATCAAGATATCGTTCCATGGGCAATTTGGAGATGAATTTGAAAATTTTTAGGGTAAATAATTTTGCAATAGAACGCCATTTAGATATCCAGATCGGACACCGATGTTTATATTTCATGTGCTGAATGTCATCTTTAAGAGCTTGTCCAAATGAAAAAATCTTTTTTATAAAAACTGTGGCATGGTGAAAAATTTGAAAAAATTTTTTTTTCTGTTTAAAATTTAGCGATAAAGGAAGTTAATTTTGCATTCGAAAATACTTGTGTCTAGTTGGTAATTCCAATTCTGAATAACTTTTATCTCTACCTTTTTTTGCATAAAATGCGTCACAAAAAAGTTATTCGCTAAAAACTAAAAAAAGTGCTTTTTGAAGTTTTATTTTGCAATAATAACAATGTTGCCGATCAGGTTCCGAAAGTCGAGAATTTAGGGTACTTTTAGTAGGTTCCCACTAACATTTTTTTGACAATAAAACTAAGTCTGGAAGAAAGTGGCCGATACCCCACTATTGAACTCCCTGACTCCCGGACTAATAACGATAATAATATTTTCACATCAAAATTTAGGTATATTATGCGTTTAGTAAGAAAAATACAATCTTCTAGTAGCTTGGTACCTTACAAATTGGATCTGAAATCTTACAACATTTGGTTTCGGGGACTTGACGGATTTGTTTACTTGGAATGTTTTTAAAAATATTCATTATTGAACCCGAAATTCTTATTTTATCTAAGAAATCACATCCAAGTTTACAATCATTAGTAATGTCGGCTACAAAAACTACCATGCGAACAGAATATTTACCTGTACAAATTGGGACAATAGTTTTGAATTGAATGGGAGAATTTTCTCCAGTAGGATACTTTAAAATTTTCTGACCAAGAGGAATCTTATAATGGTTCTCATCTACAAACTTAGAGCTCCAAATAGAGACATCTGGGCGTATGTCAATTTTTAAAAGGCAAGATTTACCACCAACACTACCCTCAAACTCGAAAGACTTAAGAGTTCCAAGAATCCTACGCACATCTGAATTGGTAGAATCAAACGATTTGGGAGCTTTGTCATTAAAAGTTAAATCCGCTCCTGAAAACTTAATACAATCTAGTTTTCCTGACTATTTTTGGGACAATGTGCACGAACATGATCCTTTTGCTTGCATGTATCATACTCGACATTTTTCAACCAGTCTTGGACATTAAAATATCTAGTTTTCTCATCTGAACTTTTCTCACAATTATAAGTTTTCTTCGCTAATGAATTTTGTGGAATTTAAGGAATTTTGACTTCTCTTTTAGTCTGTATCGAAACCCTATTTTGATCCCTGATAGTTTTTATTTCCCGAGCCCTAGATAAAGCAATTTTTAGAGAAGTAACTTAGTATAAGCTAATGTGACTAACCTCTCTATGTCAGCTGCTAAAGTAGGAAAATCCTTCCCAACTTTCTGACACCTGTTATGAAATATTGAGTAGCTAATTGATTCTAAATGCTTATCCCCAAATCTTTCTTCTGCTTTAGAATAGTTTTAGAATAGCTACCAAGAACAGATCTAGCGGTATCGCGTAAGCAAGAAGCTAATGCAATCATTTTCTTATCATTATTCCAATGATTCGCTTTTGTAATTAACTCAAATTGGAACAAAAACTCACACAATGGAACCGAAGCGTCATATTTAACCTCTTGTGACCTATCCTTAAGTCTATCGGATGCGTTGAACTATTGCTTGATTCGCTAAGTGTTGATATTTGTGTATTCATGTGTAGGTTAGGTTGTATCTTGTGTGTGTAAACAAGGAACATGACTCAGCTGGTTAGGTGTTTCTCGAAGTCATTCGATCTCTCGTCGCAACTTGATATCCTTGGCGTCGCATGCACGCAATTCGGCAGCAAGGTTGCAACGTACACGGACCCGACCCCTAAGTAAAAAATTTAATTTTTAAATTTATTCAATAAAATAACTTAATATAATTTTTAAACAATTTTTTTTATGTTTTTTAAGTTGAGTTACAAGTGGATTGCCGCTTGGCTGTGTGTAATATATGGGACACGACGCCAACTTGCAAACGTTCATATTAACTATTTAAATAATAAATTTATGAAAATAAAATGCTCGTATGAGATTCCTTGATTAAGAAACTAGTGACACGCAAAAAAACCCGATTGAATACGGTAATTACAATATCAAAAACATTGTTAGAAAGTAAGCCGCCGCGGCGATAATAGAAATATGGGGTAAGATGAATCATTACGCAATGTTGGAGAAATACGAAGTAGACAACTTTACATGCTGATTATTCTTTTTTGAGGCACTTTTGCCATATAAATTTGTGATGTACATGATCGTTAGCTCATCAGCTTTCGACTCATATACAGTTTATAGGATAAATCATTAATTAATATTGTTAAAACAGTAACAGAAGCGTTAGAGTCTCGCGACTAGCATATTTGTATGCGAGTTATTTTGTTTACCAGAGCTTGTCATAAGCAACAAATCATTATTTATTGTTACTTAAGCATCGATTAATATTCGTATGTTCTTATTTTTGTAAAAATTAATTGTTTATAGCGACAAAACACGTAAATTGAGTTTTCACATGCATTAGTATATCTATAGCGATACTTGCGCTGGGGCGACTGGTGGGGGTAACTCACTGCTTCAGCGTCGGAGCAGTTGCGCTCACCTGTATAAAAGAGCGCGCGATTCTGCGAAGAGCATTCATTCCTCCACCGGAGCTGGAGCTAGAAGGAGCAATAAGTCTCCTGGCTAGCGGAAAGCCCTAAATGCGGAGCATTGAGTCTCCCATAGGGTATCCGATCAAACGCGGAAATACAGCGAGAAGTCTTTTGCCATGTATAAGGCTATGATTTTATCTTTTTAATAATAAAAGTAAAGTTAATTGTAAAACTTATATTTTTCCTAATTCCCTTCACATGGCGAGACGCAAACGTTCTGCATTAAGTCAGACTAAGCGCTTGCACATTTTTTCTCATACGCTGGACTACCTTAGACCCAATACGTGGTCTAAGAGGGAAAAAGCGATTTTTAAAATAATAATAATAAATAAAATAAACAAATTCTAGTGAGTCGCAAACACATAGCATTGCGTCTATGTTAAGCGCTCACACAATTTTCAGCTCGATTGTTCTTTATCAGGCATTGTGTCTTGATAAAGAATAATTTTCAGTACCAGAGGATCAAGTAGCCGTCTAAACCTAAAGTCTTCATATACTCAGAAACGCATTATGTCGTTTCATGAGTATAGGAGCAACGTGCAATGCGTCACGATAATTGTTATTATGTTGCTGAATATATATAATAGTATATATATATTGCGGGGTTCTTTCTTTTGTGATCGGCTGGTCAAAGCGTGTAATGGCTCCCTCGACGAGCACCTTCTCAGCTGCGGGATGATTCTATCGTGCAGGGATAAGAAACCCGCATAAACAATTTTAAGGAACAATTGTGCATAAATTAAATATTGGTGCTCGAGCCGAACTAAGTTAATTGCATGCATTTATTTGTAATATAATCATGGTAAGCTTTAAAAAAAAAGAAAAACAAAGAGCACTCAAAACGCATCAAAAGTCCCACTGCACGATCTGTAGGTAATAATGGGGTTTGCCTGCTGAAATTCAGAATTGACGACACAACGGGCGGGTCACATACGCAAAATAAAGACAAAAAAAACAAAAGAAATATAAGTTCTGTGTTCATTTATTGATAGTCAGGTAATACTCAACGAATGTTACAGAGTAGGAATCACCCATATAGCGTTGACGATTTGGGATCTGTCGTGTTTCTTTGTATTTCAATTTCACGGTCATGGCCTCTATCGCGACTTACACGACGAACCACGCGTCTCGAGAGACAAATACACTGAGTATGTTTACGTACAAAAAAAAAAACATGAGACGAAGGAGACGTTTAACACAGCCGGCGGCAACTGACCTGCCCGGTTTCTTCGACCTATTGAATGTTAGAGTTATGTAAGAAATATTCGCGTCGTCTCCTGGCCGTTGTGACGGACGTACGTAGCACGACCCGACACAACACTCAATAGTAATGACACGATTGAGCTGCTTCATCAGAGACTTATGGGGTTATTCGGGGCCGTATCTACTCGAAGGATGCCGACACCCATGTTTAAATAAAAAAACCAATATACCAGGACGCAGGGTACCTGTGGCTATAAAAATGATGAACACACTGGTTCTTCGAGACCCGACGATGAGGGGCAGGGCGCACACTGTGGCGACGTTGCTCTCGGCGGCGGCGGGGACACTGGATCCAACCCGGCGGCTCGCTCTCTCTCTCTCGATCTCTTCCTCTCCTTTCTTACAATCGCGGTGGTTATGTCACACCACACGCACGATCTCTCTCTCTCTCTCTCTCTCTCTCTCTCTCTCTCTCTCTATCACTTTATGCGGTGCACGGCGGCGCGTTTGTTTCTTTTTTTTATACGTCTGTATTAGATACTGGTTCCGGGAGCACTTCTCCGTCCCGCTGCTGAAATGAGCTCGTGACCCGTAAAAATTTCGGCGGCTCGAAAGTAGGCTGGATGCGCCGTGGTACAAACTAATAATCTTAAGGTAAACTCGCGTCGGCGGCTCTAGTCGCGTGATGCGTGTTGTTGACGCCCCAAGTTCAAGTACACATGGTATTTATGTGTCCGTGAACTTGTGTCCAATGGGTATTGCGCGCATCATTGTATTTACCTGTCGGTGAACGCGAAGCTGCGGCCGCAGCAATCAGGGACGGTTATGTTTGACGGCGGGCACCCGACAGTGCCGTCTGCAAGGCACGCGTACTATTTTAAAAAAGAAAATAAGCTAGACTGCGAGGAGGGTACAAGGTTAGTACCTTGCAATATATATATATAATGCATTACGTCATTATATATAGAAGTAACTATTAAGCGTAATTTAATTTAAATTTATTCGCGACACACTTTTGTTTATTCGCCCGGTATCCCGGACCACATAAAATCAAAATAATTTTTCAAATAATTTCTATTATAATTTCTCGCCTCTTTTCATTCTCCGTTGCGCGGAGGCGGGGGCGTTTCAAGGTTCTGCTCCTCCACGTTGCGAAAACGCAATGCCTCTTCCAGCTCTCAACGCTTCCCGCGCTTAGGTTCAAAGTCAGCTGTCATCGATGACAATTAGTCGCTGCCCGCGCGTCTATTATTGCAGTGGCGACAGCACCCGTTGCAGCCGTAGTGAATGCATTGATCTCCGCAGGAAATGCGACGACCATCGATCGAGGTTCCGCACTCGATGCAGGAAGAACATGGGCCACCACGTTAGACGAGCCTAAATCGTCCAATAAATCAGTGTCACTTGCATCTACCTCAATTAGGTTGGTTGAATCCTGTCTTTGTTGATACATTGTTTCAATCGTGTCTGTCGCAACGATGGAGCAGCAACCGTGGAAGCATCAATGGCATCATTAGTTTGGCTGGTAGCAGTCGTCTTGGATCTTCTTTTTGGCGACGTTCGCGGTGTGTTCACCATCGTCGGGGCTGATCTCTTTTTTTCTTTTTAACGTAAATCCCGGACGAGCCTCTAAAATTTTAAAACACACACACAGATATTTAATAATAACACGAGTTTATACAAAAGGGGAACGTGTTTATTCCAATAACAACGAGGTTTAATGTATCGTGGCTCGTAATCAACTAACTAAAAAAATATACAACACGATGTTTTCTAACATCGTAACTTAGCGATCTGAGAACAAACACGGGAGAATTGGAGAATACAACAATAGTATAATTGAAAAAAGAGATACAGTGCATAAATCTAGAAATACGATCTTAATTCTGTTCCATGATAAATTCTTTTTTACTCTTTTTTTTTCATTTTTACAGGTTTTTCAAGTCTTCATACGAATTTTATATGGCTCTGCATTGCTTGCTCTTGTGAATACTTAATTTCTGTGCATTAAGGGATCAGGTCTGGGTTAACTATTGAAAAAAGAAATTTTATTTAAAAAGCTGTAGATAATTTTCTAAGCAAGCAACCATAACAAAACTTTTTTTATTTTAAAGTGTTCATTCAAATCTTTAACTCAAGCTATTGAAAACTTAAAAATATCGACCTTTCGTCTCACAAATCTAGTACCATCGAGACATATTTTTACTGAAGTTTTTTTGTAGTATACACGATTCTAAGCTGAGTAGACGATTCTAAGTTTGAGTAGACGAAATTAAATGTTTAATGTTTCATTTTACTCCTTAAATCCTTCTTAAATCTACAAAAGTGCTCCACTTATTTTATAGTGAAGGTTTTAGGGAGTAAAATGAGATATTAAACTGATATAAGCGAGCCTCTCCGGGTTGATCGTGAGGGAGCGTTCTGGGCTCGATGACTTGGAGAGATGCTTCCGCTTAACCTCTATGGAGGGGCTGTTCACCTTGTGAACTCTGGACGAATCGGGTGTCTCGGCTGATTCCCCTTGGTCAAGGAGCGGCGTCTCCGTTTGCATTCCGTGGTCTCGGGAGAGCGGTGTATCGATCTGCGTCGCCACGAATGTGGTGCTCAGGGATCGCTGTGTAGTCTCCGAAGCAGATCGATGTTGACGCCGTGGAGATGCCTCACCTCCGCTCCCAACTTCCGGAGCTACCGCTTCTTCTGTGATACAAGTCGCAGAAGGGGTTTGGCTCCGAAAGGTGCTGATGAGGGGGTCTCGTAAAAGACCGGCGGCGTGAAATGCCTTCGAAGGTTGGCGCTGACCTAAGCGCCGATTGGCTAAGTGCCGATTAGGGGGACCTTGCAAGAAGGATCCGTGGCGTAGAACACTCTCCAAAAAGCTAGCGCTAAAAAGTGCCGGTAGCTCCGAAAGGGGCTGTTTGTAGGGGAGAGGGTAGCGCAGAAATAATTAGAACAGTAATTATTTCTCAACTAGGCTACTTTATTGCTGTGCGAATCAGATAGGTCGCCAGCAGTCGTCCGCAAGGGCTGTACTCGCAATACTGGCTGTCCTGAATGCGTAGCATAAGTCGCCGTTAGGAGTTGTGAGCCTCCGAACGGCTCGGCCTTATATCGGTTCTGCCGCGCTACTTCTCTACTGGACACGCGAAAGTAAGGTGCTGGCCACCTAGCGGCGGCGCGCGGAACTGCCGCGCCGTGGGATTCCCTGGCTGCGCTGGCCGGGCTGCCGCGCCGCAGGGGCCCTTACTCGCGTCTGTTGCGCGGCGAGAGAGTCATTGGGTGGGGTATAACAATTCATTTAATTTCGTCTACTGAAACACTTAGAATCATGCACACCGCAAAAAAACTTCGGTAAAAAACATGTCCCAATGGTAATAGATTTGTGTAACGAGAAATAAATTTTTTTAAGTTTTCAATAGCTTGAAATAAAAAAGGTTTTGTTATGATTGCTTGCATAGAAAATTATCTACAACTTTTTAAAATTTCTTTTTTCAGCAGTTAACCCAACCCAGGCCTGACTCCTTAATTCCACTATTTTTAAGTACTCGCATAGAGTAATGGGAACCTACAGTTTTATGTACAGTGAAATATACTCGTTGTACTCAATGGAATCCGAATCGCTGGAGCTCAGATGCATAGACTCTTATGTAAACAAAGAGGTGTACCTAAAATCATCAAGATTCAGGCTAGAACCCAGGATCTCTGGATTTCTAACCTGATACTCTACCAACAGTGTTAGGCTAAATTCTAAATAACATTGGCTTCTCCTCATGCTAAATTATAAAATCCCCTTTACATTTAATGCTTGCAAACGACTTTAAAATGATTATTCATTGGCCAGCAGCTATATAACTATCTCCAGTAGTATGTTTTCAACTCCGCTAAATAAAAGGGACCGCGAAAATTCCTCTACGTTTAATCCCGAAAGGATAACCCAAAAGGGAAACCGTCATGTCCTCTGAAAACGCGAAAGGAACCACAACGAATTGAAGACGAATATCAACCTCTACCTTTACACTCCTTTTAACGAACATAAATAATTATGGTTAACATTTATAATAAGAACTGTTAAACCACCAATAATATTCCTCTAAATCCACCAAACAAATATCCTCTTTCCAATATCCAAGAAATAAGCTGCAATTGTTCGATCAGATGGGCTGAGAGGAAAAGACACAAGATGGCCACTAGTAATTGACTTAAGGAATAAATCCAAAAATTGTTACTTTCATCGAGGTCCGGAAAAGACTGCGGACTGGCCTTCAAGGCGTCCAACGACGAGTGACCTAGGCCGACGCTTTGCTCGAGGAAGGATGCCACGTTTTCCCACCTGATCTCCTTCTTCACGGAAGCATCGATCCGGTAGCAGAATTTTTCAATTGGTCCTCTACCCTACCAAAATCCTCTATTGGTCTTTAATAAACCACCACTAATTAAATTCTCTATCTGTGATTTTCCCGAGCATCCTCTTTTCCAAATCCAATTTTATCAGTAATTAAGAAAATAATTATCGTCCTCTAATCCTCTAATCTATATGCTAATCCGCGCCATGGTGTAATAGTGTATTGTAGTGCAAAAACAGTTGTTTTTCCTTCGGAAACTAATTCAAAATTTCTAGATGTTTCGAAGAATGTTGTAGAAATCGCATCAGCTCGTTCTCCTGGGTAGCCTATGGAACCAGTGATGCACGTACCAAGAAGCTTGATGTACTTGCACCAAAATCAAAGAAGTCATCGTCTTCACTTTCATTAACTTCTTCGGCAGCTGTTGGTTCTGGATTTCTTACCATCAGATTGCGTGTAATTTTCTGGATTTCTTATTGACCATTTTCCGTTCACAAATATGCCCAGAACAACTTAAACTTAGAGTGAAGTAACACTGCTGTAGCTGCAAATGTACCATTCCTTTGAACATCGAAGTAGTCTGCTAAACGAGATTCTAATCTTCTCATCATGCCGCAAATGACCATTTTGGAATTCTCGATGTTATTATCATTCATCAGAAACTCCCACTTTCAATGTGGGTAACGTGTAATCGTAATAGCAGTCCGTTTCAGCCTAAAATTTATCTATTGCGGCTGCTAATGGTTCAGACCACTTCATGTATTCCTCCAAATACTTGAAATCATCGTTTGTGAAGCGTAATCTCATTTTTAAAAGCAACTGTGCTTTTGGTGTAATTAACTTCTCCTTAAGTTTACATGTTTGCGATACACAATCGAATAAGGAATTCCATCTGGTCTGGACAGGGCATTTTATCGCTACTTGCAGATATTCCTTTATGCATTCACGTTTCTTTGGGGTACTCATGCATCTCCACAATTCCTTGCAGCTACTTAGAACACTTTCATGAATTTCTTGAGCCGATGCATCATATGATATTATCTTCGCTGTATCCGTTGTAACCAGAAGATTCAAGGTGTGGCTGGCATAGCGAAAATGTCGTGACAGTGCAATCTCATCCTCGAATGCATCCTCTATAATCATGACTTTCTCTTGTTCTTCATTTATTCTTCATCGTAATCAGGAATTTCGGTATCAACATCAGATATGTTTTCCATTGAATCTTCATTGCTCGTACTAGTAACTGCTGTCTCAGCGGTATTTCGTTGGAAAGATTATCCAGCAATCAAAGATTCTTTTTCTAAAAAATAATAAAAGTTATAAGTAGTAAAACATTTAGAAGATATTGAATATGTAGGTTCGAGGTAAAAATATGCAAATGCAAAAAAACACTCATTTAATTTTGTTTCGAATTTTATAAACAATAGATATTACGAACCTTTTTGGAAGATATCAGTATCATCGATACCAAATTCAAGAAAAGCCTTCACAAAATTTGAGCCATTATCAGTGACTGTGCCCACAATTTTATCGCAATTAAGAGAATATGAATTATGTATCGATTTCAGTGAGGTAGCCACATTATCAAATGAATGCGTCCCAGGTTTTTTATTAATTAGTCTAGTAGTGTGCTATATAATTATATGCGTTAAAGTAACTATCTACTTAAGATGCATCTACTTTAGATTTATTGGCAGAAAAGTAGCACAGAAGACCTTTATTTAAAGCTATTAGCTGTTAAAAACCAATGCGTGGATGTGTAACGTGTCAGGTCTATTAACTATGTTATATTATTGACTATGTTATATTATTAGCGTTAACATATGTCGGTAAAGTATTAAAGTATTCAGCCATTTTGCAATGCACATGCGAGCATTGGGTGGTGGTGATTGCTGCAATATGTGAAACAATATCCGTAGCGCGCGACGGCCAAGTTGTTGACTTGCGCGTCAGCACTCCTTGCGACCTACTGATCTGGAGTCGGGCAATATGATTTCTGGTGGCAAATTATGATTGGTCGAGGACATCGTGCAATGTATGTTTTCTCGAAATCAAGGGTGCTGCATCTGAGGCTTTATAAGCCCCGAAGATGCTCCGCACCGGGCCTTTTGCGGAAAAACGCGCGAGTAGTCGTTTGGATAGTCTTGGTGGGTTAGTTATTTCGTGGAAGTATTTAATTGACATATACAAGATCTTTTCATATTCGGCTACGAGGGTTCAATCCTAGAAAGTTGAGTAGTCTTGCTGGAAATTGGCGAGAGTTAATATAGACAAGTTAGGTCACCATTATTTGAAGAATCGGCTACGAGGGCCCAGCCAGTCAAAGTAGTTAGCTAAGGAAGGACCGCCAATAAATCTGGCGAAAGTGACTAAAACTCACAGCTTAATTGGTACAAAAGTATTAGCCACGAGAAGTCCTGTAGCCTAAGATAGATTAGATATTGTTAGTATAGAATCCTAGAGAACTTCTATAATATAATATAATATAATAAAATTTTTTGACGATAACTCCAGGTTAAGAAAATTAAGATTACTTGAACAAGATATCATTATTGTAAATAATGATCTTTGTAAGAATATGTTTGCGCAAATTGTGATTTTGAATAAATAAAACATAAATGGTATTCAGTATAACATCCTAGAGTGAATTTATTTATAGAAACACCAATTGTCATAAAATAAGTCTGCATAGGAAGTAAAGAGCAAACAGTACCAGACAGGAGTAAATGAGGTAGGAGTAAGCCGAGGACAAAGCTGTCCCAATATCCCATCAACTGGTAAGGAAGTGGACGGGATAGAATTAGTTAAAGTGGCCGCACCTCTTGATCAGCGTGTCCGCACTTCCCCGAGTGTTCGCACTTTCGATCCGCGAGTCCACACTTTCAGATCAGCGTGTCCACACTTTCAGTCAACGTATCCAAACTTTCCAGAGTGTCCGCACATTTACTTAGAGCCTCCGCATTTACAGACGGCGTGACCACACTGTTGTCCGCGAATTCAATATTATCTAGATAAATAACAATGACAGAACATAAAACTTATGAGTCGCGGCTAGGTTCCAAAATAAAAATATCATAGTAAACTAGTCCCTATTTAATAACCCGTAAATACGGTCCTTACATTTGGCATCCCTGGTGGGGAACCTAGCCATTGTTCATTGAACAATTGTTATTGTTTTTAGAAGTTTAATTTAGTTTGTTAAGAAGTTTTTATCATGGAAAATAAAACTGTGAAGTCGGTTTTAGATGAGACCAGAGACTTAGCTCTGGCAAAACAAGATCCAAAGAAAGAGCGGAAGCTTTGGAAGCTTATTACAAGGTAGAAAGAGTTGAGAGGGAATTAAGACTGTCGGATTTGTCCCGAACAATGGTCGAGATGGGACAGACAAATAATGTTACAAGAGCCACAATGTGTTTGAAAGAATACGATGGGACAAATATGAGTGTTAAGGAATTCTTACAGGATTTGGACAACAAATTTTCTTTAGTAAGTCCAAATGAGGAATCTCTGTTCCATTTGTCATCTCTAAATTAAGTGGCAAGGCCAGAAATTTTTTAGATGGGATAAATATAGCCTCAGTGGACAATCTTAAGAAACATTTGAAAGAGTGTTTTGCTCCAGGTAGGACGTATTCATACGATGTGTCCGAGATCCAAAACACTTGTATGAGAAGAGCGGAGTCAGTCCGGGAGTACTACGGACGGTTAAAGTCTCTTATTAATAATGCATGTACAGTTATTAAGGAGGATTTGATTGGTGATGATGCTAACACTAATTACAGGCCATCGTTAGAAGTATTAGCACTACAAACTTTCATGAATGGTATGCCAGATAATTGGAGAATAAACCTAGTCATGGTACAATCGCAGAATTTAGCTGAGGCCTATGAGATGGCGATTCAGTTAGAGAAGGTTAGAATAAGAACTAATAGTGAACAGCCAATAGACAACAACCGCCCAGAACTGCAAAGAAGACGGTGCTACGCCAACAGGAGGAAAGGACAGCACAGTACAAAGAGCAGCAAGCATGACCATATGTACGACCAAGGACGCAGAACCGACTCCACCAATAAAGATGACCGCAGAACAACTACAAAAGAAATACGAGGAGATGCAACTCAATTGGTAATATAAAAACTCAATGAAGATGCAAATGCAAGGAGCCTGGTCTCCTGGCCAAGAACTGGACGTTAACGCCGATTAACCTGGTGGAAGAAGACTGTGCGAGCAGTACCAAGAACTCTAGGAGAATGCACAAAAGTAGTATCGTCAGCGGAGTCAAGGCTACAGCTATACTGGACACTGCAATATGCGAATTATTCTCAAGGACGAGACACGATATCACAGCCGCCCACGACGGTTATTCCCGATGGAGAGAAACGTAGTCGACTCGCAGATTCAGAATTGGCTCGAGAAACGTATCATCCAGGTTACAGTGATTATTCGAGCTCTCTAGTCGTCACGACCGAGAAAGAACGAGACTTTAGAATGTGCGTCAATTATAAGGAACTCAATGCACGTTCATCGCGCTGAAGGAAGTTCTCGTTCAGGCACTGATTTTCCTAATCGACACACTTAATTTCAATCTAGTCGCCAATTAGTTGCAAAACTCCAATCATTAAACATTACTTAGATTTTTTCGAGTATAATACTTTATTTGAATTTGAAATATATAAATAATACACAAGACAATTATAATCGGATGGACAGTATATAATATATATATATATATATATATATATATATATATATATATATATATATATATATATATATATATATATATATATATATTATAATCTTACGAGTTCCGAGAAATATTACTCAAAGGTTTGCTTTTTTTGTTTCTCTTTAAAAAATAATTCCCTGCGGAGAGTTCATGGAGCCAGATCATTATTTTTGTTGGACCGCAAATCATAGCTGTACCCAACAATGCATCATGACCTGGAAGGTCAACTCGGGTCCTAGGTAGGCCTGGGAGGCCTCCTACAATAAGTCCATGACCGCGCTCTGCAATCGTACATCGCTCTTGAATTGGCCACTCCTGGCCGCTCCTGGGCCATTTCACGAACTAGGCGCTGGAACGACAATTTCGTGATGAACAGTTGATTATAGTCAAGGTATTTTCCGAAGTCACGAAGGGCAGCGACACCAAAGGAGTGCTCTTAAGTGCTGATTTGATTGCAAGCTGCTTACTGGGCATTTTTCCTCCTGAGTACTGCTTGGTACGAGCCATTTCAGATGTTCAGCTGAGAAAAACTCTTTCGATTCCTTCTGTTACGTTACAAAGCTGGAATAAAGCATTGTAGCCTAGTTCAATCCATAAGTTACTTTTGTGAAGGTACAATTGGATCACTGTGTTATCCTGAATTACCTAAAATTAATTAAAACAGTATTACTTTATGCAAATATTTGAATATATTTTATAACGTTAGTTTCCTCGTGCATTGGTGTTATGCGCACGAGGGCGGCCATGTAGATGATACCCACGTTATGTTTCGACCTGCCTCCTCCAGTTCTCCTAAACCTGGTGGCGCCAGACACTTACCTGAAAGTGTCAGAGTCTCGCGACTCTTTCAACGAACTCGGGAGATAGGCGGATTTGCTGGCTAGCTAGCTCAGCCCCGCTACGCGGAAAGAAGAGAGGGTGGTTCGGATAGTAACTTCGCGTGGTTAACTAGAATGCATTCATTTATTCCTAAATAAAACTTATGTACAACTAGAGAGATAACCTGTAGACAACTTGGGCTCAACGGCCACCGCACGCTAGATAAAAGAATACTCGAGGTATTCGTCCGCTCCTGGCAACGCAACGCCAAGGAGATACAGCTTCCTCGCAACGCTAAATTCCTCAAATATTACAATTACCGAATGACTACAAAACGCTAGATAACCACAAAAGATATCCGACCCTCGCGCGTCTCAAGGTCCCACTCACACAGTGCCCACTTGGCAACACACTCACTCTATGTCCGCCGACTCTTCTTTCACACTTTAAACCTATAGTCGCGATCGCTCACACCTAGACCGACCGCGGCTGTTTATCCTACTTTTGGCCGAGAGCGTGTCCGCGTCCGACGGCTTATGACACCTCCCGCGCCGTAACCTAACGCCGAGCGAGGACCCCTTGTCCTCGCTGACGAATTCTCCGAAGACGAACACTATTCACCGCACACGACAAACACAGATAGCCGCGGGTTTCGAGTCACGCAGACAACCTTCGCCCGCGTAGATACGCCGAGACAACCTAAGCCCGAGGTACCCGAGGTAGAACGCTCTTCGCACGCACCGGGATGTCGAGACAGCCTTCGCCCGAGGTACACGAAATGAAGGCGACTCTTGGTTCGCTTCGGCGCGACGAGACAACGATCCGTCGAAGATATCCGCGCGACCGGTAACCCGAGGTAGACTCCGTTCACGCACTGAATCTCACTAGATAACACGTACTTAAATAGGAGGAGACATCCACTACGAAAGATAGCCGCGCTCGTGGGTGTTCACGCGCTCGCGAGACAAACGGACTTCGCGTATACGAGATAGCGCGTAGAACTGCGCAGTACCACGCGAGGGAAACTTATTCCAATAAAAGAGCGACTCACTGACCCTTTCCTCTAATTCGGGCGACCAAGACTTCGTGACCCTCAGAGAACCAGGAAATACAGAACAAATCCAAGATTAGCACGAATTAACAAAGAAATTAACACAAAGGAATCCCTCGGGAGCTGGCTCCAACTACGTCCGAGCTGGAACGGCCGGGGCAAGAGAGTGCTGGCTTGCGCACTCGGCGCGTGCCTCGCACTCTCGCTCTCTCGAGACGCCGAGCGGCGCGCGCTCCTACTTGTCGGTTCGCGTGGGGCCGTCGGCCCGCGCGCTCGCGCTGTTACAAGTTTGCGCGCTCGACTTTACATTCGTAGTCAATGCTGGATAGATAACCGCGGAATTCAAACGCTCGCAACTTGTAGACAGCCAGCATTCATACAGATAATTCGCGCAACGCCTGCGTGAATTACGTAGTACATTGTAACTTTCAGCGCATCCCTCTGCCTGGATCCTTGATTCGGGATTACGCCTGTTAAAAATTATTGCCAAACTGGACCAAGACGTGTACACAGTAATCAATGATCAAGGAGAGACCTTTCAAAAAATCCATGTTGTTGATTTAAAACCGTTTGACGACGAAAAAACTTCAACTCCCTTCGACCACAACGGGGAAGCAAAGAACTTGAGCGGCTCAGGGAGCGAAGAAGATGACAACACAACCGGAGATGATGCGGGCACAGGGAAACACGCGAACACCGACATCACTGTACGTGTGGAAGCGCGTGTCCGTGAGTTAGGCTGCGGAAAACTAAAATTGTGATTAGCCGAGCGAATGTGCTCATTACGGTAAACTCTCCGCCCCCAGAGCACCGGA
>JACCIB010001911.1:0-15712 GCA_018906965.1 Philotrypesis tridentata | reverse complement strand
CACGGTCATTAATCAACCAAAGTATCAATTTCTCAAAGAAGTTTAGGTCCAATTAAAGGTGTATCGTATATGCCGTTTAGTGAACATGAATCTGTAGTATCTCCAGGATGAAGCATTACCGAATTCAATTATGATTTTTGATGATGTAGCTTGTGAGAAGCAAGACAATGTCAGAGGCATTTTTCTGTATGGGGAGACATAAAAGCGTAGACAGTTTCTATCTTTGTCAGTCCTATGCTCATATACCAAAGCATCTTATTAGAGACAATATTAACATGCTGGTAATATATCGTCAAGATGATGTTAATTTAAAACATATATATGAAGATCATATAAATACTGATTTAACTTTCAACGAATTTCGTAATCTTTGTTCTGAATGTTGGAAAAACGATAAGTATGGTTTCATTGTTATTGATAAGGATAGAGAAATGAATAATGGTAGATACAGAAAAGGATTTGATTGTTTTGCAATAAAAAGGAGATTTGAATCTCATTCTTTACAGTTCTATTGCAGACAGCAGCTTGTCAGCATGTCTGAATTTAAGAAAGAAAAGGATATTCTCAACGAGCTCTTACGAGCACGTAAAGCTATTAAACAGAAATATGCTTTATTGAAACAAGAGAGAGATGATTTTGAAAAAGTAATTGGCGATACATTGAAACCTGTCGTTACTCCACTCGAAAAGCTCATTGATTCGAGAACTGAAAACATTGGACGATTGAATGATGACGATATGAATAGTTCAAGTGAGCATATGAAAAAAGGAAAGACACCTATAGTTCATGATATTGAACGGTTTGATTCTTCTTCATATAATCAAGATGATGATGATGACGATGATGACGATGATGACGAAGAGTTTGCTTCGTAGGATGGCACAATCTTGAATTCAACATTTAAATCTGTGCGTGATCAAACTCAGTCGACAGACTTTTTATCATTACTAGATAAAAGCCGCAGCAATTTAGATAACGTATATGGAGTTAGAAATGAAAATGGAAGATATATGATTGGTAGTGCAGAAATTGAATTTGACAATAAAACAGTAAGAGTGAATAACAAAAGTTATCCTAAAAGTGAAGGACTAATGGAGTTAATCTTCATCAGATAACCAGATGGAAATAAAATAAGTGATGCGGATCGTAAAAATTATCGCGATATTCTAGTAGCATCGATGCTCATCGTCGAAAATTCAACAAAAGTGGACCTATTCGTACTTCAAGGAGTAGGAAATTTATAGATGTTATATCACCTATGTTCCGTAGCTCAATGCGCAAACAGAAATCCACCAGCGGAGAAGGTCTCCTACCTAAATATAAAATAGCGAAGAAAAATTCTTCAATAGATCTTATCTATTAGGATGATCCAAATGAGCTTGTCGAGCGACTCCGATTATTAATTGCTGAAAAATCAGCTGGAAATAACAATCATACTAATGAAATCCAATCAATTATAGAGGAGTTACGTGAAGCTGGACATATATATTAATGTTCACATCATTCTTGAACCATTAGTATCATGAGTCTCGACTTGTTCGGACGTACGCTTGAGCGACCGCAAGAAGTAAGTCGCGGTCCTCAAGGTATTGGCTTTGATCTTACTTTAGATGGCAATTTTGACTTAAATAATAAAAGATTGTGCAATCTTGCTTCTCCCAGTAATCCCAAGGATGCGATCACCCTTGAGACTTTTCAGAAGTGGAAATCTGTGGTAGATCATACTCTTAGTACGGATACAACTAAGATTAATAAAAATCTTTCAATTCAAAAAGATCTGATTGATCATGATCATACAAAACTATTAGAGGAAAATAAAAAATTCTCATCGAATTTAATTCAATTAAATTTGATATAGATGCTATTCGTGCAGATATAACTAAGATCAATAAAATTCTTTCCAATCAAAAAGATCTGATTAATCATAATCATACAAAACTATTAGAGGAAAATAAAAAAATTCTCATCGAATTTAATTCAATTAAATTTGATATAGATGCTATTCGTGCAGATATAACTAAGATTAATAAAAATCTTTCCAATCAAAAAAATCATATTCATCATAATCATTCAATGCTGGCAGAGGAAATTAACAAAATCAACAACAAATTTAATACCATGAAATTGGAAATAGAAAAGTCTATAAGCGTTGAATTAGCTCATATCAATAAAGCTGTTAGAACTCATAAACATCTACTAGATTATGCTAATATAAGAATAATAGAAATAAATGAGAAACTTAATCCATTTTTGACAGACAAAGAAGATGAAAATAAGACTAAAGAAGCTGAAAATAAGAGTAGAGAAGTTGCAACAACGATATGGAATACTCTTCAGAATGCTTTACTACTGAAATTCATACCATAACAAAAGTAGTAGTAGTAAAGATGAATCTAATAACTAAATTGTTAAAAGATTATTATGAGAAACCTATAAGAGTAGAACAGCTGTAACAAGTTTTAGACTAATATTGAGAGAAGTATTGTAGAAAATGGAGCATCAAAGAGTGGCTGAAGAGTTGCACAAACCAGCTCGTCGTAGATATAAACGAAGAAAATATGATATACGTGGAATAGATGAGACTTGGTAAGCTGATCTTGTAGAAATGATACCCTACTCCAAGGAGAATAAAGGTTTTAACTACTTACTCACCGTCATAGATATATTCTCAAAGTATGCATGGGCTGTTCCAGTCAAGTCAAAAAGTGGTAAAGATGTATCTGAAGCAATGATGGGAATATTGAAGCAAGGACGAACACCAATGAACCTACAAACCGATCAAGGAAAAGAATTTTACAATTCAAACTTTCATCAACTCATGAAAAAGTATAAAATCAATTTGTACTCTTCTCATAGTAATCTGCATGCTAGTATATGCGAACGTTTTAATAGAACATTAAAAAATTCAATGTGGATAGAATTTAGCAAACAAGGAAGCTATAAATGGCTGGATATTCTGCCTAAATTGATCAAAGCTTACAATTCAAGAAAACATCGAACAATAGCAATTGAACCAAAAAATGTTTCGAAGGGGAACGAGAAGCAAATCAAGAAGCGATTTCCAGTTGAAGAGTTGACTGTGAAGAAACCGAAATTTAAAGTTGGAGATAAAGTGCGAATAAGTAAAATAAAACATGTTTTTGAAAAACGTTATACCCCGAATTGGTCAACTGAGATTTTTTCAATCACGAAAGTAGTAAAAACTAATCCAATAACTTACCACGTTAAAGATTATTATGATAATCCTGTAACTGGTGGTTTTTACGAAACTGAAATTCAAAAGACTATGTATCCTGAAATTTATTTAGTAGAAAAAGTTATAAAGAAAAGTGGTAATCGTATCTATGTTAAATGGTTAGGATTCAGTAACGAGCATAATAGTTGGATTAATAAAAATGATATTAAATAAATTAAGATAGATATTAATGTAATGAAAGGATAAGGATTGTAGATAAATAAATAAAAAGACAAATTATAATGTTTAAAATGTTATTTATTCATATATATATATATATATATATATATATATATATATATATGTAATGCAAGAGCCTTTAGCTCGCATAGATAGTCGAGCACGGAGCTGCTCTCGACTCCCCACTCTGCCTCTCTCTCTCTCAGCTGTGAATACCGCGTAGTCGTGCGTGTCGCCTCGCTCTCTCTCCCCACGTACCGTCGGCGCGTCTTGCTAGTATGTTCGGTGGAGAGGGAGCCCCCGCGCAGCCAGCGCATATGTACAGTTGAGGCGGCGCGCACGTTCTCGCATCGCCGAGTTGATTGCGGGGTACCGGCAGGGGGGCCTTCTTCCTCGCCGAAAACCGAGCGCGTGGGTCGGCATCCATCTTGAAGACAGTCGCCACTCAGCACCACAGCCAGTACCATCTCTACTGGCCTTATCTCTCTATTTTAATCCGCGGTCGCGTGTCTATCTAGTACACGATATCTTTACGCGATAATCTTGTATAATTTGTCTCGCGACGCACTGTCTCGGTACACAACTGTAGTATAAAAGGTGATAATCATTCACCTACGATACACGGCATACAAGTACAGGGAAAAACCGGGAATCAGCCTTAGTGCGAAAACCGGTGGGAGCTCTTCGTATACACGAAGAACTCCTCCTCTACTGTATACAACCGTTTATCCACCAGCTTCGTGAGAACTTTAAATATATTTTTACATGATTATTCCTTATAATTTAATACAGTATTTGCAACTATGTACTCTTATCTAGATTGAAACCTCACGCGTACTGAGTAATGCCGGTGACTCCAAGATATTAAGCCATCATGGCGCCCACTAGTTTTCTAGCCATGTGTAGCCAATAAGCCTTCTCTCAAAATTATAGTCAATTTCTTCCATTATACATATTAACCTCATTACATATATACTATAATTTTGAATAAATGAATTACTTTAATTTACAACATTTTGATTATCGCACTTATTGGTATTCCTGGCCGCTTCCCATCCCTGCCACGTCGTGGGTCCTTGGCAATAGCGAGAATTTACAATAATACTAAACATCAATATTTAGTTCGATTCATTGGCTATATAGCACCTGAAGTTTACTATTTACATTACTTATATTCAACCATTTCGGATACCATTTCAGCCGATTAAATTTAATTCCACCGTTGGGAGTGTGGAATTAAATTCCTACGTACTACCAGTCGACGCCAGCTAGTGACAACGTTCTACATATATATTGAAATTTAAATTTATTCTTGTGCCAACGACAAAAGAACCTCCCAGTAAATGTAACAATTTGATAAAATAAATAAAATGTATAAAAATTATTTGTACAGTCTTTCTTATTATTATTACTCGGTAGCAGTACCAAATTTAAAAGAATTGCCGCCTTGGTATACAAAAAATAATGTTAATTTATTTGCGGCATTGCTCAAATCACTGAAAAGTTTGTTATCCTTTATGAGCATAGATGATATCTTGTCTGGTAAAAATATTTGGAAAGCATCATCCACCTCAGCTACAACCTTGACGCCGAATCTTGTTTTTACCTCTTTCAGTGCTGTCACGAGGTTTTCTCGATCTTTTTCTAAGTCTTTGGCTTTCTTCGTTGGTAAGAAGTCGCGTTCTGCAACCTTGTTAAGTGCAGATAGATCCATTCTGAAAATTAAAGTCGAATTGAGATTAGAAAAACTCACTGTTAGAGAAAAAATATGATAAGTAAAGATGTTGTAAACTTACTTAATCAAGCTTTGGTTTCTGTGCAGAGGGTGGACTGTTTTCGATCTCTTCGATTGCTCGAATGTGCTGCTCGTTGTGCTGCATCGGCTCATATAGCCCATTCCCCACCAATACTCCAGCCCTTTCTATCGCCTCTTGTAAAATATCCCCACTCTTTGGTTCCATGGATGGAGTCCATTCGTTGTCATTCTCTTCGGGTATATCATACTCAATGGTGATTGGCTCTCCTCCTTCTCCATAAAGCGTTATTCCCACTCGTGTTATCCTCTCTTCTATTTGTGTTACAAGCTTTTCATTGGTCCCCCTCTTTTTTTCTATTTCATCGTCTATCCCCACTTCACTTACTTTTCTCTCATTGGCTTCTGGATGCCCCTTTTCTACTTCCCCTTCCAGTTGACTTGCAGCTAGCGACATCTATTCTTCCATGATTCTATAATGACCCCATGGTAGAGTGTCGGTACTGTGAGGCAATAAATACCTTTTATCATCATGAGGACTTAGAGCAATTTTATTCTGTTTTTCGGTATGAACTATATGCAATTTTGAACGTATATTGCACTGCTCTTCAAGACATTTTCGATAGTCTTCAAATGTAATGGATTTCTTTACAACATAGGATTTAATACCTTTAGCTTTCTTTATTGTTGCTCCACCATCAACTAAAATACTGTACATTTTACTTCGTAAGCCAATAAACTCTGTCATAATTTTTCCAGAGCATTCGTCTTTCATAAGTCCAAGCACTTTTTTATTTACACAAGGAATGCCAAATTGATTGTTTTTATCATAATCTGATGTATCAAACCTATGAATGTCCTCTTTCATTATTTGATACATATCAACATCGTCTACTTGATAAATCAAACTATCTGTATCTGTATAGAGAAGTTTACATTTTCCCCCAACTCGCTGTTTCATATATGAGTAATGGAACTCATAAAGTAGTGTCTTCGATAAATCAAGGATGCAGAGTCCAACGTATATTGGCTTCTTTATTGTAACACTCGTTCTTTTCAATTGAATAGCAACCAAATTTTCATCAAAAATTGCGCAACTATGAAAATTTGGTTGAGCTATACGGGCTTCTGCTCCATATCTACCTGCAAATTTATTAACCAATCGTACATCAATGCGAGATCGCTCTCGTTCGATACACTTACCATAGACAGCGTTTATTAATAATTTATAAAATAGTTTTTCAAACTCGTTTTTGGCTTGTTTTCTTTTCTCAGTATTTAGTTCAACATAAGGTTTGAGCCACGCCTTTTGCTCAAATCTCAAAAGTCTATGTACCTTTTTTAAACGAAGTCCATTATCTAATGCTTGTTTAAGAGCTCGATAATGAATAACATATCTTTTCTTATCATTTAATGTAGTTAGAAGTTTCTTCTGCTTTGAGCCAGGTGGTGTGCAATGTTCTACACAAAATGGTAAATCTTGATGGTCATCATGTATTTCTTCAGGGTACTCTAAGTCTACTTCAGCAAAATAACCTATATCTGAATCTGCTGATTCATTGAAAAAGTATGGATTCGTCTCATATTCTATCCACTCAAATTTTCCAACTGGTAAACGTTGCACCATTGCCCATCCATAAAGATTATTAATATCAAAATATAAGAGCATCTTTGTTTTCTGATTTTTATCGTAAGAAGATCCCATGTATGCATTGTTTGCTTTTCCATATCGATTACAACATTGGCTAATTCCACCTTGAATGCCTGATTCGATAAACATTAACATATCAATATCTGTAAGAAGTTCTAATTCGACTTTTGTCATTTTAAGTGCCGCTGAAAATGTTAATCCTGGTGTAGTATAAAAGTGTGCCGGACATAATCCATAGGCTTCAAGGGATGTTTTTCGGAAACTTTCAAAGACGTCAGCCAGTAGCAGTACATCTGTTTTTAAATAGAGATCAGAATACTCTCCTAAAGTTGATATATTGAATTTATGCCACACTTGAAGAGCGTGATTATAGTCCTCTTCAACAATATGAGAATCCGTCAGCTTATTATAAAATTGATTTTTCTCTGGCAGTTTTGTAGTAGTTAGTTTATCTAATCCATCTACAAAATCATATGGAAATATACCTTTCCGACTGTGTTCGCGTGTAAGGCGCTCGCAGAGAGAGAGAGAGAGAGAGAGAAAGAGATAGAATATATATTGTAGCTGTAATGAGAGTGTACGCGCGCATGAATATATGAGTAGTATTCCTATAGAATTTTTCGGGATAATATTTCGGCAGCAATCAGCCCGGCTGCAGCTGCGTTTGCGGGGAAATACACCTCGAACAAGCTGAAGCGTGTACGGATCACCGTGAAGATCCTCGACGACGAGATAGTTTTCTTACTCGCTAATGATCTTCGGTACCGCCCCGAAACCCAAGATCTAGTTGTTTATAGCGCCACATAAACATTGTCAAGCGCGAGCGCGGGCGAGAAAGAGAGCAATAAGAAATTACGACTGTGACAGGATCGGCCGTGAAATTTCCGCCGGCGGCTGCAGTAAGCCGTGCGAGGGTAGCGCAGGTAGCAAACATCGTGCCTGGCTGCAGACCGAACACCCCTACAGCTGAGCAGAGGCCTTAGCCGCTGACGCTCGAGAGTGGGGGTACGAGGCCTACCTGCACGGAGCTCGTCCGGCTCGTATGCACTTTGCCGGCGAGTTTTCGGCAATCTGATTTTCGCTACAGTCGAGTAAGGTTCTACCTTTTCTCCTCTGCGACCTCCAGAATTCCGACGAAAGTATTCGGACGTGTACGCGGACCGTTTTTTTTTGTGTTTTGTGCTTCTTGAGCGCGTGCGTGCGTGTGTGTGTGTGTATAATAGTGCGACTCCGTGATAAGTGAGTAGGTGTGCGTGAGAGAAAAGAGTGAGAGACTCTTTGGGTGCAGCGGACCAGGCGCACAGAGGCTGCCTGCGTAGAGCGCATACGCGCTCTGAGCGATCTCCCTTGCGACGTCCCGAAGGCCAGGGAACTGTCCGGGCGCACAAGAGTGCGTGCGAAAGGAGGTCGCTTCCCGACCAACAGCCTAGCCCCGGAGAAGGCGGCTAGGCTTGCAGAGCACCGCCGACACAGAGGTCGGCTTAGAGTAAGCTACAGCGCGCGCACAAGCGTAAGAAATAGTTATTAGTTTTACCTCTCTGTATTATTAGTACCTTTGTGAAATAATCGATCGTTATTCTTGCCTGTTTTCCTTTTTTTTCAATAAAGCGAGATTTTGATTGTATCTCGCCCAGCTTGATCGGGCTTTTCCCCTTAATTCGAAGGGGTTTTTACGCCTGATCAAGGTGGTGTTTTTTATCGCGAATTAGTTTGTGTTTATTTTATTTTACTATCACCTTCTCATTTCATTCCCTCTCCCGAACTCACATAGTCGGCAGTATACGCCACAACATGGTGCCCCGGGTGAGGAATGAGTGATTAGGTTTGCTAGCTTTATATATAAAATTTCATTTGTCTGAGTTTACGGTTAGAGTTAGAATTGTGAATGAGACTTATTGCATATACGTGCTACTGAGACTGTCGAGATCGATTATTTTATATGTAATATTTCATATCTGTTTAAGCGTTTATGTATTAGCAGATTAATTCTTTAATAGTCGTAAGTGCGAGATATCCGTGTATCATACTGCTGTGAGAGAGTCCTGTGGATTTTATTTAGATTCCTATATCATATCCACCATGGCTCCTATGCCACTTAAGAAACTTGTAGCCTTGCAAAGGGGGCGTACAATCGAAATCGAGAGCATGCAAGCGGAATTGCTTGATGCTGGTGATAGGCCGCTTAGTAGAAACAATGTCTTGACTCGGATTGATGCATTAAAGGGAATCTGGGGGGAAATTCGCCAAACTCATGCCGAAATTATAGTTAGAGATCGCGTTGACGATGACCCCTATGTAGTAGATAATGTTTTTAATCAAATTCGCTTAAAGTATCAAAATCTTCTTGATACGCTCACCGATAATGTAGATCGGCTCGAGAGAAACGATCGGCCTGCACCGCAGCCGACGGACCCTGTTTTCGAAAATGGCACAAATTTAGACATGCCGAATCTTCCGAAGCTCGATTTGCCGAAATTTTCTGGAAATTATGAGGACTGGGAAAGTTTCTCTGATATTTTCAATACCCTCGTTCACTCCAAGAACGCAAATAACTCGACGAAACTTAGTTATCTAAAGCTCTGCTTGACCGGTCTGGCCGCAGATTTAGTAAAGGACGTAGCTACAACAGGCGAGAATTACGTTCCCACTTGGCAAGCTTTATCAGCTCGATTCTTTAATCCTAGGCTCATAGTAAATAAGCACCTGCATGCGCTTATGAATTTACCGCATATGAAAGGGGAATCTGCTGCTGATTTGCGCCTGCTATCCGATGAGGCGCAGCGCATCGTCCGTGCGTTAGCTAATATGAAGATGCCAATAGATCAATGGGACGTTTGGCTAATCTACATCTTGGCGTCGCGCTTGGATCCGGTATCGCGAGAAAAATGGGAGTCTGAGCTTAGCGCACGAGACGAATCTATTGCCGCGGAAGGCGAGGACAACGTACCATCTATGCCTGGGCAGTTAAATGCTGCTGGACGTTTTTCAAGCTTCTCCGTGTTTATTAAATTTCTTGAAAAGCGATCGCAGACGCTTAGCATGGTAGCAGAAAAGAATGCGGCAGGCAGTAAACAGCCGTCAACTGTCAAATCGAATCAAGGTTCCCGTAAGGTTCATCATTCTCAACAGAATTTCAAATCTGCCACTAAATGCTTGTTATGCTCGGGTATGCACCCTCTGTTTAAATGTAATAAACTTAAAGCTAAAACTTCTTACGACCGTCGAGCTGAAATACGACGATTAAATTTATGTTTTAACTGTTTCGGACGACATCGTTTTAACAACTGCAAATCACAACTACGCTGTTCTACGTGTCACGAAAAACATCACACTCTTCTACACTTTGATTCGAAGCGACAGCACGACGATGCGGAGATTAAGAACGAAGATCGTAAAATTCAGTCAGATGCAGGCACGAAGCCTCAGGTAGTTAATTCCCATACAGCCAGTGTATCCCAAAGACATTATTCTGTCATTTTAGCAACAGCTCAGGTCATGATTCACGGGCCGAACGGCCGCTCGACGCGAGCGCGAGCACTACTCGATCAGGGCTCAGAGGCAACCTTTGTAAGCGAGTCGATCGCGCAACTACTCGGCTTACCTAAGGAGCGCACTAATATTTCGTTATCGGGAATTGGTGCCAGTAAATCCGGGACTGCAAAATTTTCTACCACCTTCTCATTGCAATCAATAGTAGACGATGATTTCAAACTCGAAGCTCAAGCTTTAATCCTACAGCAGCTCACCTCTTGCTTACCAACGCGTAGTGTTATGAA
This sequence comes from Philotrypesis tridentata, assembly GCA_018906965.1. Classification (NCBI taxonomy): domain Eukaryota; kingdom Metazoa; phylum Arthropoda; class Insecta; order Hymenoptera; family Pteromalidae; genus Philotrypesis; species Philotrypesis tridentata. The sequence continues at coordinate 5,117 of JACCIB010001911.1, read as the reverse complement.
AATTGACTTGAATGAATACGCTAATTTATCACTTGCCGATCCTCAGTTCTATGTTCGAGACAATATTGATATTATACTGGGAGCTGATGTTTATGCACTGTTATTACGACCAGGCCTACGAACTTCTTCGAATTCGAATCTAGTAGCACAGGACACCGCGCTGGGGTGGGTTATATCGGGGGCAGTTCAGGGGGGCCAGTCACGGCGGGCGGCGAGCCGTGCATCGCTACCAGTGCAGGCATTCCATAGTCTCTCCTCCGATCACTTAAACGATTCGCTAGAGCGATTTTGGGAGTTTAAAGAGCCGTCCACGCATGCAGTCGAGTTAAAGGTCCCCGAGCAACCTTTTCGCGCCGCCTCTGAGCGGAAAGCGGGTAAGTGTTCCGTACAGACATTTCACAGTGTCTCGTTAGACGAATTAAACAACTCGTTACAGCGCTTTTGGGATCTTCATGAGTTGCCAGATCGCGCCTCTAAGTTCAAGCCAGAGGAAGAAGCCTGCGAGCAGCTTTTTCGCAACACTTACAGGCGAAACGCGGATGGGCGTTTTATCGTGCGCCTTCCCCTTAGGTCAGAGCCGCCTGTAGCGGCAGCTGAAATGCGAAGATTAGCTTTAGGTTCGCTCTCCACTATGCATCGACGTTTCGCACGTGAGCCTGAAGTTGCTCAGGCATATCGCGAGTTCATGGCTACCTATGAGCAGCTCGGTCATATGGAGCGTGTTCCAATAGCTGATCTCAACAACCCTCGCGCGTGGTACTTGCCTCATCATGCTGTACTCACGATTACGCAGGATGTTCTAAAGAAAATTCGAGTAGTTTTCGATGCCTCTAGGAAAACTCGCGATAAACATTGTCTCAATGAGTTTCTCATGCCAGGTCCAGCTCTTCAGCGTGATTTAGGTCTTGTTCTTCTTAATTGGCGTAAATATCAATATGTCTTTACTGCAGACATAGTAAAAATGTTTCGCCAGATACGCGTGCCGCAGGCAGATCAAGACTATCAGCGAATTCTGTGGGCGCCTAGCTCTGATCAGTTTCCCATCGAGTATCGCTTGACTACGGTCACTTACGGCACTGCGTGCGCTTCATACCTCGCGATTCGTACGCTTTTACAACTCGCCCGAGACGAAAGATCGCGATTTCCTCTCGGCGCAGAGTGCTTAGAGAACAATACTTACGTAGACGACATATTTACAGGGGCGAATGAATTATCGGAAGCGATAGCGAAGCGCAACGAGCTTATTAGTATTCTAAGAACGGCAGGGATCGAATTAGATAAGTGGGCTGCAAACAACTCTGAGCTTCTACCTTCACGTTTAAAATCACTCAATACCGATAAAGAAATAGATAGAGAAGCCTCGATCAAAACTTTAGGTATTCACTGGAAGCCTACGCGCGACATTTTTACTTTCAGTATCGGTAATTGCGATGCTCTCACCGAAACAGTAACTAAACGCACTATCTTATCTAATATCATGCATTTGTTTGACCCTCTTGGCTGGCTCTCTCCCGTTACCGTCACTGCGAGAATAATCATGCAGGATTTATGGATTTTAAAATGCGATTGGGATACTCCTTTACCAAAGGATGTACACGATCGATGGTTAGAGTATTGCGCCTCCCTTAAGTCATTATCTCACCTCTCGATTGATCGCTGGTTAGGGGGTAGCTCACCGTGTATAGGCGAGATTCACGGGTTTTCAGACGCTTCTTCGCGAGCCTATGCGGCGGCTGTGTATATTCGCATAAACGATGGTCTAGGAAATGTTCGCATTTCTCTGCTAGCTGCAAAAACCAAGGCTGCGCCTGTTAAGACAGTTAGCATACCTAACCTCGAGCTGTGCGGAGCAGTTCTTCTGGTTAAATTAATTCTTCACTTGCGACAATTAGAGTCCTTCAATCAATGCCCTGTCTACGCTTGGTCAGACAGTCAAGTTGTTTTAAATTGGTTAGGTAAACATCCACGTTTCTGGAAAACATTTGTCGCAAATCGTGTCTCGTATATTCAAACAGAGCTGCCATCGGCGACTTGGGCACACGTACCCACGAAAGAAAATCCCGCCGACTTGGCTACGCGCGGCGTTAAACCTGCTGACTTGGCGACTAATGAACTTTGGTGGCACGGGCCTGCATGGCTCGCTTTGCCTTCTGAAAACTGGCCTCGGACGTCGGAGAGTAAACAGAGTTTGCACGTGCGAGAGTTACCGGCTGAACCGGAGATAATTGAAAAATATTCCTCGCTGACACACTTGATTCGTGTCGTGGCGCGTTGCTTACGCCCACTTGTTATGCTGCGAAGACGCAAGCAAGGGTTAAGTGCATTACCTGACTTTCTGACGACCGAGGAACTTGATAAAGCTCGAACTGCAGTCATTAAGTTAGCCCAAGCAGTAGCGTTTGAAAAAGAGATTCTTATCTTGAAATCAGGCAAGTCTTTACCGAAGAGAAATTCACTGCGAAAACTTAATCCTATAGTTGACGAGGAAGGGCTATTACGCGTGGGGGGGAGGCTCACACACTCCGTATTACCGCATGACACAAAAAGGCCACCTATTTTACCTCAAAGTTCGCATCTTAGTCAGTTATTCGTGCGACATGCACATTGTACATGCCTCCACGGTGGACCTACTCTCACAGCAAGTTATGTAGCACAGCGAGTGTGGATTATAGGTAGGAAGCGCCTCATTAATGCGTTCATTCGAAAATGCGTGACCTGTCAACGAGTTGCGCCCATAAGGTACATCAGCTGATGGGCGACCTACCGGCTGCTCGTGTGAGACCTGCTCGTGCGTTTTCTACAACGGGACTTGACTACGCAGGACCGATTCAATTGCGCACGTCTAAGGGGCGTGGCCATAAGTCGTACAAGGGCTATATTGCACTGTTTGTATGCTTCACCACTCGGCAGTACACCTCGAAGTCGTGAGCGATTGTACATCGAATCCTTTATTGCGGCTTTTCGGCGATTTGTATGTAAATACGGAATCCCTCGTAACATGTACAGCGATAACGCTACCACCTTCCGTGGAGCGGATCGAGAACTGCGACAGATGTTTGCGTCAGCATCTTTATTTTATAAGAACACAGCCGCTGTCCTCGCCAATGATGGTACTAATTGGCGCTTTATTCCACCAACTACCCCCACTACGGAGGAGTGTGGGAGGGCCGGCATCAAATCAACTAAGCACCACCTGAAGAGATCGTAGGAGATCATACGCTCACGTTCGAAGAAGTTGTCTACGGTGCTCGCGGAAATCACGGCTTGTTTAAACTCTCGTCCGTTGTATCCGATGAGCTCCAATGTAGATGATCTTCAAGCTTGGACGCCATCCCATTTCCTCATTGGCGAAGCGCCGGGCATGGTACCAGATGAGGAACCTCCGAGCGGCCCTGAACATCTACTCAAGCGATTCATGCTTTTACAGAGAAGGAGAAATCATTTCTGGAAGCGATGGAGCAAAGAGTATTTGCAGCAGCTGCAGGAGAGAAGCAAGTGGAGAGCACCATCTGACAACTTTGCTGTCGGACAGCTCGTTTTGGTAATGGACGATCGCTATCCACCATCAAAGTGGCCACTTGGACGAGTCATTGAGATCCACCCTGGTCCTGATGGTCTTGTACGAGTGGTCACTGTCAAAACGGCGACTAGTGTCTTACGTCGACACATCGCGCGACTTAGTCCTTTAGAGATTAATGATAGTCACTAATTTGCTTTTAAGAATGTAAATAGTATAAACTTTCGATTATCGAGTCATTAGTAAATAGTAGTTGGAGTTCGACATCGATGATTTAGCCGAAATAAGAATAACCCGTGGTTCTATACTTCCTTCGTTTTCCTTCACTTTCACCCAAAGGGGCAAATTGCGCCAAAACTACCCAGGCTATTGACGGCAACGTCAGGCCTAAAATTTGTAAACTAATACGTCTTTTTCGACATAACATCATTGGTGAATATTGAAAAAGAAAACAAAAAGGTTTCTGTGGGTAAATTTTAAAAAACAAACAATATAATATTTTTCATCTGTCTCACTGTAGTTTTCTTAAACATTTATAACTAACTAGACATAGCTGGAACATTTATCAAGTTTAAACCAGCAAAAAGAAGGTTCCAGTGACGAAGTGGAATTAGTGAAGTGGAAAAAATTTTCAGACATCTCAAAAATATGACTAATAGGCTAGAACTGGATAAGTATTTAGTTTTACTTTTTTATAAATCGTACATAATATAATGAAAGATTTTGTGAACTGATTCTCTGTTAAAATGTTCTCTTTTGTTTTTCAGGTTTTATGGGAAGGCATACAAATATCAGGTTATACAAGGAAAAAATTTTCTTGTGATGTGACAAGCTAGTGAAAGGGTTGTATTTTCATTGTTTAAATATCGAAGAAAGTTTTTACAGAATTTGCAATCGATGTTTTCCTATTTCTATTGGGAGGTTACGCAACTATCACGTTATAGGGAAGGAATTCCTGTGAGAAGCTAGTGAGGTGAAAAATGTTTTTCCAAGATTTATAATTATTATATAAGTTCAGAAGACAAGTGGTTTAGAAGTTTTTCCTAATTTTGAGAGAGCAAGTACACTCAGTTTCCAAATGTAACGAGAATTTTCCCAAGGGAAAAGCATGTTTTGTTTTGTATAAGATAATGAGAACTAGTAAGTTGTCAAGTCAGTCACTCAGATGGATAGTATATGAATTTGCAAGTTGATGCGGCCCAGTAAAAACTGAATTTTTAAATTTTAAAATTTCTAATCTCTGATTATCTCAATACTACTCAACTGTACCATCTTAAAAGTCCTTGTACTGTCCATTTAAGCTGTGGCCTTAACAACTACTTGTATGGGCTCTTAGACCAATTTCAAAATAATTATCATATAAGGCATTCAAAATTGAACAGCTAAAAATTGGTCAACTTTAAATTTCATATGCTATCCCTCTGATTGATTTGCTTAATTAAAAAATAGTTATTTTAGTTTTCAGAATGCCCAGAGTACAGGCAGTTTCCAGAATTTGGGTTGAGCGTCTCTTTTTCCAATGGAAATGTATGTTCTGCTTTCTAAAAGGTAAACAGATAATACAAGTTTTGAAGCCCACTGCTTAAAGGGATATTAAAAA
>JACCIB010001910.1:0-15727 GCA_018906965.1 Philotrypesis tridentata | reverse complement strand
CCCAAAAACGTCGTTTAGAGTAAATGGGCTCACAAATTTTACCCTCCAAGCGTGTTATCACATCGTGAAATTTTGTTCTTCTAATGGCATCGAATGTGAGAAATACCGGCGGTATCTCGCCACTCGCCAGTTTTCTAATACAATCAAAATTAATTTTCTCGTTTGCCGATGCATCCAATCGGATACCCTTGACTTTGCAGACAACACGATTCTACGCCCGCGGGTGTTCGATACTTGTAAGCATAGAATTTCGGACCACCCGAGACAAAGTTGGTGATGTACGTGCCGACACCGTAGCCCGCCAGCTCATCGGTCAGTTGACCTAGAAATGGCCCTGTTGTCGGCTCGTACTCACCACCATCTACACTGCTGTTCTCACACCCACTCACATACACTATGGAATCTGTGTCGTAGTACAGCACGCGTTCACCCAATGGCTCGAGCTCGGCAAAAAGCTTGAGTCGGGCTAGCGCTGTGGTGTAAGCCGCGATAACTACGCTACACGCAGGCGACGATTCAATCTCCACGTCTTCGTCTGCACGATAGGACCAGCTGACGTAAAGAATTTCATCGTTGGCCGGTAAAACAGAGGACACTACTTTATCCGCACTGGTCAGAAGTTCAAAGAGTCTCTTGGGATCTCTGACTATCTCCGTTTTCGTCATATTCTCCCGCTGACCAAACTTTCCCCAAAGTGAATTCAGACATAGCTTTGCCACGGAACGCAGACCAGGATTAAATTTTATGCGACTCTTGTCCAGTCTCACACCCTCCTCACGCTCGAATATCTCGAGAAATGTGTCGATTGACGCCTGATCGCTGCCATCACCGCACTCTGGCGGATAACCCGAGGCATACATCTTTTCCGCAAAGAATTTATCAATGTACTCGTAAAAGAGACCGCCACGTCGAGTTCGTTTGTCAAACTGTGTGACTTTGTACGCCCAAATTTCGTATACCCTCGTGACCACGTAGCCGAATTCCACGGCTTTTTTCAGCTCGTCGGCCACCCACGTCCCGACAAAAACGCGTTCTCTCGCGTCCTCGTGCTCGCAATCCGACTGACACAGGGTCTCGGCGCACGACCGACACAGTGGAAACAGCAGCTTGTTATGCATGCGCACGGGCAGAACCGGATGGTAGAGGTCCCTCGGCGGCAACACCTCGCACATGATCAAGCCGTCAATGTTTCGAATGTCATTATTAGCGCCGACAATTTGCGCGCACTCAGTCTCACCGACAAAGAGTTTCGGATGACCAGTGGGATATCGGCCGTACTTGCAGATATACGGATACAAAGAGCAGACATCGACATATTTAATTTTTTCTCCCGGCCGCACATCGTACGATTTGACAGTGTTACCCGTCCGCCCGCCGAAAAATGCATCTCGCGGATTGAGCGGTTTATGCCAGCCCCGCGTGGCCTCTCTCATAAACGACGACATGTTCTCGTTCTCGCTGTACTCGCGGTCAAAGTCGCACTCCCATTTCTCGATCAAACGATAGCCGTGTCTCCGGATTTTCGCCGAAACTCTCAGCGTTCTCTCGTACCGCTCGTCTAAAGTCTCGCCACCATTCACACCCGGTAAATCGCGACCGGCTGTGTAGCAGCGAACACAGCCGTGCCAATAGCAGCCGTGAAATTGTAGTACTACTTTCTCGCCATTTTCCAGCTCGCAAAATCCGTCCACGAGGGGGCCCTCGGGCAGTCTCTTTTCCCGCGAATTTACAGAGTGCTGTATTTGCCAGCGCGTCTCGTGCGCCATCCACGTAAGCCATTGAGCCGCCTTTACCGATTGCTTGTTGGCCCGACGATAGCCGCCGACTGGCACAATGCCAATTGTGTTCTTTCGTAAAAATACCTTGCGGAATACCCGCATGCAGGCTGAGGCTATTGTGACGCATTCCTCGAACGGATCTGTAGATCCGCACTCGATGAACGTCTTACGGAACGCAAGGCAGGCTAGTCGTAATATCTTAACGTCTTGCTTACAGTACTTCACGATTTCGTGCTGGAAATCAAACACATAATTCTGCTCTCGCTTGTCGGCGTGCCACTCTAGGAGCGCCTTGCGTCCCTCAACGCTCATCGAGTTAGGCGCAAAACTCTCAATAGGTGGCATTTCGCCCACGTAATTTTGATTTTCCGGCGTGTTGAATAGATGGGGAAAAGTGCCTTTCTCAATATCGCCCAGACCGTAGGCTTTCGGCAGAGCACTCAACGGCATATGCAGATAATTGAGACTATCGAGGAATTTCACGTGTGCAAATTGCATCATAATTATTTTCGTTCCACTTAAAATCAGATTTGGCGTCTCGCGAAAGTCTTTGCGCTCAATCAGGTGTTTCAAAATAAATTGCGCGTCAAAGCCCCGAGCATTGTGGGCTATACAAATCACCGAATTGATATTTTTTTTAGAACCAGATCGACCAACTGTTTTACCGGCTCATCCGCGAACACGTACTCTCGTGTCCCACAAAAATTGCACGACTCCGCAATATTTTCATCGTGCAGACACGCGCTGCACACCTGCTGTACAACACACAGATTCACAACATGTATGCGTGTACTATCGTCACCACCCATCACTCTGTCCGACTGTTGGGTCTCGAAATCATAAAATACATACAGAGTCTGTTTCTTTCTTGCGACAGTACTTGCGACTGACTGACGTGTCGCAGCGATAGGTTGCATAAAGCACAAGTGTCCGATTGGCTGCACCCGGTTACATATTTTACAATAGGCATTATCACACACGTGTGCAGACGCATTATTAACACTAATTGTTCGACAACATCTCGAGCAGATCTTCAAACTTTCGCATACCGTGTGACCCTTATCAAATGAATCGGCTTTCAAATGATTGAGATAACAGGTCTGATTGAAAAACATTCTACCGCATCGCGGACACTCTGAGCGCACTCCAAACTGCTGCTGCTGCTGCTGCTGCTGCTGCTGCGGCTGGTCACGTACGCAAGGTGGTGTCTGCAGACAACTACGGCATCGATTTGGACATCGATGCCTCCTATCAGTGATAATTTTTCTATTGCACGACAAGCAATAGCCCCGACTACCGGCTGCAGCTACCAAGTTCAAAATGGGCTGATAGTGTCGCGCGTTCTCATAATACATAATGTACAGGGTAAATCTAACTGTATTCCCGACATTGTAGACGTACTCGCTACCATCGTATAATGGCTTATCACCACGAGCAAATCCTTGAAACGAAAAGACGACTAGTGACACGTCTAAACAGGCGTAATACTCCTGAAATTGTTTAATCTCTGGTAGACCGCAGCCCGTTTCGGGCACAATGACCCTAGCGCTATTACAGAGTTTTAAAGCTCTCTCTTTTTGAAATCTGCCATTGCCTTGTCGGACTTTATCCCACATTTTCTGGAGATACCCCGTGCGAGCGTCACCACGAATGGCGTGAATATGTGCGCAAACAAGTGATCTAGCTAGACAGAGATTATCCGTATTTTGAATGTTCAGGATAGAGCGTTTGAAGACTGACTCGGATGTGAGCGCAACACGACCGCGTCCCTGAGGTACTGACACCGTATTGACAGTTATTGTCAGCATCTCGTCAATCTCAAGACCGTCATTACTCTGCGAAACGCTCTCCAAGAGCTCGAGAATATCGCTCACATGCAATTCACACACCTGTCTATACGAGATCCACACAACGCCGTGACGAAACTGCGCTGAGTTTATAGACAAGCCGATAAAATCGGTGGGTCTAGTGTCCTTACACACGTACCTATGGATCTCGTGTAGACCGCGACTTAGCCACTCTGAGACGTCAGTGTTGAATGCTGGTGGTCGACGAATATTCACAATGGCTTCACGACCATTTAGACGAAAATTCCTGTAGTATTTTGCACGCTCTTGATGAATGATGATGTACCGCCACACGGGCTGTTCAGCAGCAGTAGCAGCACCGCCACCCTCCTGCAAGTAATCACCTAGTTTTCAAACATGTATTCTACCATTTATCGGCGCTACTCTCATTATCAATGATACACGAAATACTTACATTCAATGCTCTTGTCGTCGTCGTCGTCGTCGTCGTCGTCGTCGTCGTTGTTGTTGTTGTTGTTGTTGTTGTTGTTGTCGTTGTCACCACCCGAACTATGTCCTGATGTCTCGTTCTCGTCGTCGTCGTCGTCGTCGTCGTCCTCACCACTTGAAGCGGTGGAACTTGAAGAAGAAGAAGAAGAAGAAGTGCCGGAAGATTGCGAGCATGACGTTATATCGGAGAATACTCCAGCGTCAACGTCATCATCTTCTTCTTCTTTTTTTGTCCTTGGACCACTGATTTCCTGACTATCTGCAATACCATTGCCGTCATTGTCATCATCATCATCATCATCATGATTTTCCTTGATAGATATTGTCATACACGACGTAGATGGCTCTGAAGTAGCGATCAATGGTAGATCAATCTCCATAGCTTCACCAGTCGTAATCGCTTTTGGTTCGACTGAATTCGTCGGAGCAGTAGATGCAGGTACAATGGGTGAAATTACGTCTGCACTGTTAGTGGCCACGTCTCCCAAAGACTGTTGCGATGGCTCAATACCAAGTATTGAGAGGTCCATAGGCTCTGGCTTCTCGTCCACCACCACCACCACCACCTCTTCACCATCATTGTCGTTGTCGTCGTCTAGTCGAACAAGCTCGATCAGAGTATCACCTTCGAGATCCGTCATCATTCTGTCGAGATCTGTGAAAATGTCCAAAATTGTCATATTTCTCGCTGGCTAAGGCAGATTTAAAAAGTTTTAAATTACCTATGACCAGCTGATACTGCTGCATGATGTCCTTGACTTGCCTGGCTGAGTGCATACCACGACGCAAAATACTTTCACCAACAACACGAATAACATCTTGCTCGCTCTCGAAGAAACCGCGTTTAAATAAGAGTCCAATAGTGCGGAGACTGCAGAAATCTATTATATATTTTAGTTTCTTTAAAAGCACGGTGATTGAGCAATGTTTCAAAGATCGACGCCACCTATCATTGCAAAAGAAGCGCGCTGCTGGTTCGTGTAACAGCACGATGCTCAATACTTGGAGCACAATTCTCAATAGTTGTAATCTATTCATGGTGTGGATAATGTCTCAACAACTTAGCAGTAGTAGTTGTTGTAGAGTGCTCTCTTGATGAATTACGTGGTACAAGACAGTGGCTACCACCAGATTACGTGTGGTTAATCTGCGCGAGAAAGAGATTAAGGTATAGTCAATGAATGGGGAGACAGTGTAAATTTAGTTAATTTTTTATTATTAATCAATAGTTTTTACAATATTAATATACATTACTCTAAACTTAATTCTGATAATGATTCGGATAACTCATTATTATTCATATTAAGAATGTTTATATCCTGCTCTATATTTCTTAATCTAGTTAATGTAATACCCGTAAACAAGCCTAAATGAGCGCGCATCTTATCTAATTTTATCGTATATTTATCTACAGCCTTAATAACATTATTCGTTATTTCCCAATGAATGGCTCCCTCATTCTGTAATTTTGTTAATAAATCATGGACCCGGCCATTTTCGGCTGTAATTAAGCGAAATTCCTTCAATAAAGCGTTCTCAAGACGCTCTCTTTCTTTGTCTTTATTTACTAAGGTGATGACTAGATCCATAAGGTCATCAATTCGTCTGTGTATATGGAGGTCGGCTAGGTTTGATTCTACCGGGTTAATCATTTCTAAAATACAGTTATATACCCTTGAAATGTATTATTACCGATACATCGTTTATGAATTAAAAAATTTATCAAATACCTCTTAATACCGCTGAGTCTCTGGCCAAAGTCTCTACACGAGGATACCGTCTTAGCGATGCTCAAGATGCTCAAGATGTTCAAGATGCTCAAGATGGTCAAGATACTCTCTCTGTCTCTCTTAGCAAGGAAGTCGCTGGCCTAATGCTGAAGGTTATCTCTGCTCGAAGTTACTGCTGCTACTACTGAACACTGTTTGATGGCTAACCCCTTTATCCGGCCACTTTTATAGTGCCAGCAGACAGCCAATCTTGATCTGTGGTGGGGGTGTTTTGCTGACGAGTCTGAGAACTTAATTGAAACCTGAAAATTGCTGATCACATTTCCTAGAACTTGCTTGCAAACTGAGCATAATGCTGACTATATTTGCAAGAACACAGCCGAAATTGGGTATAGTGCTGACCATGTTTTCTTAGATGAAATCGAATATAGTGCTGACCACACTTTCGAGAAGCCCAAAAGAGTAAAATAGCCGGTGTAGATGTCGCGCCAATCAGCTACATCAGCAAAAATTTCAACAAAACTCTATATTTTTCATTATTTTATAGAGGTATGATATCGTGTATCGCAAATACAGGATGTATACCCGATAATACAATTGATTTTTTATTTATAATACACGAAAAACGAGCGAGAATGGTTAAATTGTATTAGGAGCATATGTAGAGCGAGGAAGTGGCAACTTCAGATGAAACGTGAGATGAGAAGAAGGTTTGCGGACTACGTTTTTTCTTAGATGAAATTGAATATAGTGCTGACCACGTCTTCTTGGATGAAACAGGATATAGTGCTGACCACACTTTCGAGAAGTCTGAAAGGATGAAGTAGATGGCGCAGATGTCGCCCCTGACAGTTTTTGCTACATCAGCTAAAATTGGTTATTTATTCGGGTTAATGTTTAAAAGACGTCAGTCTGGTGCTGTCGCTCGGTGAGGTAAGGTCTCTTCTCTTCTCTAAGAACCTATTTCCCATTATGTATTTACGAAAAATACATCGATCAATCGATCGATCGATCGATTTGCTGTCAATTTCCAGATGATTTGGTCGGAAGTTGGGTCACTCAATACCTCTTGAATTGTCTTCAATAAAATCCTTATTCCGCGAAATTATCTGATCAATAGTTTCGGAGATATTGATCGATCGATAACTAATAATCAACCGATTGGACCAAAAAGATATTGGGGTGGGTCAAATTAAAAATTGATAGGTGTCAAATTTCATCTCGCGGTATCTGTATCGGAGGACCACTGCTATATAGACACCCCTTCACCCCCCTTCTACTATCAATATTACCATAGAAAAAAGGGTGGGCCAAGTCCAAATTTTGGGGTGGTGTCGAATTTCATGTTCAGCAAGGATCCGTCGATGTTCACCGATACACCCACCAATATTTCATTGATTTATTTAGGCAAATCTATAGTTAAAAGATGTGTTAATGAATAGGGTAATATATTAATAAAGGAGGTGGCTGATTTATATTCTAAGTCCGCCATTTTAATGCACTTTGAAATCGCCAAATGTATTTTGGGATTAGGAAGGTATAACGCACGAGGAAGTGTTTACGGACTGGTTTCTAATTCGCTCTGGATTAGGATTACACTAACCACTCAGCGCTCAGGTGTCGAGTAGCCGTAATAAGACACACCTCGCTGCAATGATAATCCGATCCGTCTTCGCATATTCTTCTTCGGTGATTTCGTGCCACTTTCCTTATACTTATATTTTCCTAATACAGGCTGGCTGGTTTGTCCGCAAAAAAGCAGATCATGGACATAGTGGTTCATCTACAGTTTTTCAAGGACAACAAGGGCCGTATAGTGCCAAAAGAAGTGAGTATAGTGGGGGTTACTCAAGAAATTACAGCCCACTGGATTACTGCACCTATTTGTAAAACGGCATTTTTGAAGAAAGACATTTTAAGACAGAATAATTGGCTAACACTGCATCATCACGGCCTAGATTTGCCTTTGATATGACACCCGACTTATCGGCTAACACCGACAGTCATTGGAATTTGATTCGAAGAGGTAGCGTGAGAATCGACGTGAGATTTGATGACGCATTAGATGTCGTGGTGAATTGCATAATTTATGCTGAGTATGAAAATCTTGTGGAAATTGACTCGTCTCGACAAGTTTTGGTGGATTACAGCGGCTAAGGTAGATGGCGCTTCTACTACAAAAAGACGGGTATAAAAGGCGCCAGTCGTGTCGAGAGCGGTCAGTCAATTGGTGGGCCTCAAACTAAACGGACAGCCGCAAAAAAGCAGATCATGGACATAGTGGTTGATCTACAGTTTTTCAAGGACAACAAGGGCCGTATAGTGCCAAAAGAAGTGGGTATAGTGGGGGTTACTTAAGAAATTACAGCCCACTGGATTACTGCACCTATTTGTAAAACGGCATTTTTGAAGAAAGACATTTTAAGACAGAATAATTGGCTAACACTGCATCATCACGGCCTAAATTGGTACGAGGGTGACGTGACGCTGAAAAAGTTGTACAAAAGTTTGCACGAAGTTTGCCGAAGTGCCCGCAAAATATATGTGCGAGGGGCTGAAAAAGCAAAGGTGCTGAGTAAGCTGACTACGAGAGATATTATTGATTTGGAGGAGAAGACGGAATGTCCACCTTTTCATAGATTACCGTACTGCGAAAAGTATTGCATGCAACACGCCATTAAACACTGTGCTCTCCACTATAGCTGTGCGCTCAACAACGCTTACAAATTGAAGTACTGGCTGACAGCGGGAGTCGGCGACGAGGATAAAGCCAAATCTTCAGAACGACCCTTCACCCCACCCTACGAGCTTTGCAATAATGAACTCTCTGGATATTCTCCAGCAACTTCGAAAAATGACCTCTCATGCGGTAGGAGTTTATCCGGCCGATCAAATTCCAGTAACGTGGGTAAAACCATGTGGTTTTGTGTTTAACACCGAAGATCATAAGAGACGTGGCAGACATTGGGTGGCAGTATACGTCACAGAAGATGGTGTTGGCTGGTATTTCGATAGCTTTGGAATGCCACCACGAGTTCCAGATCATTTGAGTCGAATTAAGCGAAATTGAAAACGCATAAGATGGTGTAATATTCAGCTGCAAAGCACTTTATCCGATGCTTGTGGAAAATATTGTATCATGTTTCTCTACTATATGTTTAACGGTTTGGGTATCCGACGATTTCTCAAGAACTTTTCATCTGATCTCAGCAGAAATGATGAGGTTGTCGAAAAATTTGTCGATAAGTTGTAATCTAATATTAAAAAATGTTATGTGATGCGTGAATGTAACTAGATATATTTGCTTACGTGGTTTTTCAAGAAATGATTTGTCTGCAAATTTCTATTGGACCCCCACTTTCTGGGCTCTTCATTCTCATTGGTTCTACCCCCATCCATCGAAGCGACCCAGTTTTCGTATATAAGTCGCAGAGCTCGCGTGGACACCTCACAGTTCTCTCTTAATCGCACAACTTGTGAAAGCTCGAGGAAAAAAATGGCTGGCCAGAAGAGACAGTTGGACAGTGCGAGTCAGGCGGTGAAGAGTCAAAAGAGCAGGTATCGCTGCCATCAAATTCTACCCATGGTTTATGGACTGAACAATACCTACGGAAAACTTGTTCATGTGGGCCTAGAAAATACGGCAGTCGGCTCTGACGACTTTAATCCCGTTATTCGCCTCAGCAATCAGGACTTTCAAGGATTCTCCCTCTCACTGGCCACATGGACTGTGTTCCAGGAACAATTTGACGAGATCGATAGATTCTTTCATGCGTACAGTGACGAGGATATGCTAGATCAAAAAATCATCATTGACGGACTCACAATTAGATTTATGATCAGCTATTCTGATCGAGCCATCGAGCTGATTGAGGAGGCTGCCGTGACCGCGCAAGGATCTGATGGACCAAGGGCGAAAAGACCACGTAAGCCATCACTGGTATTTAAGAGAGTCACCTTTGACAGGCTGAAGGCTCTGACCAAAATTGTCGATAAAAGAATTAAGTATTTGTTAAGTGTAAAAGATGCTATTGCGATTGTTGTGAGCGAGGTTGGAAGTTATTGTAAGGAGAAGCTACAAAATAGTCAAAGCTCTCAATACACTTATTTTACAGCGTATAATATAGAGTGTGCCATGCGTGACTTTGACGACACACTTGTCGATCAAATAGATAAAATCTTAAAAGATAAAAATATAGTTTTAAGTTTCGAAGATGTTTACTTAATTATTTACGAATTTATTCATTTACATATTTATAATTTAGTCGTATATTTAAATAGTACTTTATTATTACCTAATTCATAACTGTATCTAGATTTATAAGTAATAGTTGAATAAATATGGTTATTTATCACAATACTCTCTCTTCTCATTTACCCGCATACTGTTCCCCAATACCTATCCCAAACATCCTACACATTCACTTTAGATGTAGTCTAGCTTTAAGAAAACCACTTTATTCAAAATTCCACAAATTACGTGTACTATGGAGAAAAAGAAGCATCTTACCAGAGTGTCTTCTCGTTCAGAGGGGACTTTGGAGAAATACCTAAGGTTCTCCCCAATTCAGAGGGGACTTTGGAGAGTGGAGGTCTCCTCAAAGTACCCCGCTATACTGTGGTCAAAAGGGGGAGAGGGGGGAGAGGGGGTCTCTCCCAAGTAGTTAGGCACCATGGCGACTGTAAACAAATATGTCCTTGACCAAAGTGACATGGACGAGAGGTCACAGGGGTCAAGGCCATATTTGTTTACTTTCTCCATGGTGCCATCATACTACTTATATTTTACGAATTTAGCTTGTTTTTTCCGGACTCCATATCTTCGGAACCGTTCATCCAAATATAGGCGTTCAATATGTTTTTTGAAAGCTCTCGATCTCAGCTTTTCAAATATGTGTCTCCCGATTCGCTGCGAGGAAGCTGGTTCGAGCAGAAATCGAAAAAAGGTTGATATGCAATTTTTGGTAAATTTTCCGAAATTGCCTAGTTTTCCTCCGGACTCCATATCTTCGGAACGGTTGATCCAAATATAGCCATTCAATATGTTTCTGGAAAGCTCTCGATCTCAGCTTTTCAAATATGTGCCTCCCGATTCGCTGCGAGGAAGCTGGTTCGAGCAGAAATCGAAAAAAGGTTGATGTGCAATTTCTGGGAAATTTTCCGAAATTGGCTAGTTTTTTTCCGGACTCCATATCTTCGGAACGGTTCATCCATATATAGCCGTTCAATATGTTTTTGGAAAGCTCTCGATCTCAGCATTTCAAATATGTGTCTCTCGATTCGCTGCGAGGAAGCTGGTTCGAGCAGAAATCGAAAAAAGGTTGATATGCAATTCTTGGTAAATTTTCCGATTTTAGCTACTGTTTTTCATGACTCCATATCTTCGGAACGGTTCATCCAAATATAGGCGTTCAATATGTTTTTGGAAAGCTCTCGATCTCAGCTTTTCAAATATGTGTCTCCCGATTCGCTGCGAGGAAGCTGGTTCGAGCAGAAATCGAAAAAAGGTTGATATGCAATTTTTGGTAAATTTTACGAATTTTAGCTAGTGTTTTTCATGACTCCATATCTTCGGAACGGTTCATCCAAATATAGGCGTTCAATATGTTTTTGGAAAGCTCTCGATCTCAGCTTTTCAAATATGTTTCTCCCGATTCGCTGCGAGGAAGCTGGTTCGAGCAGAAAACGAAACAAGGTTGATATGCAATTTTTGGTAAATTTTCCGATTTTGGCTAGTGATATTTCATGACTCCATATCTTCAGGAACGGTTCATCCAAATATAGGCGTTCAATATGTTTTTGGAAAGCTCTCGATCTCAGCTTTTCAAATATGTGTCTCCCGATTCGCTGCGAGGAAGCTGGTTCGAGCAGAAATCGAAAAAATGTTGATGTGCAATTTCTGGGAAATTTTCCGAAATTGGCTAGTGTTTTTCATGACTCCATATCTTCGGAACGGTTGATCCAAATATAGCCATTCAATATGTTTCTGGAAAGCTCTCGATCTCAGCTTTTCAAATATGTGTCTCCCGATTCGCTGCGAGGAAGCTGGTTCGAGCAGAAATCGAAAAAAGGTTGATATGCAATTCTTGGTAAATTTTCCGATTTTAGCTACTGTTTTTCATGACTCCATATCTTCGAAACGGTTCATCCAAATATAGGCGTTCAATATGTTTTTGGAAAGCTCTCGATCTCAGCTCTTCAAATATGTTTCTCCCGATTCTCTGCGAGGAAGCTGGTTCGAGCAGAAATCGAAAAAAGGTTGATATGCAATTCTTGGTAAATTTTCCGATTTTAGCTAGTGTTTTTCATGACTCCATATCTTCGGAACGGTTCATCCAAATATAGGCGTTCAATATGTTTTTTGAAAGCTCTCGATCTCAGCTTTTCAAATATGTGTCTCCCGATTCGCTGCGAGGAAGCTGGTTCGAGCAGAAATCGAAAAAAGGTTGATATGCAATTTTTGGTAAATTTTCCGAAATTGCCTAGTTTTCCTCCGGACTCCATATCTTCGGAACGTTCATCCAAATATAGGCATTCAATATGTCTTTGGAAAGCTCTCGATCTCAGCATTTCAAACATGTGTCTCTCGATTCGCTGCGAGGAAGCTGGTTCGAGCAGAAATCGAAAAAAGGTTGATGTGCAATTTCTGGGAAATTTTCCGAAATTGGCTAGTTTTTTTCCGGACTCCATATCTTCGGAACGGTTCATCCATATATAGCCGTTCAATATGTTTTTGGAAAGCTCTCGATCTCAGCATTTCAAACATGTGTCTCTCGATTCGCTGCGAGGAAGCTGGTTCGAGCAGAAATCGAAAAAAGGTTGATATGCAATTCTTGGTAAATTTTCCGATTTTAGCTACTGTTTTTCATGACTCCATATCTTCGGAACGGTTCATCCAAATATAGGCGTTCAAAATGTTTTTGAAAAGCTCTCGATCTCAGCTTTTCAAATATGTGTCTCCCGATTCGCTGCGAGGAAGCTGGTTCGAGCAGAAATCGAAGAAAGGTTGATATGCAATTTTTGGTAAATTTTACGAATTTTAGCTAGTGTTTTTCATGACTCCATATCTTCGGAACGGTTCATCCAAATATAGGCGTTCAATATGTTTTTGGAAAGCTCTCGATCTCAGCTTTTCAAATATGTTTCTCCCGATTCGCTGCGAGGAAGCTGGTTCGAGCAGAAAACGAAACAAGGTTGATATGCAATTTTTGGTAAATTTTCCGATTTTGGCTAGTGATATTTCATGACTCCATATCTTCAGAACGGTTCATCCATATATAGCCGTTCAATATGTTTTTGGAAAGCTCTCGATCTCAGCTTTTCAAATATGTGTCTCCCGATTCGCTGCGAGGAAGCTGGTTCGAGCAGAAATCGAAAAAAGGTTGATATGCAATTTTTGGTAAATTTTCCGATTTTGGCTAGTGATATTTCATGACTCCATATCTTCGGAACGGTTCATCCAAATATAGGCGTTCAATATGTTTTTGGAAAGCTCTCGATCTCAGCTTTTCAAATATGTGTCTCCCGATTCGCTGCGAGGAAGCTGGTTCGAGCAGAAATCGAAAAAAGGTTGATGTGCAATTTCTGGTAAATTTTCCGAAATTGGCTAGTGTTTTTCATGACTCCATATCTTCGGAACGGTTGATCCAAATATAGCCATTCAATATGTTTCTGGAAAGCTCTCGATCTCAGCTTTTCAAATATGTGTCTCCCGATTCGCTGCGAGGAAGCTGGTTCGAGCAGAAATCGAAAAAAGGTTGATATGCAATTCTTGGTAAATTTTCCGATTTTAGCTAGTGTTTTTCATGACTCCATATCTTCGGAACGGTTCATCCAAATATAGGCGTTCAATATGTTTTTGGAAAGCTCTCGATCTCAGCTCTTCAAATATGTTTCTCCCGATTCGCTGCGAGGAAGCTGGTTCGAGCAGAAATCGAAAAAAGGTTGATATGCAATTCTTGGTAAATTTTCCGATTTTAGCTAGTGTTTTTCATGACTCCATATCTTCGGAACGGTTCATCCAAATATAGGCGTTCAATATGTTTTTGGAAAGCTCTCGATCTCAGCTTTTCAAATATGTGTCTCCCGATTCGCTGCGAGGAAGCTGGTTCGAGCAGAAATCGAAAAAAGGTTGATATGCAATTTTTGGTAAATTTTACGAATTTAGCTAGTTTTTTTCCGGACTCCATATCTTCGGAACGGTTCATCCAAATATAGCCGTTCAATATGTTTTTGGAAAGCTCTCGATCTCAGCTTTTCAAATATGTGTCTCCCGATTCGCTGCGAGGAAGCTGGTTCGAGCAGAAATCGAAAAAAGGTTGATATGCAATTTTTGGTAAATTTTCCGAAATTGCCTAGTTTTCCTCCGGACTCCATATCTTCGGAACGGTTGATCCAAATATAGGCATTCAATATGTTTCTGGAAAGCTCTCGATCTCAGCTTTTCAAATATGTGTCTCCCGATTCGCTGCGAGGAAGCTGGTTCGAGCAGAAATCGAAAAATGTTGATATGCAATTCTTGGTAAATTTTCCGAAATCGCCTAGTTTTCTTCCGGACTCCATATCTTCGGAACGGTTCATCCAAATATAGCCGTTCAATATGTTTTTGGAAAGCTCTCGATCTCAGCTTTTCAAATATGTGTCTCCCGATTCGCTGCGAGGAAGCTGGTTCGAGCAGAAATCGAAAAAAGGTTGATATGCAATTCTTGGTAAATTTTCCGATTTTAGCTAGTGTTTTTCATGACTCCATATCTTCGGAACGGTTCATCCAAATATAGGCCGTTCAATATGTTTTTGGAAAGCTCTCGATCTCAGCTTTTCAAATATGTGTCTCCCGATTCGCTGCGAGGAAGCTGGTTCGAGCAGAAATCGAAAAAAGGTTGATATGCAATTTTTGGTAAATTTTCCGAAATTAGCCTAGTTTTCTTCCGGACTCCATATCTTCGGAACGGTTGATCCAAATATAGCCATTCAATATGTTTCTGGAAAGCTCTCGATCTCAGCTTTTCAAATATGTGTCTCCCGATTCGCTGCGAGGAAGCTGGTTCGAGCAGAAATCGAAAAAAGGTTGATGTGCAATTTCTGGGAAATTTTCCGAAATTGGCTAGTTTTTTTCCGGACTCCATATCTTCGGAACGGTTCATCCAAATATAGCCGTTCAATATGTTTTTGGAAAGCTCTCGATCTCAGCATTTTCAAATATGTGTCTCCCGATTCGCTGCGAGGAAGCTGGTTCGAGCAGAAATCGAAAAAAGGTTGATATGCAATTCTTGGTAAATTTTCCGATTTTAGCTAGTGTTTTTCATGACTCCATATCTTCGGAACGGTTCATCCAAATATAGGCGTTCAATATGTTTTTGGAAAGCTCTCGATCTCAGCTTTTCAAATATGTGTCTCCCGATTCGCTGCGAGGAAGCTGGTTCGAGGCAGAAATCGAAAAAAAGGTTGATATGCAATTTTTGTGTAAACTTTTACGAATTTAGCTAGTGTTTTTCCGGACTCCATATCTTCGGAACGGTTCATCCAAATATAGGCGTTCAATATGTTTTGGAAAGCTCTCGATCTCAGCTCTTCAATATGTTTCTCCGATTCGCTGCGAGGAAGCTGGTTCGAGCAGAAAACTAAACAAGGTTGATATGCAATTTTTTGGTAAATTTTTCCGATCTTTTGCTAGTGATATTTCTGACGCCATATTTCAGAACGGTTCATCCATATACAGCCGTCAATATGTTTTCGGAAAGCTCTCGATCTCAGCATTTCAACTAGTTGTCTCCCCGATTCGCTGCGAGGAGGAAAGTGGGTTGAGACGATATCTGGAAGAAAAAACGTGTTGATGTGCAATTTCTGGGGAAAATTTTCCGAAATTGGCTAAAGTTTTTTTCCCGAACTCCATATCTTCTGAACGGTTCCATCCAAATTAGGC
>JACCIB010000191.1:0-268458 GCA_018906965.1 Philotrypesis tridentata | reverse complement strand
ACGTCAACTGTATCCAGAGAATCCACGATTTTTAGAAGAAGCTTACTGGGACGCTACCTCGAACCGTATGGATATCTTTTGCTGGACCTAAACAAGATACACCGGACAATTGCAGATTTCGTACTTGTATCTTTCCAGACGACAAGTTGCATTACGTCTATGTGCCGCGCAATAAAAAGATAAACAGTGCTGGTACGTCAAACCTCCTTCCAACTGCCTCCCTGTAATGGGTCAACAGTGTAAGAGACGCATTTTTAACCGCAAGGATGCCATTATTTTAAAAGCACTTTTTCATCTGACAAACAAGCAGCGAAAGGCGCTCTTGCAAACTGCTGATTCAAAACTAGTACGTCATATTTGCGAATGCGCCCTGAATGTATTGATTGGTAACATACCGTTGGAAAAGAGTCACAAGTCGCGCCTACGGAGACATGCGAAAATTCTACGAAAACTAGCCGAGCCTACTGTTAGTTTATCGAAAAAGAAGAAAATCATTGTACAGTGTGGTGGGTTTTTACCAGCCTTATTAGCCCCTATAATAGGCACATTGCTCGCCAGTATTATTAGTAAGTAAATATGGAGCACGCTAGGAGGATGTTGCTTGTGCCGCAGGAGAATGTTGAACGTCTTCAGAGTGTGCTCGCAAATACCGATGGTGATGGTGATTCTGTATTGAAGACTGATCAAACACCCGGCACCGTAATGAGTAGACTGGATGCTGAAATGAGTAACATACTAAATTCGAGTGCGTGCAAAAACGAGAGAGAAAAATGGTCTCAATATCGTTCTGTTCTTCAGTGATATCTGCAGTTTAAGGATATCGATAACTTTGATACAATCAAGGAGAAAAAGGAGAAAGATGGGAGTATGGGATATGAAAATAGTGGAAACGGCGATGACGAGGATGATAGCTTTGGCATACGAAGAGCTGAAGAAGAGGATCGAATCGATGCTAGTATCAAGGAGACTGTGCCTCCAAAATATCGAGCTACTGCTGGAAAATTATTGCGCAAACTACGGGTTAGTGGCAGAATATGGTGGGATGAAAACGGAGTCGTGAAAATCGGAGGTGTACCGATAAAAAATGCTAATATAGTAGACCTAGTGAATGATGCAATGCGGTTTAGAAAAGGAACGCCACCTACAGGCCATAAACAATTTGCTGTTGCTCTTCGTGATGCGTTCATACCACGTGAATACATTGGTAATACTCGTGTTTGGGAAAATGTCATCACACCTGATCATTCGCTCAATAACACGGACACGAGTATATCAAATCGTAACACACCACTTCACACGTCCACACCAGATGGCACCGCTAGACAATTTCAAACACCCATTGCATTAACCAGCAAACTCGGTCAGTCAGAGACTCTCAGTGCTGATATTACCAGTGCAGGCGACGAAAGTGACGATAGCGGAGGACAGCAATTGCAAAAAAGAAAGAAGACAAAGATTGCTGCAGGAAATTCTGAAATTCAATCATGGCGACGTCTGAGTGGAAACTTCCAGCCGAACCAGAGTCAAAACTCAGCTGTAAAGAAGAGGCAGAAGAGGAAAAAAACGAAGTAAAAAAATAGTGCACTGGATGGGTTGATCGATCTTCTGCCTTTTGAAATGCATGTACCTGGCTATAGGTTCTGTGGACCTGGTACAAAACTAGCCGAACGCATTGAACGTGGCGAAGTTGGCATCAATCCACTGGATGAAGCATGTCGTCAGCATGATATAGTCTACAGCGATAAAAATGGTGATCGACGCAAAGCTGATCGCACACTAGCTGAATACGCATTTTCACGAATGCTCGCCGAGGAAACAGCCGGAGATGAGCGAACTCTGGCAATGATGACAGCCTGTTGCATGGTGAGCAAAATAACTTTCGAAAAATTTTTTTCACGAATTAAGAAAGCACTACAGAAGAAGAAGAAGAAAAAAGGAGAAAAAACGTTACAAAAGGCTGCAAACAATAAGAGGCAGCAGAATAAAGAACTTGAGGTAAAGAAGATAAATGATAAGAAAGTATTGAAAGAGAGAAAGAAGAAGAGTAAAACAAACCCACGAAACGATGAATCGTAGAGGAGAAAAATTTGAGAGTATATATTACGAGCCTCTACAGCCTTCAGCGTACGCTATTGTTGACAAACTTTATGAAGCTATACGTAAAAAGAGAGGAAGAAAGAAAAAGAAGAGAGAAAATTTTAATCGTGAGAATGTTGTAGAATGGTTGGAGAGTCAAGATGCCTATAACCTACATCGATCGGTTAGACATCGATTTACACGGCGTAGCTACAACGTACGAAATATGGACGATGTCTGGGAGGCGGATTTAATGGATTTAAGATCGTTAAGAATTTACAATGATGATTACAGTTATATATTAACTGTCATCGATGTTGTAAGTAAATATAGCTGGTTAGAGCCGATTAAGGAAAAATCTTGTAAAAGTGTTGCTCAGGCGTTCTTACGCACTTTAGCGAGAAGTAATGATCGTAAACCAGTGTGTCTTCAGACGGACAAGGGAAAAGAATTTGTCGGTCGCGAGACTCAGCAAGCTCTGCGCAATAATGATATTGTTCACAGAGTGGCCCGTAGTCCGGATACAAAGGCTGCGATCGCCGAGAGACTCATACGGACTATCAAGGAGCGAATTTGGCGATATTTCACCCACAAAAATACACGAAGATATATAGATGTTTTACAAAAAATAATAGCAGCATACAATCACAGTAAGCACTCGGCAACACAGATGACGCCTGCATCTGTCACCTTGTATAACGTTGTGAGAGCAAGACAGAATTTACAACACCGCTACGATAGTAAGAAACTTAGTCGATGCCCCAAATTTAAAGCCAGTCAGTTGGTGCGTGTCAGTCGTGCAAGAAACGTCTTTGAGAAGGGTTACGAGAGTGGCTGGACTTTGGAGATTCTTAAGATCGTACGCGTTTCCACAACACGCGATCCGCCAGTCTATTTTCTACAAGATCTGTCTGGTGAGGATATAGATGGCTACTTTTACACAGAAGAATTAAGCAGAGTTGGAAAGAATTTGAATGCTGCATCGTTCGAAATTGATAAAATTTTACATAGTAGAGGTAGCGGTCAATCGAAAGAGTATTTCGTCAGTTGGAAAGGCTATCCAGAAAAGTTTAATTCTTGGGTCAAGGCCGACCAAATCTCGCAAAAATGAAAGATCAATTTTATATTATTCTACCTAGTAACAGTAGTATGCATTACTTCTCGGAAAATACTACGACGCGTTATATTACGCAGTTACCACAACAGATCAAGTTAGATGGTTCTTGGAATGTCGCACTCGCAGAAATTCAAATTCCGCTGACGTTTCAGCACGTGACACCCGATACTGACGAGAGAACAATTTCGCTGAGTGACTCACCACCGACGATTCTCGAAACAAATGAGCTAAAAGCGGGAAATTTTACAATTGCAAGATCACTGATTCGGCCAGGATATTACAAAGATATTGTTACACTAATAGAGGAGATAAATAATCTAGAATGTGTCAATAAGCATATGAAATTGACACTCGAATGTGGCGGCTATGTAACAATCAATAGAATATGCGGGGAGACTACCTGTTCCCAAATCAGTCACGAACTTTGTTTATCGGAAAAAGTGCAAAAAATTCTCGGCTATGAAAAGAATAGAAAACTTCGCTTTATCGGCGATCAATATACAATAGGGTCTGATAGACCAGCTCAGCTTTCCAACGGCTTACCATCAATGTTTATGATCTACAGTGACATCTGTGAACCATGCGTGATAGGTGACGTTCAATCGCGACTACTTCGAGCTGTATCATTGAATATCGATAATTACGAATATGGTGCCACACGGATCAAAAGTTTCTCACCACCCATGTACATACCTCTACTATACAGCTCATTTCAGACAATTGAAATAGATATAAGAGATCAGTTTGGGCAGCCCATACCATTCGATCACGGGACAGTGACCGTAACACTTCATTTCAAGAAAATCGACTAGATGGATCGCTACACAGATTATTTTAATTATCAAGTTGGTGGTGGTGGGGGAAAAAATCCATATATGGGTGGTGTCGGCCATATTTACAGCGGCTCGCCTTACCAGAGAGGCCACGGTGGGATTGGCTCTTTCCTAGCGGGCATATTTCGTCGTGTCCTACCGCTAATCAGTAGAGGTGCTAGAGCTGTGGGAAAAGAGGCTGTGCGTACGGGTTTGAATATCATGTCTGATGTTACTACGCGCAACACACCAGTTAAACAGTCATTTCGTAATCGTATGAGAGAGTCCGGTGAGGTTTTGAAGAGAAAAGCCGAGGAGAAACTGGACAAATTGATGGAGGGATCGGGATATAAAATGTCACGCTATGGAAATCCGACTCAGTTGCAATTGCTCGCTGGTCCGACAACGGTACGTAGCAGTAGCCGTAGAAGAAGAAAGCGTACTAGTGGTGGTCGTGTGAGAAAGAGTGGCGTAAAAAACAACAAAAAGAAGAAGAAGAAGAGTGTAAGGAAGACAGCTGGGAGAAAAAAGAAAAAGAGTAGTACTCGTCGTAAACGCAGAATTACGAGGGATATTTTTGACAGTTAAAAAAAATGGCGTTTTTACACACACATTCCTGTGAATGTCTAAAGTCCGAGCTACTTCTGTTCGACATCCCTCCAACTCAAACAACAATAGAGGGTTCGCACTGGGTTCAGTATAAACCAATATCATCTTTAACTGATGACTCACCAATAGAATTTATTATTCTTGGAAATAGTGATGAATATATTGATTTAGCTTATACCATGCTGAGCCTTTGTGTAAGCTTAAAAGCAAGCAGAACTGAAGATGATATAGAAGAAGCTGCCAGAACAGCTTACAAAAATTCATTAGCACGAGTAGGCCCTGTCAATAATTTCATGCACTCAATGTTCAATCAAGTGGATGTGTTTTTTAATCAAAAACCTGTTTCTCCTCCTACCAATGCCTATGCGTACAGAGCGTATATCGAGACACTGCTAAATTATGGACCAGCTGCAAAATCGTCCCATCTGCGGACCGTATTGTGGTGTGACGATACTGCACGAAAAATGAATAATTCAGACGATGAGAATCTAGGACTTGTGGAGCGACGAAAATTCCTATCTCATGATAAAACGGCTGATCTGATCGGCCATCTCCATTCAGATGTATTCAACCAGGAGAGACTCCTGATTAATGGCGTGGAAGTCAGAGTGCGTCTCGTGAAATCTCGAGATAACTTTTGTCTCATCGATCCTACCGGCGATTTTTCCGTACACATTGAGGAGGCAAATCTACTAGTTCGACGTGTGAAAATCAGCCCAAGTATATTGTTGGCACATGCTCAATCTCTTTCAAAAACAACAGCTAAATATCCTTTAACAAGAGTCGAAGTCAAAGCAATTACTATGCACAGTGGTATACACGGTGAAACTTTAGACAATATCATACTGGGCCAGCTACCGAAGAGAATCATCATTGGATTTGTTAATAATAAGGCGTTCAATGGAGATCGCCAGCTCAACCCATTCAATTTCGAGCATAACAATATAAATTTTTTATGTTTATACGTAGATGGTGTATAGGTACCTTCAAAACCATTGCAACCGGACTTTACATTAAGAAAGCTGTATGTAGACGCATATCATACCTTATTTTCCGGCACGGGTATACATTTTCTTAATGAGGGTAATCAAATAATACGCGATTCGTACCCCTATGGGTATTGCCTCTTTGCATTTGATCTGACACCAGATTTATCGGCAAATGATAACAGTCATTGGAATCTAATTAAACATGGTAGTGTTAGGCTGGACGTGCGCTTCAGTTCCGCTTTAACAGACACGACCAATTGTATTCTTTACTCCGAATATGACAATATTTTAGAAATTGATGCATCCCGGCAAGTCATTGTCGATTTTAGTAGTTAAAAATTTAATGCATAGGTGTCGCTATTCCCCCACCAGTATATAATCAGGTCTGAAACAAGTTCTCGAAATCAGTCGTTCTTTCTTTTAGCTTGTGTTAACGGCAGATTACTATAATAAGGTTTACAAAACATGGATATGATCATTGATATTCAGTTAAAATGGACAGTCTTCAAATATTAAGAAATCTATCAAAAATCTCTTCGCACACTGTGGGTGTGTTTCCAGCGGATCAGATACCGAGGGTATGGACGAAACCGACAGCATTTATTGTTAATACGGATGATCATACGAAATCGGGTATACACTGGGTCGCTATATACGCCGATAAATCTTGTAATGCGTTTTATTTTGATAGTTTTGGGTTACCGCCATTTATACCCGATCATATGAACAGACTGCGAAAAAATTGTAAGCAATTTCGTTGGAATAATGTGAGATTGCAGAGCGATTCTTCTGACGTGTGTGGACAATATTGTATTATGTTTCTACGTTATATGAGCGAGGGATTGGGTTTCAAAAAATTTCTGCAAAATTTCACCGCTAATCTGCGAAAATATGACGACATAGTCAGAAGTTATGTACATTGTAAGCAGAAAGCTGACGATACATTCTTTGGAAGCGGTGGCTGCGTTGTCAGATGTTTACAAAACTGTTGTCCTTCTAAGATGTCGCTATTGTAACAGAATATTTGAATCAACGCTTTTTTGTACCCCCCACCTCAATACGTGTCAGTCGCTTCCACCTCTCCACCTTCATCACCCACTCTCTATATATTAAGAGTTCTGCACCGGATGGGAAATTTTCAGTCGTGTCGGGAGAGCAGTCAAGACAAGACAAAACCGTCTGTAAAAATGGATCAGCAACAACTACTGCCTATCCATCTACAACCACAGCAGCTATTTTGTGCTTTGTACTCGTTAGATAGTTCTTATTCAACCAAGATTACCGTTGGCCTGGAGTACATTAATTTGGAGGATGCAAGCTATAAGCCGACAGTGAGATTTTTGCACTCTGATTTTACTGGCATCGCTTTCTCGACCGACGGCTGGACACACTTCAAGAGATATTTTTCCAACATTTCTCGCTATTTTTCTTCCGATGACGCTGATTATCGTAAAAATGAAGTAGTTTATGGTAAAGGTTGGTCACTCAAGTTTACCTACGATAATATAATTAAAACTATTGTAATCGGGGAAGATGTGACACCTGTAAATCAAGCTACACCACCGAAAACGTCAGATAGATCTGTTGTACTAAACGAATCGGCCTTTGAGTGCTTAAAAAATTATATATCAAAGTGCATTGATTTACGTCTCGAATGTTTAGATATGATCGATGCTAGTGTAAGCGAAGTTGTTAAAAGTATCGCTGAATTTATTGTAATTAAAAGTAAGGCTGATATGCCGGGGGGCCCGTTCTTATACTATACACCTAATACTGTAAAAAAGTATATTAATTTAATTGATTATAAAGTGATAGACGAATTTAAAGAAAGAATTGAATGGTGTTGTAAAAGAGCTCAATGTCATGCGGAGCTTGATACAGTTGAAATTGAAAATATATTATATGAAATATCTTCCTTACACATGTATAATTTAATAAATATGCTAAATAAAATGGTGGTAAATTAATTTTTGCATTTGTATATTATTTACCATTCATATGTTTATCCCCACTTCCCATTCACATACAAGTACGCACGCTCACACACGTACACGCATGCATGCACAAATACACACACACACACACATATATATATATATATACACACAAACACACACATATACGCACATAATACACAATAAAATCGTCTGCAATAGAGTGTCAGAGCGAGTCAAAGGAGGGGGGGGGGAGGGGGGGTATATCATCAACAAATGAGCAAAGTGGGGGGAGAGACGAGTCCCCTCCAATAGAGAGCCCCGAGCAAGCCCGAGGAGTGGGGGGTTTGTTTGGGTGCCCTATTGTGGGGGATTTACTACTCACGTATTTAATATATATTTTAACTATATTTCTACCAAAAATTGCAATACTTATCTTCAAAATGACTATACTGAACAGCAAATTTTGAAAAGTTTGTCCTCCAACTAGTATAGAATACAGTAATTTTTAGTAAATAAATTTCTGTCTACTCGCGTATTCAAATCATACTTATACATATAAATACATAAATCGGGTATTTTGAATGCGCCGAAAGTAGGGGTAGTATAGGGTTATTTTTAAATATGGAATATTGAATGCCAAAAGTGGAATTTTGAATGCGCTAGCGAAGGGTAGTTTATTATAGGGATGCATTCAAAATACCCGATTTATATATTTATATATATATATATATAAGTATGATTTGAATACGACAATGACGCTTATATATATATATATATATATATATATATATATATATTAGGGTGACAGGAATCGGCCACACGTTTGAAAACTGAATGCCTCAGAGTCTCAAGCGATAGAGGAGGGTCCGTGGAGTACATTGCACTTTTTACTTTTTCCAAAAAGTTATTTTTTAGCCCTCTCCGTCGATTGCAAAGTTCCGTAGCAATGCTTGACCTAGAGAAGCGAAATAGCTGAAAAACTTAACGAGAAGTCAAATGGAACAATAAGCCTCATTATGAAAGGCTCTCCCAATCGTAAATACAGGACGGTCACTTTATGGCAGGGTTGGCTCATGGGTTATCCTATGTACTCGTAGTGCCTACTGTGAAAAAAAGTGACCGGACCGAGACCGACGGTTTTCGTCAAACACGTGTTCCGTTTCTGTGCAGCAGGAAGAGGTATCGTAGCAGCTTATCCCTTGAAAAAAATTTACAGCTTTCACCTACTTTTTCTAAGTGAAGCCGTCACTTTTACTTGAGTTTTTGCACTGTTATTAATACTTCTTGCTAAAAATTTTTCCATCAATCACTTGTTCATGAGTATACCAGTGTTGTGTCCAAATTATAGTGCTCTAGGAGCTCTCTAAGATGCCTAAAAGAGCCTTCAAAAACCGGCATTTTTGACCAAAAATTCACCTGTTAACTTTTACAGTTATTAACTTTTTGCAAATCCGATTTTTCCTAAGCAATTGTCAACAACTCAGTAATAACATTTGAAAAGATGAATACCGAAATATTATTATTTACAGAGATATTTTAAGAAAACGAAAAACACCTGCTTGCCCCATGTTATTTTCCATTTGAATGATTAAATTCACGGAGAGGGCTGGAAAATAACTTTTTAGAAAAAATGAAAAGTGCAATGGACTCCACGGACCCTCCTCCATCGTTTGAGACTCTGAGACATTCAGTTTTCAAACGTGTGGCCGATTCCTGTCACCCTAATATATATATATATATATATATATATATATATATATATTAGCGTCATTGTCTCTATCTTTCTCCTATTTATATATTAATAATGTTTATGCGCGTTCAGGCTTAAATTCATGCGTACATTGACACTTTTATTTATTAATTTATTTGTTTAAGTTTCAGATCTTAAACAGTGAAATGGAGAGATTTCGAGTAAATCTTTCATCAGCGGAAAATAGAATAATTGTATAATAATTAATAATCCGTAGAAATAAGAGAACTATGCATCTCTTCGAGCCAAATTCTTTATTATTATTTTCCGCTGACGTTTCGAGCCATTTCGGCTCCTCATCAAGGCTACAAAGCCAGTAAATACAAAATAAAAAATTATGAGTTTTACAAAAAATATTTTAAAATTAAACAAAATAAAACAATTCCTACCTTAAAATAATTCAAATTCACATGTTATGCCTAAGGTAAGCACCAGCATATTTGAAATCTGATAAATTATTATGAAAGTAGAATAAAAGAGCTTTAGTTTGAGATATTAACTTTGAAAACGCACGACTGGATCAAAATTGAGAAGGATTTAAAGAAACGTAAGATTCTCTGGATTTTGTCAAGAAAATGTTAAAATAATCGTTTTTTTTTATTTAAAACCTCATGATTTGCGATCCAATTAAACGTTTTCAAAGTTTAATAGCTCAAATTAAAACTCTTTTCTTCCACTTTCATTTTAATTTATTAAAGTTTGCATTTTTTGTGTGATGATCTATATATATTATATATGCTTCTCAAGTTGGTTGTTTTTTACTGATTTTGAGAAGCATATATGTAACGTACCGGACGAGAAACCTAAACTTTAGATAATTTAGAAAAAAAGTAGAAGATGAGAGCTTTAATTTGAGCTATTAAATTTTGAAAACGATCAGTTGCATGGGAAGGTACGAGGATTTGAAAAAAGACAAATTTGGATTTTTTCCATGAAATCACTGGATTTTGGAAAATCCAGAGATTTTTTCCTTCCTTCAAATGCTATTAACTTTTGATCCAGTCATGCGCTTTCAAAGTTTAATAGCTTAAATTAAGGGGACCCAACACGTATAAAATCTGAAACATAAAATTATAAAAAATTAGTATAATATTAAATAGTATGTTAGACAAACTTTTCATATTTATAGTATGTTCACTTACCTTCAATTTAAGCACTTAAAATCCAAGTTTGGACCTACCTATCCGGAGTGGCACTCCGCAGACTGATTTTTACTATCCGTAAGATTCCAGGTGACCATATCCTTCGATTGAGCTCAAATTTTGTGAGTATGTTCTATATAAGTGTAGTTTTCGTATGAACCGAGGGATTTTGATTTGAATACTTAGAAAAATATTAATTAAAAAAAAAGTTAATTTTTTTATTTATAATATTTTTTATGCCACATTTTTATTTATTAAACAAATTTGAAGCTTTCAAATCAAAATCCCTCTGTTCATATGAAAACTATACTTACATAGAGCATACTCAAAAAATTTCAGCTCAATCGAAGCATATGGTCACCTGGAATCCTACGGACAGTGAGCTGAAATCATGAAAAACCAAAGTTGGAGAAAATTGACTTTAAAGTTCATTGATGCATATTGTAATATAAGTTAATTTATTGCTTACCAAATCTCTTGGAACTATTTTTCCATCGATCCTTGGTGGTAGACCATCGCTTTCAGGATTTATATGGTATACTGAATGTATACCAATGTGTTGAGTACGCCTTTGAGAACCTGTAAACAAAAAATGGTAAATTGTGAATTTTAACATTAGATTAATTTATTGTATTTAATACTACAAAATGCATGTTTATTCTTACCTAATTATTTTGTGGAGGTCTCCAACTTGATTTGATGGAAGAAAAATAGAATTCCAAGTTAGCGTCAATGCAATATCCACTGAAAAAAATGAAATAAATTAATACTTCAAAAACCATAAAAATCAGCTAAAACAATATAGAGAAGAATACTCATCTTTTTTCGTAGTCCTTGCCTGCCTTTGCTTTTGACTCCTTAATGTCCACCAGCAGCGTAGGAGTCATCTTCCTGCATCCGTCGAGCTCTTAGCCTAAGAGCTCGTGCTTCTCTGGTGTTGGCCTGGACTTGTCGTTCACCTACTTTTTTGCTTGAATTGATGCTGGAAACTTCTCTGCATCGAACACATGTCACTTCAATTTTAAATCCTAATCCAAACACTGTTGATTCAGAAAACTGCACTTCACTATGACACTGTTTGCAACACAACACATTTTGCAGTTCAGGGAATAGAATAATGATGTACATAATTCTATTCTTAACTCCGGAGAGGCCTTCTGCTGCTGGAGTTTCAAGTTTTTTTGAAGATGTCGAAGGTCTTGGTTGTGCAGTTGAGTCTACTGCGTCACTGGGTCTAGTTCCTGTAAATGTTCTTGGTCGCCTTTTACTTCTTCCCCAGGAGTATTTCCTATCTAAATGAGTGTTAGGCAATCTGCCCTTGTTATCGCTCATTGTTATAACTAACTAATCTAAACTAAAAGCTAAACTAACTAAAATTTCTTACAAATACTCTGAACTTTTCACTTTAAAAAATTAAAATATAAATAACTTTAGAAGAAAAAAAAATGGTAAATAAACAGTACTGAAAAAAATGATAAATAAACAAATAACTAAATTTAACTATGTTTGCACTGTGCAAAAAATCTTACATTCAAGAACTTTCAAATATTTGAAAGCTATGGTAAAGCAGATTTGAAAGCACAATGATTCTAACCTTTACGTACTTTACAAAATAGGACATGGTACATATGGTCGGTAAATGGGGAGTTCAAATATTTTCGTCACAGCGGTTTTCACGTTTTGGTTACAGAATCGCCGCCTAGACTGTTGCGAAGAGCGCGCGTATTTGAATTTCACCTAATGACTATATAGTTTCATGAAACTCAGAATGAAAAAAAAAATCATCATTTATTGTTATAAAATAATTTACGAAATACGTATGTATGTTTAAGAGTGTATGTGTGTATGTGAGTGATACACACACACACATGCGCGCGAACATACACACATTCGCGCATAAATACATTCATATGCCAGGAAAAAGTCAAACATTCCTGTAATACGATATATGTATATATATATACATATATAGTTATAAAAATACTGCTTTTTACAATTACAATAAAAATATCTAGTTCTGACTGGATTTATTAAAAAAAAATGAAACTTTTCGATATATTGAATAAATAATTTTAATTACGCAATTTTGCGAGAAACCAGTCAAAATATTTATTTAGTATTTTGCTTATAATTTTGCGGGAAAATTTTTTTTCGAAAAACGGCTTTCGACAGCATATTCTATGGTAAATTTTCTATCAAAACAAATCATAAAAAAATCGAATTTTTCAAGTTGTAAAGGTGTTGGGTCCTTTTAAAATCTACTTTTCCAGTAACAGTGTGGAAATTATTTGAGGGTAATAATGTAAATGGTAAATACAGTCGGAGGTTCTTGTCCCTTTTGTGTATTTCTCACTATTTCTCTAAGTGCACGCGTATGCACTTTTTCAGGCTGAGCAATCGGAGAAGCTTATCTCCCTTGACTCACCAGCAGCTCTTGCAGGTTTAGGACATGCACGATGCAATTAGCCAACGCTGGTTTTCAGAATTACATTGCATGGATCTGTCGCTTCCAGGAAGTATTTGTTTGACTTATTAGTTGTCAGTGCCTGAAAACTGTACATATCGTTAGTTGTCATGACATTGCGGAGCGACTGTGGAATTTTATCTAATTGTGGTGCGCGTAATGTTTGAGGGAAGAGAGAAAGAGTGAAGTGACAAAAGCAATTTTTTATAAATCGCAATGACGTTACAATTATATATGTTGATTATGAATGCTTATTAAAATTCATGAAGCAGGAAAAATGGACAAGTTGAAAAAAACCTCAAAAAATAAAGGAGAGGAACATTGATTTCTCGTCGAGTCGGAACAATTGAATGAAAAAACTTTTGTTTCCTTCTCACAAAATAATGCTCACAACGATTCGAAAAAACAAAAATCTGGCTTTGAAGATAATTTTTTTTCTTATGAAATTCCTGAAATTGTGCAAGACATACTAATAAAGGATTTAAATAATAATTTTTGAATCCAATCGAGCATAACATGAAGGATAAAAACAAAAAAGAAACGGAGAAGAAAGTGAAGGTGGAGTCTAATATTGGATCATTACCGAAAAAACTAGGGTATGAGTCATTAGATAGATTGAAAGGTTAATAAAATGCGTCTCTTCGAGCTAAAATGTTTATACTACGCCATACGTTTCGGGGTAATTTTACCCCCTCATCAGTGGCAAGTTTAAAAATGAGTCGTGCGCTACATCGACGACGTAAAAACGCAGACGGCGAAAGAGTGACGCTCGAAAAACTTTAAACAAAAGTAATAAACGCGACCGGTGCCACTCGGTGGTAATGTGGCACCGGCCAAGGACAAAAGTCAACTGAAAGTCATTAGATAGATCCTCACAAAGAAAAGTCGAGCTACTGGTCACCTAATACTAGATTGTTCCCGAAAAGACAAGGTTATGAGTCACATCGCTCTTACAATGAGGACGCTAACGAATAGTTGAATGAATATGTTAATTCAACCTTTCAAAGGTAAATTTTAGCTGTAATATGAAAAATAAAAAAAGTGATATCACAGATATTTGTCTTATTCTTTATTAAATTCCTACAACTATAAAACTAAGTGTACGTGTCGGATTAGCGGGGCTGGTGTACACGCGGGCTGGCACGGAGGCTTGGTGTTGGGGCTGGCGTACCCGAGGGGACCATACCAACTAGGCGACATGGCGCTAGTGGCGGGGTGGGGAGGCTGGCGTACTCGCAGCGACTGAGAAACTATGTTACCGACTGACGGTAAGTCAAGTGGCGTGGGGCCCGCGTGGTGTGGTAGCCGCGCAGCCCTAACTATTTACTGTACTTACAAAGATCTTTTATTTTTTAAACGATAACTATTCTAAATTTGTCAAAGTACATATCAGACGTAGAAGACAACACTAGCAGGAATGTCTATACCCACTTGCATATAAATAAAAACTCATGCGTTCATATTGATTTTATATTGATTTATTTAATTTTTTTATTTTTAATATTTTTAAATTGGTGGTATTTTTAATATTTTTAAGTGGTTGGAAATATTTAAACATATAGTAAGAGATTGGAAAAGCTTGCATGATGATGTGGAATTACGCATTTTTTATAAATATTCGCATATGAATCGACGTTTAACAATTTTTTATGTGGGTATCGCTCAGAATCAAATCGATAAATGATTTCTGTAATGTTATATACCATAGCAGCCAATATAGAATTTATTTTTCTTTTTACAGTTATATTATACTGCAGGTGGAATCTTAGCATACACATCTCTACCATTTATTCCAATACTAATGGATCTTGCGTTCCCGCTAGAGAACGAAACTAGAACAATAATTACACCCTGTTCCCCGTATTACTTTGGCATCATTGATTACAATAAATATTATATCTTTGCATATGTTCTTCACACTGATATAGTTATATTATTGAATGTAATAACATGTGTTACTTGTGGTTGCCTTGCCACACTTTGCATCACTCACGTTTGTAGTTTATTTGCCATAGTATGGTTAATATTTTGTTATATGAGCTTCATTATGATGACATATATCTATATATTTATACTATAAACGTATTCAATTAGTCATAGGTCATACCAAATCGGAATTCATGATGACACGATAGGCTCTAAAACTAAATTGGTCCATAATCCAGAAATTTCTCAGAATATCAAAAGAATCAATGATTTGTACAATACTTGTATAAGTTGAGTTAATTTCTGTACTTAAAAGCTATATTTTTCAGTTATTACCCCCTCAAAAGAATATTTTTCATAAGTATATATATAATATTCGGTCTTAATATTGTAACACAACTTTTTATTTTTAGATGTACAAATTCGATCTGGAAGTCATTCACTTATCTATTCATTAGCTTAGAAGTGTTTTGTATTATCGTTGTCGGCACATCTGCGTTTAACGTAAGAGGAAAAGAACTTTATCATAAATTTCGATTCTGCTAGTGAATGTGATTTAAGTTTCGCATAAATATACTTGCATCGATATTTGAATTAATCATTGTTTGTTTCATGGTTCTGCTTGTGATGTAAATGAGCAACATTTTTCAGTTAAGCTATCAGGATGATCCACTGAAAAAGTCTATAGGTTTTATGTATATGTTAGCTCCATTATGGTATTTATGGGTCTTGAATTTTAAAATACAGCAAATCACGAATGGGAGCGAATCAGTTTTCAATGCAGTGTAAGTATTATTTAGCAGCTTATATGAAATCCTAAAATTTGATTAAATTTCGGATTTTCTAAATTACTATTAGCTGCAGTAGCTGCTGGTATAATTTATCTGTAAAGGAACGTAAATTAATTTATTTACTAATATTAAGAACATCAAATCCAATAAGGCTAAAATCTTGTGGACTCTTAGAAATAAATGTAAAAAGTTTTACTTGGGTAAGTAATGATGAGCTTTGATTCTAATAATTATTGTAATAATCTCATCTATCTAAAAATTGGATAGATCGTAGGTTATTATGTAAAACTCGAGATATACTTACAGA
The DNA here is from genome assembly GCA_018906965.1 of Philotrypesis tridentata. Classification (NCBI taxonomy): domain Eukaryota; kingdom Metazoa; phylum Arthropoda; class Insecta; order Hymenoptera; family Pteromalidae; genus Philotrypesis; species Philotrypesis tridentata. Next base: position 252,538 of record JACCIB010000191.1, on the reverse strand, counting down.
ATTGTAGAAACTTACTGACATTACAATTGTTCCAGCTTATGAAAACATCAGCATCTTTCTTTATGGCTATGCGGTCTCTACATAAGTCTTGATACTATCATAAACGATTCCTTTTCGGATTTTGTTCCGTAGTTAAAATAAATATTTATGTATGCCTAATTGAATTTAATATATATTAAACACTATTTATTTATACGCTTAATTGATATTGTAAATATATGACCCAAGCGACTTTTGTTTTGCATAGTATAGATGCAAATAAAATTGGAGCACCACGCGCAACTAGAGGTTCGTGTTTTGCAAATAAGGTACGATTGCATACTCACGCTTCACGCTCGCCCACTCCACTAACGCTCGCGTTTCGTATTCCCCCGATAATTTAATTTTCGTATTTTGCATTCGTCCACCTTATACCAACAATTTAAGTATTTATATATATTATTAATTTAACGTATTATGTGAAAAAACTGATATTTCAATTCTATTTAGATGAGTGTGTATACACTATCTGTTTTTTAAGAAAGGGATTTTGTTTTCTTAAACCCTTTCGTAACCACTGCCTCGGAGAGATCGTTATAAGTCAACAAAAGAATACTGATATTTTAATGTTGAAATTGGATGTTGTTTCGTTAACTCGATATAGAAGCATTACTTAGCTTTGATGTTAGTAGAAAAAAGTTATATTTCATCGAGATCTACAATTTTTCTATTTAGCTTTTTTAGTAGAATTCTTAGAATTAAAATTATAGTCGGAAAATCATTTCTGGCGATTTTTCACAATAACCGTATATTTACTATGTGTACAGGATCAGATTTAAAAGTTTACTATCTCTTTATTGGTACAAGAGGAATTTGTGAAAACAAAATAGCTCAATCGCAGGTAATTTTTGCGAAATAAGTGAATCACAAGCCATTGTTTGTTAAAAATTCATGTAAAAAAAACAAAAGCGCTTGTACTTGAAAGACAGGTAAGTTATACAAAAATTGGAAAAAATGCTTCTTCTATTATCTTTTAAACCGATCGAGCTAAAAAAATTTCAGCTCGATCGGTCGAGATATGGATTATGAAGATTATAAAGAGACGCTGAATCACCAAAAATCGGTAAAACTTGTAAAAAATGTATGTGTGAATATGTGTGTCTATCGATCTCTCCGAGGCATGTGTTGGGAAAAGGGTAAAATTGATTTTAAACCATTTTTCCTTTTGTTTTCCTTTTGTGTCCTTTTGTTAAATTTTTCCCTCTCATGAATTGGTAAGCTTATAGCTTTTTCAATTTTTTTCTATATTTTTTTTAGCTTTTGTTCTACTTTCTCTATACTTTTATTATTACCCATCTTTATGTGACTAATGAAATATTTTCATGAGTTTGACATTATGTAATGCACAGATAGTCTAGTAAATTGGATTATGATTTGTACACATAGTTACATATTTGATCGATGATTTTGTTGGATAACCATATTGTTAAATGTTGATTGAATTAATGAATAGGGAATTTAAAAAGCTGCAGACACTTCTGCCTTAGGTCATCCATAACAACAATTTTGGTGGCATCTTGCAACGATTCACAGAGCAGATTTCCAATTTGACAGTAATCAAACTCATTCATATCCCAGGCTATTCCATGATTCAAATTTATTAATTAATCGTACATCAACCCGAGATCGCTCTCGTTTGATGCATTTATCATAGACAGCGTTAATCAAATGTTTGTAGGAGAGTTTTTCAAACTCATTCTTCGCATGCTTCCTCTTCTCGGTATTAAATTCAATATATGATTTCAGCCAGGGTTTCTGTTCAAAACTCAAAAGTCTGTGAACCTTTTCTAATCAAAGCCCATTATCCATCGTTTGTTTTAGGGTAGGTAGTGATTAACATATCTTTCCTTGTCATTCAATGCAGTTAAAAGCTTCTTTTGTTTTGAACCAGGAGGAGTTTCATGCTCAGCGCAAAAAGGTAAATCTTGATGATCGTCATACAATTCCTCAGAATACTCCAAGTCTACTTCAGAATCAAAATCAGATCAGAATCAGATGGTGTATTAAAGAAATCACGATTTTTCTTATATTCAATCCACTTAAATTTTCCAATTGGTAAATACTGCACCATTGCCCATCCATATGAATTATTAATATCAAAATACATGAGTGTCTTCATTTGCTTCTTCTCATCATACGATGAACCCATGTATGGATTATTCGCTTTACCGTGACGATTACAACATTGACTAATTCCTCCTCGAATACCTGCTTCAATAAACATTAGCATGTCAATATCTGTTATAAGTTCTAATTTCACTTTTGTTATTTTAAATGCTGCTGAAAATGTGAGTCCTGGAGTTGTGAAGAAATGAGCAGGACATAAAAAATATGCTTCAAGAGAAGTTTTTCGAAAACTTTCAAATACGTTAGCCAACAAAAGAACATCTGTTTTCAAGTATAGATCAGAATACTCTCCCAAAGTTTTTATATTGAACATTGTTAATTTATTATAATCCTGATTTTTGCATAAGAATATCCATCACACATTTTCCAACTTTGATGCAAGTTTCTCCAATGGTGATGGTAAAAAGCGCCAAGAGTCTATGAATCTAAAACTAATATCATAATCGTCTATATATTTTGAGAAAGAAATATACTTTTCTTTATTCTATGGTAACAAAGAGACATGTCCTTTGAACAACGTAGAAGTAGCGATTTCTTTCAAAATGAAATGAGTGTCATAATTTAAGTTATGCAAAATTATAGGGACAAATCTTGAATCCTTATAATTTAAATTGCATGCATTATGGGCAGCACCTGTATAACCGAACGAAAAAAATTTTATTTAAAAATTAATAAATTAATTTTCATAATATCTAATAAAAATTGAATACTTACCGTCCTGTGAGGTGACAATAATCTCGAACTGCGAGTTGATTTTCTTGAAATAGTTTTTTACGTATATGGCAAATAGATGATTTTCGAAAAGATAATTCTTTTAGATCCGTAAGTCTCATTGGTTTCAGTATCTTGTATAATTGATCTATTGGCTCACTAATTGACTTTAATTCTCGAACAAACCATTCTGCAGGTGTCTTCCCATTCACATTACGTTGTCTATAAGCTTTGTAACTTGATAAATTGTTGTCATAGCTACATTTGATAAAATATCCTATGCTGTATCCTTCATGACGTTGCAAAGTAATATCACAATCAATATGCTTTAGTAAAAATGCTGTATTCAAAATCAGTATAAATAACAAAAGGTACTTTTTCGCTTTTATTATGATCTATAAATTTGAAAATGTTTTTGTCTTTATCTGGCAGATTAATACGACAATTGTTCAAATTTTTACAATCTTTTTCATGGATTGCTATTCTTCCTTCGCTATAAAATATTTACAATCAATTGCTAGGCGACGCTCCGGCCATACTGTATTGGTTGCCAATGCGGTCATGGAAGGAACGTTGGAACTTGCTGCACGGGCTCTCTTACTTACTACATGGTAGATCATTTGTTCCACGTCTTCGTTTCGTATGCGTGCTGGGTATACTCTATCCGTACGTTGGGGCTCCGGACTTTCCATAGTTCATCATAGGTTTTGCGACTGTATACGGGTTTTTCGTGTGGGGGATGAGGATCACTTTGCGTTTGCAAAATTCGGGAGACAGTCATTCGTTGGTCTCCGCCGGTGTCGCATCACCATCTGGCGGCACCGGCACTCTGCAAATCTAGTCATTGTCCAGAAAAAATGTGAGACATTGGCAATTTTATCTTCATTTTTATTTTTATTCATTATAATTTAGTTTTTTTGATTTTCATAAAGTATATTTTGTATTTTTTGTAATTTAGTGTCGGCAATTTGAAGCACGGCGGTTGTAAGATGTTTTAAGCATCAAGTTCTGTTTTTATAAGGTAATTTTTTTAGTGTAAACGTTTGTATTTTTTTTAAAGAAATTTTTCTGTATTTTTTAATAATTTTAAGTTTGAATTTATTGATTTGACATAGCCCTGAAGAAGATCTGCATCAGATCGAAACGTAGGCTAAATGATAAATCTTGTGGCACGAAGAGATGCATTCATTCATTTATCTCTGATTACCACCTGTCAAGCGATAAAAGCATCCTGAACAAAATATTTACAATCATCTTTTACAATGGTATGATTTTTTATGGAATTTAGATATTTGAAAATACAGAACTTGACATATTTTTGTCCACACATAGTGATATGTAGGTACACTTCCTTCATCAGCAACATTATTTTCTTCGTGCTCATCTATATCAAAATATCGAATGATGAGTAGATTCATGTGTTGCACCTTTTTCCCTCGTAATGTGGCAAGATGATACTTCATATTTTGGACGATACTTCCTGAGTATATATACATTTACTGAAATATTATTCAATTTTTCAAATTTCGGAACGTCGTTAAGTTTGTCAGAGAATTCACTAAAATTTAACTTATTCACATGTTGCATATATTGATTAACTCTACAATAATTATTTTCGACGGGATACAATGCTGAAAGTATAGCATACTTAAAACATTGATTATCCTGATTATGAACATTAATACAAGCATTTTTTTTCGCAATAAATGTTGGTCAAGGAATGTACTAATTGCCCTTCAAAGGAGAATATTTCTTCATATTTATACATAAACTATTAATACTCTTTAGCATCCAGCCTGAATCTTTCTCCTGGAATTCTTCAAGATTGGAGAAAGATCCGAAAATGTATCCCGAAATGAATGCAACCCTCCTGAAGTACCCCCCCCCCCTCCAAACAGAATCCTAAAAAGTAGTCTAAACACCGAAAAGTATCCCCAAAAATATTCCATAAAGTGTCGCAAAAAGTATCCCGCAAAGTATTCAAAAAGTATCTGTAAATTATCGCAAAAAGTGTCCGAAAAAGTATCCCAAATAGTATCCCAAAAAGTATCCGAAAAAGTATCCCAAAAAGTGTCATAAGTAGTATCCCACAAAGTATTCAAAAATTATCTAAAAAATTACCCGAAAAAGTTTCACAAAAAGTGTCCCAAATAGTATCCCAAACAGAATTCTAAAAAAAATCCCAGAACGTATCCCAAAAAGTATCTCAAAAACTATCCCCAAAAGTATCCTAAAATGTATCCAATCCAATATTCCAAAAAGTATCCTGAAAAGTTTCCTCTAAAGTACCCCAAACAGAATCCTAAACCGAAATAGTATCCCAAAAAGTATCCCAAACCAATTTGCAGAAGAGTCTTTCCTTTTATCTAGCATTTTCTGCAAGACGAATCGCAGAGATGCACACGTTTTACTGAAAATCTATGAAGCGCTGCATCTGGAGTGCGTAATCGGCGACCCCTTTCACCTAGGCACCTTGCCGTCATCTGGAGCACGCATTTTACCAAAAAGCTTTGGAGTGCACCACTTGGAGTGCGTAATCGGCGATTCCAGTCACCTGAACATCTTACCGGCACCTTGTGCACACATTTTGCCGAAAAGCTATGAAACGCATTACAAGGAGTGCGTAATCGGCAATCCTGTTCATCTAGACACCCTGTGGGCACCTGATGCACACATTTTACCGGAAAGCTATGGAGCGCACTACCTGGGTGCGTAATCGGCGGTCCTATTCCCCTGGATACTTTCCCGGTACCTGCTGCATGAGTTCTGCCGAAAAGTTATAAAACGCACTACCTGGAGTGCGTAATCGGTGACCCTGTTTACCTAGACGCCTTGCTGGCATCTGGTGCACAAGTTTTGTTGAAAAACTACGTAACATAAAAAACATGGACATTTTTCATGTTACCCAGGTTAACGATTTGAATTTTGTGTATGTGCACGAGCCGGAGGAATCGTCGTGGAGCGTGGAGCTATGCATGCTCGAGAAGCATCGAGCCTTCGACGAAGCCAGTCAGCCGAGGAATTGAGCAGTGCGGGAAAACATTTCTTCGAATTTGCGAATCCTGCTGCGACAGGAAGGCTTCGCCAGAATTGGTATTGCGAGCGAGTATGCATGTGCGAGAGAGAGAGAAAGAGGGACAGAGAAAGAGAGAGAATGATTGTGCCGGGATTGGCGAGTGAGGAGACTATCGGTCGAGTCTACGTGTGCACCCATCATTCAGAGTCTTTGTGTTAGCTGAGCCGCGATTCGTGTCAACGTATGGGAGTGTAAGTGCACTGACGAGTGCCTGCAAACAACAGAAGCTGAATCCCGATGAGCCGAGGAGACTAGAGAACGTGGGACTACGCAACGACCTGCCGAGAGACCTGGGGAGCGCTAAGTCAAGCATAAAAAAAGACGAGCCGAAGCAGAGGAAGAAGACGAAGCGAAGCTGAGGAAGAAGACTCTGTAAGTGATGTTGTTCTTTGTTCGCAACCAGACCGCCGCGATCTGAAAGAGTCATTGTATAAATAAGTGAGATTGCGTGTGTGTGTGTGAGATTGAGTCGAGCAATTAGCGCATAATTTGCGTACAAGTTGAAGCGTTGAGGCTGAGCTCGACGGATTGCAGGTTGTTGCACGCGAATATATATACATACATAGTGTGAGCCGGCGCGTCGCAGCGGCGGCACGGAGAGCCGAGTGGGCTTGAGCTCGTGCGGGGAGTTTCAGCGCGCGAGCGAAGCCGAGAGGGGCCCTGTTGAGAACACGGCTGAGCGAGCGAGCATGTGTGTACGTGTGAGAGAGTGAGAGGCCGAGATTGAGCTAGCGCGAGCGAGTGTGTGAGAGAGCGCGATAATCAATCGATGTAGTATATTTGTGCGTTAACAGAATCAAGAGACATTTAAGAGAAATCTGTGTTACTCGTTATTCGCGAAACATTTCTACACGACGCCCCGCTACCCGATGTGTGTACAAATTTCAGCGAAATTCCCTTTGAGACTTATGTTCTACAAATAATAGTAACGTTGTCCGGGTAATAGTGAGTTGAGTATTTTTCTAAATTCAGCCACTAAGTACAATGTCACAAATGAATTGGCAAATACATTATTTTGTAGTATGAAATGATGCGAAGTAAGAATGTTAGATGATGAGACAAGTACGAAGCTACGTGTAATCGTGCCTTATTTTCAAAACGCGAAGCGTTTTGTATGCGTTGTCTCATGAAGTTCTTCAAGACCCGCGTGGCGCGCTAAATTATTTTATTTTTCTAATGTTTTTACACGAAATCTCGATAACTGTCGAGAAATTTCGATCTCAACCGAGATTTCGACCGAGACGAGATCTAGTCTCGTCTCGCTAAAATTTACCGAGGTAAATCTCGTCTCGTCTGGTCTCGGATGGATCTTTCACAGCCCTAGTGTAGAGTAAATTTTATCAAGTTTTAGATTATTAAAATATTTTGTGCTCGAATTGAATGAATTAGAAGGAAAAAATTAAATGTGAAAGTACTGAGTAGCTTTAGTCATAAATTCATTTTCTGTTTTTATGAAAAAGAAGAATATTGATGTAAATTTCACGTGCCGAAAGAAGCAGTACTAGGGCAATGTAAAACTTATGTAAATGGATTGAAGAAGGGGTAGATCGCAAAACAAAAAATCCAGCATAAGTGAAGTATTATTGAAGGAGTGGGTGGATGTAAAACTTATAAAACACAGGTGGAGAAGAGGGTGTTCACTTAATATTGAATGAAATCAAAATTTAGTATTGGTTGTGAATTATTGTCGGGCAATGTAAAACTTATGAAAATACGATGGAGAAGGGGTTGACTTTATACATTTCTGAGATCAAAATTGAGTGTTGGTCGTGGATTATTGAGGGGAGTAGGGCAATGGTAAAAAATTATGTATTATAGGAGTTAATTTTCATGTATTTTACATGTACTTACATACAATAAGTATGACGTTTCACTCTACATCTAATGTCGCGTATACAAACTTCGATAGAATTAGCAGCGAGTGCAGTTTACAACGAGACAAGGGGAGCGTCTATTCGTGAGTATGGATCTTGTTGTAGACGTGCAAGGTTTTAAACGTGAAAATATCCAATTCTCGCTAAAAGCATTGGCCTACGACGACGTGCATAGTGTAAGTGCAGAACCTCATTTAGTTGTTTTTAAGCCTCCATGTGATTGGATGGAATTACCTAATAAGGTAAAATGCATCTGGCGGGTAAGGACAACGTCGTCGCTGATGCGCTTTCACGAATCGCCGTTGGACTACGAGAGGCTGGCAGATTCCCAACGAGACGACGACGAGGTAAAGCGCTGGAAGTCCACGGACGGGACTACAGTGCAAGCTTGTGCAGATCCCTGGAGTCGACGCGCCAAGATACTCTGCGCAACCGTTCATCACGAAGCCGTTCCGAAGAGCAGTGTTCGAGGCCGTTCACAACCTCGCACATCCAGGGATCAAGGCAACCATCAAGCTGGCGACGGAACGCTACGTCAGGCCGTCCATCAAGGCCGACTGCAAGGCGTGGGCGCAGGCTTGCATTCTGTGCCAGCGGTCGAAGGTGACGAGGCACACAACGTCACCGATCGGAGACTTCACCCCACGATTCGAGCACGTGCATGTAGATATCATCGTGCTGCCGATGTCAGAAGGCCAGAGATACTGCCTCACATGTATCGACCGCTTCACTCGATGGCCGGAGGCCTTTCCAATGCCGGACCAGGAGGCAGAGACAGTCGCCCAGACGTTCTACGAGAGCTGGATATGTCGCTTCGGGACACCCGTGCGCCTGACCACGGACCAAGGTCGGCAGTTCGAGTTTTACCTGTTCCAGGCGCTCAGTAAGCTGGCAGGGATGACTCGCACCCGCACATCGGCATACCACCCGCAAGCTAACGGCATGGTGGAGTGCCTGCACCGACAGCTGAAGGCAGCTATCCGCTGTCATCAGGACGCAGCATGGACACGAGTATTGCCAACAGTACTCATGGGTATTCGGGCAGCCTGGAAGGACAACCTCAAAGCCACCTCCGCTGAGCTCGCCTACGGCGAGTCACTCCGGCTCCCAGGAGAGTTTGAGGGAGTAAGGGACCGCGACACGGAAGACCCGGCAGCGTTCGTGAGAGATTTGCGCGAACACCTGCAGCAGCTCAGGCCTACAGCAGTCGCTCGTCACGGCTCGGCTCCAGCGTTCGTCTTCAAAGACCTGGCCACCACGGGGTATATTTTCATACGGCACGACGTCGTAAAAAACAGCCTCGAGATGCCGTACGATGGACCCTACCCAGTGGTCAGCCGGAGCAACAAAACCTTCATCGTCGCGGTGAACGACAGGGAAGCAGCCGTGTCCATCGACCGTCTGAAACCCGCATATGTCCTGGAGGACGACAAAAGCAGACAGCTTCACCAAGGCGTAGCGAGGCCCAGCCCATTCCCATCCCCTCCAGCAACTCAGCCGACTGCGCAGCGAGCAGCGATGTAGCCGAAACAGCGCCCAAAAGGCAGTCGGGCAGAAAAATCCGCTTCACGAAAAAGTACCAAGCCGGTTTCAATTGATTTTTTTTTAATTCAGCAGCATAAGAATTGTTTTTTTTTCTCACATACAGCCTCAACTATGTATTTGTTTCCTCAGCCACACGCCACAAACATACCATTAATGTACACAATCTTTGTAAATATTTTTATTGTTTTTGTTATGGAAATAAATTTTATCGTAACTTCATCACTGGCAGGGGGGTATTGTGGCGGCTGACTCACACATTCACACGTACACACATACACACATACACATGTATACACGCGCCGCCTCGCCGACGTCGCCAGCTACGCAGATCGCTCGTCCGGGGTTGCGACAGCCGGCAATCCTCCGATTTATTCGAGGCCTGATTTATCAGGCCCTAATAAAGAGGAGTGGCGCAGGCCCATAAACCGCTCGAGAGTTTCCCGACAGCCCTGGGTTTTCCCCAGCAGCTCGTTAGGGCAAGTCGAGCCCAAGCTCGATGTCGGACGTTGGAGCAATTAACACTAATTGCTCTAATGGGATCTCGGCCCAGGGAGACGAAAACACTCGCCACTCGGATGCGACCTAGCCATCACGAGGGCGGAGCCAAAGTCTCCGAGCCGAGGTCCGAGGACGAAGTGAGACACTTGGTCTACAGCTTCGGACACACACGCATCAGCCCTTAGCCAGCAGTGCAGTCACCTTACCGCAAAGAACACGCGGACTTCGCTTATTCTCGTGCGCCTAACCTCAGCCTCCAAAGGTGTAACGTGGAATTTTTCCCGCCAGTACGGGGATTCCAGTTAGTATACCAGTAATTTTATTTTGCGCGGCTGACTCCTTTTTCTCAACTCGTGAGATCCTGAAAATGGTAGGAAGCGGAAAGGTGGTGGCAATTAGGTCAACAAATATTAAACACGGATAATTACGATAAGAAATTACAAGTATATTATCAAATATCTATTACACGGAATTAATTCAACATTGAATGAAATTTAAGTAATCACATGGGCTAACGGCCATATCTACTATCTCCTAGAAAATTGGTGGTTGCTAAAAAGTAAGGGCCGCAAAAACTCCTCTACGAATGCTGCTAAAATATAATCAGGCATTAAAAAGAGAAGACGCCGCCAAAATCTGTAAACATACACCGATTCTCTATTAAGTACTCAATTTTCTACCACGCTTAATAATATGAGTACCGAAAATACGATCACCAACTTTCCTCTATAAATATCTCGAACAACTTCAAATATCTCTTCCCTCTACTGAACGCTGCACCGGGAATAACCAGCAAAACTTTCGAAAACGACCTTTAAGAAACCAACTCCAATCAACTACCTAAACTCCAAAATTAAAGAGAAGCTACTGCTCAGAAATACTGTCCAGGGAGGAATGGCCGAGGCCAACGCTCCGCTTGAGGAAGGATGCCGCGTTTTCCCACTCGACCTCCTTCTTCACGGAAGCGTCATCTCGGCCGCCGAATTTCCCAATTAGTCCTTTACCTAGAAGAAATCCTCTATTGGTCTCTAATAGACCACCACTAATTAAATCCTTTATCGGTGATTAACCCGAGAGCCCTCTTTTCTGAATCGAATTTAATCATTGGTAAACAAATCGATTATCGCCCTCTATATCCTTCATTAATATGTAAATCCGCGCCCGCTTTATCAATATCGATCAATCAATCAATGTCGATATCCATCCGGTGGCTCCACCTATAGATAAACTATCGAGCGGGCGGCATTCGAAATCCTCTATTCCTATATATAGATCACCGTAGACTACCCTTTAATGCCAACTAGTATCCTCTAGTTGGCAACCACCATGCCTGTAAGGAAAGAAACCACTATATTAGTACTGTACAGTTCGCCTGTATTTGTATATTACATTTGTATTTATGCGTTTGTATTTTACAGTGCCCACCTGCGGGTACTGAAACACAAGAGAGAGAGAGAGAGAGAGAGAGAGAGAGAGAGAGAGAGAGTAATATAGTGGGAACGTCTCTTTGCGAGGTTGCCTGCTTTATTTACGCTTTGCCAAAATATGACAACATTGTATCATATTTTGGACCGAGCAACCTTTCGCGTTGCGCGTACAGACTCGACTACTCAGTATTGCTGTAACTTTCGAGCAGCTAACACTGATAACGCCGGCTATTGTTTTGATACGCGCGTGCGATCGCTTGCGACTATCGTCCGGCCTCTACCATCCAGAGACCTGTTTCTCTTTGCGAGCGATTTGACTCTTGGACAGCCAAGACGACTACAGTATCCGTAAGAGCTAAGCCAGCGATTTGTCCCACCGTCGTGCGAACGCGTAAATACCCATTCTCTCTCACTCTCGGTGTTCGGGAGATTATAACCCAGACGGATCTCTCTCGCTCTCTTCCATGCAGTGTGCAGTGGCGTACGAATGCTCGTACGATCGAGCCTTGTATATTTAATTTCTATAATATATTTTCCTTTTAGTTCTGTTAATTCACGCGTATATAATTATTTCGCAAGCCCGTCCCCTACTGCCTTCCCGATCCAGTACTACGTACAGGCGATTACACGAGAACGATAATCGAGCCGTTACAAATGGCGCCCTAACGTCTATGTGGTTTTAATAAATAATTGTATTACTCGTGAAAATTTTTCTTTCCGTTTTATTCGAATACAGATTTCACCGTGTGAGAAGCTCCGCAATACTCTTATTTTTCGTATTGTTCTCGTTGTTTAATTAATTATTCGGTCGAGAATAGTAACATTTATTGTCAAGTTCGAATTCTCGAGTGAGCTGCAATATTGAAATTTTTTTCGTGGTCGAATTGAAAAGTCGGCGAGCATCATGTAACACAGTATTGTATTTGTTTACATCCGAGCGTCAAAGTGAGAGCTCAAGACACACGTCGCTCTCATATACGAGGGATTTAGTGGGTGCGTACAAAGGCTCAAATAATATTCTCGAATATAGCATTATTTGAAATTCTATTTGTGCAAAAAATCGTACGATATCGACTGGTAGCTCGACTATATTGCCAGTGAAGATTCTCGAAGGTCGATCAGCCGAGCGGTAGCAGGCATATCCGCTGCGAATTATTTGTTTATCTTCGCGCGTGCCGAGCTCGTAACTCGACTGTATGGTGTCGCCCGCATAGGCAGGTAGAGATTTTTGTCTGCAAGTGCGAGAGAGACAGTGAGCACAATAACAGCGCTCCTTATAATGTAGTCGCGTAATTTTTCCGATTTATTTTTCGGAAATATTTTTCTGAGTATTTGACTGACTGACTCTCGCGGCACAATAGAGCTGCAATATTTAAACTATTACTATTTATTTATCTAGAATTATCAATTATTTATTGTTCTGCAAATATTGTATTACAAATTCAAAATTCATTTTTGTACATATTTTGGTTTTCGTGCGAATTAGAATTGAATTAGTTTTTTTCTTGTTGTTTAGCAATTAGTGGTAGCTCCGTATTATTTTTGTTTCTTAGCATTTCTGCCTGATTATACGTGGGTGCAGTACAAAATAATTTTTTTTGTCCTATTGAATTAATAGTTTTCAATTGTAAACATGGCATTTTTGAATTTTTTGACGACCCGTCAGGTGTATAACAGTCGGTTAGTATTTTTTATAGATAGATTAACTGAGCAATGTCAGAAATAGGGTTAGAGAACAGCGGGATTCTTGATCAAAATATAATATTTTTTATTTATCATTAATTTTTAATATTTAAAATGAAATTATAATGAAATTACTTACATTACATTTACTTACTTCAACTTCTGTATTAGAATTCATTTTTAGCATCTTCAAGCCGAGCTAGCCTTCCTTCAGAGCTACCCTTTCGAAAAGATCTTTGATAAATGACAAGGAACCAAAGTAGGTTCGAAACGTTGGCTAGATTTAAATAAACTTTCACTTCGGCTCGAAGAAATGAACAATTTCTTTTTAAATTAACATACATCGAGCAATAGAGGCATTTGGACAAATCTTTGATAAAAATATTCTGATAGTAATAAAATGAGACGTTTCGAGCCCGTAAGGCTCCTGATCAGGGCTTGATTTGTTGCAAAAAACTTAAAACATCTATAAAATACAAGACGGATCACAGAGATGCCAGTTTAAACAATGACCAACGCCGTACTATACAGTACCGGTGTCGCATTACCATCTGGCTACACCGGTAAGTAAGTATAAGTAACCGATAAGTAAGGTTTGTAAGAGTAGTTTTTGGGTCAACATAATTTTGATTTAAATGCTTAGAAAGATTTTAATTATAAAAAACTAAGTATTTTCATTTTAAACATTTGTGATGCCACATTTTTTAAAATAACTTTTAAGCATTCAAATCAAAATCCTTCTTTTGACCCGAAAACTACACTTACACAAAGCATACTCACAAAATTTGAGCTCAATTGAAGTATATGGTCACTCGGAATCTTACGCACTATAAAAAATAGTCTGTGAAGTGACACTACGTATAAGTAGGTCCAAATTTGAATTTCCAGCTCTTGAATCGAAGGTAATAGAATACCTAATATAGCTATAGAAAGTTTTTCTTACTAATTAACTCTTAATATTAACTTTTTATAGTTTTCTTTTTTAGGTTTTAAAGGTGTTGGATCTTCTTAACTTTCACTGAATTTTGTATTGCTATATTTTAGATCGCCTGTGCGATTAGAGTCTGTATTCGTCCTTCTTCGATGTCGGATCACCATCTGCGGCACCAAGAGTTTTACTGTTAAAAGACTTTTGTCGAGCCTTTGTGTAAAGATATTTTGTTTGATTTTTGGAAATTATTTAATGCTACTAATTATTAATTGACTAATTTGTAATTTTGTTTCATAGCGCCGGTTAGGAGTTGAACGTTGATCTCGTTATATTGTGACGGGGATCCCGTCGATGGCTGCTCGCCTGGACATCACCCAGTTGAGATAACAGACTCTTATACTCGGTGGTGCTTTCAGCAGCAAGCGAGCAGTCAGCTGTAGAGCCAGGAGGACAGCGCGGCGCCGAGAGTAGCCGCCGCCGAGCAGCAGCAGCACGAGGCGAGAGCGAGAGAGTGGGGGAAGCACAGCGCGTAGCAGCGCTCGGCAGCCAAGGCGAGAGAGAGAGAGAGAGAGAGAGAGAGAGAGGGACGGACGGCGCAGCGCTGGAGCAACGAGAGCGAGAGAGACAAGAGATACGAGGCATGCGAGCCACGAGGCGTACGCGCGCGAGCGGCGGCCGCCATGTTGGCGAGCAACTGACTGTAGTATGAGTGCGAGAGTGACAGAGATAGCGAGCGGATAAATGCGTTAGAGACAGACAAAAGAGAGAGTGGAGGCAACACGTATGCACTGTATGCTATTGGGAAAAGGTGGAGGGCTACGGCTCGATCCACAGCGCGCGTGTGAGCGGATAACAAAAATGTAAGCGTGCCGAAGGATGTAATTGTGCGAAAATGCGTAAGCGTAATTAATAGAGCCAGACAAGCGTGTAAACGAGTTTCAAAAATCGCGCGCATTTATGAGAATAAAAAAGAGGGCGCGAGAGTGCGATATGGCATATATGGTGCGTAAGCGTGGAAAAATGTGATAGGCGCGAGAGAGCGATCTAGGGGAAATGCGTGAGTGCGAGTGAGAGAGTGAGAGACGCCGCGAACCGGCGTAGTTGCCGGACGTGCGAATATCGTCAGTATGTATCGAGTACCGCGAGGACCGAGACACGACAAGGGAGAGCAACGAGCATTTTCTAAGGCGACGACCAGAGCGACCCGAGCATTTACCCCCCGTGTGCATTTTTCCGAGCGAACATTAGTTCTTTCGCGAGCGCTTTCACAGGGAACGAGGCACCACCAGAACGCGAGGAAGTACAGCAAAAGGATTAGAGACAGGTAGGAGTGTTGTAATATACCTCCCCGCCGCGAGTCCATAACCTAAAGCCAGCCCGCGCTATAGACGGTGAGCTCGCCTGAGGACAAGCACGCGTCCGCGAGTAGACTTAATGTTGATTTGATTTTTATTATTAATAAATTACAAAGTGTTTATTTTATAAAGTCGCGTGTCTTTATTTTTGCGTATCATTCTCCCTGCACCTCTCCCCCCGTGACCTAGAGTGTAAGAGAGTCTCAAGCCGGCAGACAAGTGTTGAAGATCGCGAGTTCGGGCGTCCAACAATAATTATTAAATACGGGCTCGCGATAAACCTGCATAGGTGTCATTACGTTGTGCTAAGCCTCCCCAGGGACGGAAAAAGCATAACGTCACAATATATAAAAAATTTTGAGTATATAATTTATTAGGTACTTATATTTTTGTAAAAAAACGTATTCTTTCTAATTTTTTACTAACAATTTTATATATATTTTATATAATTTGTGTAGCTCTGAAGAGAAGCCTGAGATGTCTCGAAACGGACAGCTGTAAATAAATATTATAAAATTCGCTAGAAGCGATGTTTACATTCGTTCTTTCAATAAATATATATGATTGGGTACATAAATAAATACATGCGATCATTACATAGCTTGTATGCAATGATGTTGCATAAAAGAGTCTGCGTCTAATAGAGAATAATCAGACGTTAAAATATTTAAGTTGCATTTTCCTTGAATAAATCTTGTTGAAATAATTGATTGATCTCCCCGGGGCAGAAATTTTGGGAAGTGATTAAATAATTAAAAAACCATTTCCATTTTAAATGGTTTACATTAGTAATTTTTGGAAAGGGCTAAACAGTAAAAAAACCCTTACTATGTTAAATCTGCCCAAAATTACTAACTCGGAGAGATGCATCGATTCTTCCAACAAGATTAACAAGTTCAACACGGCATGACCTATATATGACTCATGAATTATTAAAAAATATAGCCAATTTTTTACTGTCATAAAGTAAAAAAAATTGATCGGCTATTTTTTCTGTTGCTTTAATTATCAGTCATGATTGGCTTATATATTAGCCGGGTGGAACCTGTTAATGAATAATCACCGAGGTATAAAGACAAAATCGATCTGTAATATGCTTTTATTGCTCGAATGTTGTTTAAGATGTAAGGAGAAAACAATTATGCATCTCTTCGAGCAAACGTAATAAAATCGATCTAGTACACGCACTTATCTACATATAATTTTGTTAAATAAAGTTTGAATGCTAATTCTTTTGTAGACAGTAATTCATTTCGTATAATACTTTGCTGGGATACAATAAGATGATTTGAAAAATCTTATGTACACTTTATACATATACTCCATGTAGCTTTTACATCTTTATAAATGATCTTTGATCTTCGATTAATACGATTGCGTACTTGCAAATACAGTGAAGTAAGACATCCCTGCTTTCAAAATTAAAAATTGATAAATTAATTAATTTTTGAGATATATTTTTTATTTTTAATAGCATTAGGATTTATTTACAGAGGAATACGTTTCCATACATAATAAGAACATATTTCAACCGGTCAAACCTAATGGTTTTAAGCTTCTCAACATCATAAATTGAATTAATACTTTGCACCGTGGTGGAAAATTATACCAATCAGAATATGACTGAAATATTCTTACCTACTCTCAAAAACTTTCAAGCTATAGTTGATGATTTTTTGTCTAGGTAAGAATATGAAGTATTTGTGAACGAAGAGGGTTATAAAGACCAGGCTGTACCTGAATAACTCATCCCATTGACCAAGTTTTAGTAATACCTGAAAAGTAAAGTACTGGTAAACGTATACTGTAAATAAAAGAAAATAACTAATATATACTTATACTGTTATTCGAAGCAAAACTCACAATAAGGGCCATAGCACTGAGTGCCACAGTGTTCAGAAGTAGAATAAAAAACCAGTTCCAGTTATAAGTATTTTCGAGTGTAATGACATTTCTGAATTGAAACAAAATTATATATTATAGTTAATGACAGTTGATTCGCATGCCAATTGCTTGGCACATGTATACATTATGAAATGCCATTACTCAATAACAATCTGATGCAAATCAATCGCTTTTTTGATGAGACGAAACACGCTCTTTTCGTAATTTATGAAATCTATGGATTTTCCGAAATGATCTTTTAACTTAGAAGCTCTTTCTAAACGAAGGCTATATGGATAGTGTTATCAATCATATGTTTATATACAGAAAATTAAACATTTAAAAAGAACTAAAATATATAGCTTTATAAGTATACGTAAATACTCACTCGATTATGTCAAATAAACTACAAACATGTTGAGTGGTCATTGCAAAGGCCATATCATACGTGATAAAGACTATCATAGACAACATTCCAGCTATAAGAGATTTAATCAGTAGTATACCATAATATTTTCTTTGGTCGATTCCGTACTCCATATAGCAAGGAAGAACCACGGGTCTGCTGGCATTTTCCAGTGGTATAACGTAGTCAAGCAATGGCTTAAGCGTAGGAATCATCATAAACAGGCTAGCGGTACTAGAACAACAAACTTTTTCATCACAATTATGAGATGCTTGCAAATGTTTTAAGTCTTTCGAAATTTGAATACATATGATTTACCAACGATACTAGTATCGGACGTAAATAATTGTAAATAGTTCTTTAGGATATTATGACCGGCATTGGTCTCGTGATATATCATACGGTATCTGCTACCACCGAGAGTCGCGCCTAGCATAAGTGCAGATTTACGCCATGTAGTGATGTACAACAATAAATTTTTATATTACGTAAGTAACCCAAGGAAATAGTTCGACCAATAGATGCGTGTTTTTCCATGATTTTCAATTCTTCTTCATCAGTCGTCATTGACCAATCTCTCGCTATCAAATTGTATATTTGCTTATGCTAGAAATATTAATAGTTGATTTAAATATTGGAATTTGAGATAATCAGAAAGTTATCAACAACATTCAAATACATTTGTCCAACTAAATTTTCTATTACTATATCTGTATTAACACCTATTTCTTGTACAAGTCGAATACCCTGAAAATGACGTAAGGTATGTTTCATGTCTTTAGCACTTTCGTACATTTATTTAGATGAAAAAAAAAACGAAAACAGTTTAACATGGGAAATTGAAATAATTTTCATGAGGGTACCTTTATGTATGTACGCATGTATAGCATTACGGAATCATTTAAGAAATGAACCTATGGCGTACGATATGGCAATTAATTATTATTTTATTATTTTATTTTATTTTATTTTTATTTTATTATTTTATTTTATTTATTTATTTTTTTTTTTTTTGAAAAGTTATTCCAATGCCAATTTGCCAGAGATTGAAAACGGAAATGAAGATCTAAGAATTGACTTTTCGACGTTGTTCAGAATTTAATCACAGCAAGAAGGGAATCATATAATGACGAAAGCAGGCGGTTCAGAATAAGAAGGGAGGTTTGGTTTATGCTGGTTATGTGAGAACGATAACAGAGAAAAAGCAAAGGATAGCATGTACTAATACAGGCGCAGCCTTCAGTGGCATTTATAAGGTTACGCTGTTCCTTATAAATGCCTGTAAAAAAGTGTAAATTTCCATATTTCAAAATCTATTAAGTTTCACAAGCTACGCATAAAAAGGATTCCAAGAGATTTGAAATCTTAACTATTTTTTTAACTTATAAATGAATTGAAGCTATTTTATTCTCCTAAATGTGGAGTATTCCAATTTGATTTTTTTTAGTTTTAGTATTTTAATTGTAATCCTAGTAAAGAAAATAACTTGAAATTTGAGCAGAGTGTAAGCATTATTATTCTGTATTAATATAATTTTTTTAAAGTAATCGAATCATCAAATTAGAAGTAAGAAACATTTATTTATTAACAAAAGTTTTTTTATTGAGAATGTAGAAACGTTAGTAACTATTTGATAGTTTCTTTTTGGAAAAGATAAATTACATTATTTCTTGCAAGCTGCTTTTCATCCGATTTAAATATCTTCATTTTAGTTTGACGAAAGCAAGTAAATGTAATCAAACGCGAAATTTTATTACGAAGGAAAAAACAAATTGGAGACACGTGCCGGAGGAACTAAATGAATTCATATGAATGTGTGAATTAATAAAGAGTATGCCTATGAGGATAAGAGAATGATTAATAACGAGTATGCCTATGAGGGAGAAAAAATAATAATACCTATAAAATCTAAAAATTTTCATTTGATTGAAAGCGAAGCCCGTAGTTGGGAGTCGAACAATGGTTTTCGGCGCCGTGGTATTTGCGGCCCGAGCGAAGCGGGAGCTGCTGGCCAGCGCGCGCCGAAACACACATATTAAATTCGGAAATGCTAAATTCAAAATTATAGCCAATCGTATAAAATTTAATAAAAATAAATACTTAAAAATTTGGTACCAGAATATAGTGAAGAGAGAAAATTTGTATAGTTTCTTGTAACAGAAAATGAAATATGAGAAAGCTTAAACCTTCTTTTTAAAAAGGTCGATGAACAGCATTTGATTTTTCATAATTTTTAATAAACAATCTAATAATTTTTCTATCAGCTAAATAACAATGCCAGAAGTGACATAATATGTATAACTCCTTATAAATTATAAAGTAAAAGTGTTACTTTAAAAACAAAAATTAGTGCATTTAAATTTTTATTATTTATTATATAGATAAACACAGCATAAAAGGCACACGAAATTTTATTTCAATTTCAAACTTCCTGAGTATCTTTACATAAACTGTTAACTAATAAACTTTTTATATTAGGTATACTTTTATAGTATATAGGTATATAAATACACTATATATTGCAATCAATAGTAAAAAGAATCATTTGAACAGATGACATTGAGGTTACACGAGTATAGTTATGCATTTGTTTTCTAATTCTGCTACATGGCATACTTTAGCCCCTTTCATAAGGCGCTACAGTACGCGCTTTACTCTTTCCCGCTCTCACTTACACTTACAGAATTACACTTTTTCTACTAACTATTAACTATATTGTCGAATGCTATTGACCAACCCCTTAAGGGGTTATAGCCTGAGTTAAAATTAAAAAAAATCAAAAAATTTTTTATTTGATTTTTTTAAGGCAAATTTACTGTAGAATAAGCTGCTCAAGTCCTTTTTGACCGAAAAAATTCCGCTACAACGTTATAGACAAAATACTAAAAAAATATAATTTTTCAAAATTGCGTATTGTTGATGTTTTGTCTTATAGCACTTTTGATTATTCAAAACAATTGCCTTTTCATAGAAAATGTAAAATTAAATGCGTTTGCAAACTCTTTTTGAAAATGCCATTTTATTAAAAAAAACACACATATTATTTACTGAATCATTACAAACTGTAAATAACTAATTTTTATACAATCGTAGATTTTATTTTTATTTTAAATGTTGAAAATAAAATAAATTTAGAATTTAAATCTAGTCTTGTAATTTTTTAATCAAACTTATAAAGGGGTAAAAAAACATACGTGCAAATTTAAATTACCGTCTGAAAACATGGCACCTTACAGCGTATGGAAAAGGAAATCACTATTTTACCGACCTAGTCGAGTTTGCATTCAGACATCAGGCTGATGATCAGCTGTTTCGTCTGCTGTCTGTAGTTTAGTGCAAGCTAGATGTTGTGCTGTTGTGATAACTTCTGAGTCTACTAATTTTCAAATTTATTTAAGTGTTTGGACTATAAACAACATATTATTTGTGAAGAATTGATTCTTTGTGAGTGTATTCTTTATTTTTAGGTATACGGACTATGAATATCATGTCCACGAGAGGATGCCTGTGTGTTAGATGTTCTCAAAGTGTACTGCAGTTGTTAACCAATCTGTCAAATAATGGGTAAGCAGTGGCAATATTTATATTTATGTATAATATATTTACTGTGAATATGTATCGCTAACTTATATTTCAATTTCAGCTTTTCATACTCGTATATCAAAATGTGCAGGACCCGGGTCCCAATATATCCCATAATATATGGGTATTTTATGCCCAAACTTAAAAAAAATATGCCAAACAGTTCATGTAAGTACTATCCGATAAACATATATCAATTTCTTATATAAACTTTAAATGCTGTTTTCTCAAGTTTAGAATTTTTATGATTTTAGGTCAGTTGCCGCAGGATTTCTCAGGAACCATTCTTTTAAAGAGAATCGCAGGCTCAGCCTTCTTGTCCCTCAGGAAAGTCCCCTCGGGAGAAAATTTCCTAATCGGAAAACTCCGGAGTAATCCTCCCTCCGAGATTTTCCAATGGAAATCGATTTTTCCCGCGACGCCTTACGCGTCGGCCCTTAGGCCTTCCTATTTTTGGGAGAGTGTGGCAGAGGGGTGCGGGTTCCTGGGGTTCGAGCTCTCTCTTAGAGGTCGACTTCTGTTCTACTTCAGGTGTTAAGGGGTTATGCCTGAGATAAAATTCAAAAAAATCAAAAAATTTTTTATTTGATTTTTTTAAGGCAAATTTACTGTAGAATAAGCTGCTCAAGTCCTTTTTGACCGAAAAAATTCCGCTACAACGTTATAGACAAAATACTAAAAAAATATAATTTTTCAAAATTGCGTATTGTTGATGTTTTGTTTTATAGCACTTTTGATTATTCAAAACAATTGCCTTTTCATAGAAAATGTAAAATTAAATGCGTTTGCAAACTCTTTTTGAAAATGCCATTTTATTAAAAAAAACACACATATTATTTACTGAATCATTACAAACTGTAAATAACTAATTTTTATACAATCGTAGATTTTATTTTTATTTTAAATGTTGAAAATAAAATAAATTTAGAATTTAAATCTAGTCTTGTAATTTTTTAATCAAACTTATAAAGGGATAAAAAAACATACGTGCAAATTTAAACTACCGGCTGAAAACATGGCACCTTACAGCGTATGGAAAGGGAAATCTCTATTTTACCGACCTAGTCGAGTTTGCATTCAGACATCAGCTGTTTTGTCTGCTGTCTGTAGTTTAGTGCAAGCTAGATGTTGTGCTGTTATGATAACTTCTGAGTCTACTAATCTTCAAATTTAGATAAGTGTTTGGACTATAAATAACATATTATTTGTGAAGAATTGGTTCTTTGTGAGTGTATTCTTTATTTTTAGGTATACGAACTATGAATATCATGTGCACGCCTGTGTGTTAGATAGTCTCAAAGCAGCTCAAAGTCTACTGTAATTGTTAACAATCCTGTTAAGTAATGGGTAAGCTATGACAAAAATGATATTCATGTCAAATATGCTGATTGTGAATGCGTATCAAAAAATTAAATTTCAATTTCAGCCTTTGATACTAGTACATCAACATTACAGCACCCGGGTCTTCTTATATCCCATAATACATAGGTATTTTATGTTAAAATATAAAAAAAATATGCCAAGCAGTTCATGTAAGTATTACTCGATAAGTATACATAAGTGTCTTGTATAAACTTTAAATCCATTTTTCTTAAGTTTTGAATTTTTATGATTTTAGGTCACTTGTCGCAGGATTTCTCAGGAACCATCAGCCCAATCAAGCTGAAATTTTTTGGAGAGCTTCAGGAAACCCTTCGTCACAGCTTGAACGGAGGGAAATTGGCTAAGGTAAGTTTAAAGAATGTTACGCATGTGAACATATGCATAATTCACTATAATTATGAATATTATGAACTTATGTTTTTCTAAATATTTAAAATTTTTATTTTTCAGTAATCCCTTCCGTTCAAGCTGAGGAGAAAGACATTTAGAAGATTGTCCATCCAGTTTGGTCTATATTCATCACCCGGATGCTGAGAATTCATACGGCAAAGGGAAAAATCTGATCAAGTTTAATACTTCGCACATGGAATTGTTTGTATAGTAAGTATAGATATATAATTGTTTAAAAATATGTAAAATTACAATTAATATGTATACTTAATAATATGTATAATTAATAAGTAGGAAAAAGAATTTTTTAAATATTACTTATAAATAATTTTTTTTGCCTAATAACTAATAATTTGTTTTTTTCAGGTTTAACTCAGGCATAACCCCTTAAGTTGCCCTTTCCCGTCCATACCACCTTTCTGCACATAATAACGTTTTTCTCTATTAGTTTTGGTTGATAGTATTAATTATAATATTGTTAACGGTACTACATTTTTATAATAAGTAGTCCGGCTTAATTTCTAGCTTATCTTCAAAATTACAAACTATATATATTTTTATCAATATAAATGTTAGTAAACAGTGTTAGATTCTTATATACTAAGTAATTCAACATTGAAGAGATATTTCAAATTTTCCGAAAAAAGAACTCGAAAAATTACAGATGTGCATAGATGCATCCTGGGGGAAACGGCTGATGCGGCTTGCAGTTTTACAACTTGTAGCTGCGTCACCAGACCTATCATGAGATGGGATAAATTCACCTGCCTTGATAGTGGCGTATTTAAAAATATAAAATCTTTGGAAAAGTCACGCGCCACGCATTTCCGACTCCCTCTTTCGGCTATGGGAAATTTCGTTGATATATTTACAATTTCCTTTCGAACCAGCACTCCTTGAGAAAATCGTAGAGATTTCTCTGAAAGACTAAAAAAATGACATTAAGAAGAGTGCACGTGAGCATCTGACTCCTATCGGACCATCTGAAGGGAAATCCTAATTTAGAGACGAAAAGAGAAAAAAAATTATTGGAGTTTACGGGCAACGTTGCATATGGTATATCAGTATTCACAATTTCAACAATGCCATGATTGAATTATTCCTTTGACACAGTAAAACTCAGCATCCGAGTAATAAAATAACACCAGACTACACTGTATTAATAATTTATATTTGCTGAAAAATGTGGTATAAATAATCCCCCCTCCTGACTTTATTATATATAAAAATATATATTTTCTATGCAATATATCGATTCGTCTTAAGACAACGCTTCGATTGATATCCATAAAAGTTATGCAAGCTAATCGTTTTTGAATATTATGGACTGATAAAGTTAGATATAAAAATACGAACACCGTACCCACGGATTGTTTTTTTGAACATATACAAATTTTATATTATACAGAAAATGAATCTATCGCTCTACTCGAGTCAAAAAATGATTTTAGATTATAGGCTCTGCACTGCACATTCTCACAATGGAGATCTGTATGCAGGCAGGCCTCAAAAAATAAATAAGAAGGAAATATAAATTTCTCTCTGTTGGCGTTTCGTCCCAGCTGTCAGAGTGGACTTCTCAGTAAGGCTCTGACAGCTTCCTTTTCCTGAGGAGCCCACTCTGACAGCTGGGACGAATATTTCCCTCGTTTTTATTTTTTGAGGCCTGCCTGCATACAGATCTCCATTGTGAGAATATGCAGTGCAGAGCCTATAATTTAAAATCATTTTTTGTCTCTAGTAGAGCGATAGATTCATTTTCTCTATACTATACTTTCGAGTGATAGAGTCAGATACCATCTAAATTTTGACACTAACTCTTATAAGTGTCCGCTAGGTGGTGACCTGTCTTTTTCTCTATACTAGAGTTCTCTCTTGCAAGAGAAAAAAGCAGGCCGAGACCATATAAATGCCGCTTCTCTTCGAAGTGGCGGGGTCTAAGGAAGCTGTCAGAGCCTTACTGAGGAGTCCACTCTGACAGCTGGGACGAAACGCCAACTGAGAGAAATTTATATTTTCCTCTTTTTTATTTTTTGAGGCCTGCCTGCAAACAGATCTCCATTGTGAGAATATGCAGTGCAGAGCCCATAATCTAAAATCATTTTTTGACTCGAGTAGAACGATAGATTCATTTTCTATATACTATACTTTCGAGTGATAGAGTCAGATACCATCTAAATCTTATATTATATTAAGCGATGACCGTGTGCCGTGTCCTCAATCTTTTTTTTTAAGGATAACGCTTTATCTACACCCACATATTTGTATGTACACCTAGTGTACCGTCTCGAGGATGATTTCCCGTCATCCTAGAGGTCACTCTGACATCTGGACATCATCTCCGGGAGTTGTTTAGTTTTGACGTATTTTTAGATTTTTGTTATATGTTGACATCGTCTCCAGGGAATTTTTAGTTTCTTAAGGGGTTATGCCTGAGTTAAACCTGAAAAAAATAAATAATCAGTTAATAGGCAATAAAAAATTATACATAAGTAGTATCATAAAAAATCTTTTTGGTAGTTCAAATATACATATTTATTGTAATTTTGCATATTTTTAGAATTTGATATATCTATACTTACTGCTTAAACAATCCCATGTGCGAAGCACTAAATTTCAGTACTTTTTCTCCTTTACCGCATGATTTCTCATCATCCGGGTGATGAATCCAAGCCAAACTGGATGGAATTTCTTCTAAATGTGCCTCTCCTCAGCATGAGCGGAAGACTTTTCTGAAAAATACAAATTTTCAATAATTAGTAACAAATAAGTTATAATACAAGTAATTATAGTGAATGTTACGTATGACCCCCACTAGGGGTTGTCACTTTGACGTGTGCCCTCGGGGCCAGTGTGGGGGCTCGTCTGGCGGGTCCAAGCGGCCGGCCCGGCCTCGGTGTCGGGAGTGTGGTGTCCCGAACCGGGTCGGGGGGTGGGGGGGCGATGCACCCGGGGACGGGAGCATCGGCCGACCGCCCCCCGGGCTGGGGGTAGGGTTCACCCAGGCATGGCGGCGAAACCGGACTGATGCGGGGTACCGCCTCTCGGGTTCGGGAGTAGCTTCCCTGGTCTGGGATCCCCGTAAAAAGGGCTCTTCCGGCCGGGCCTCTCCCTGGGACTGGGAATGGGTCTTGGGGTTCTCAAGAACGGCCATGCGGGTCAGTCAGAGGCTAAGAACAACCCCCCAATGCGTTCGGGAGGAGGCGCAATGGGTATTTTATCCAACCCCTAATCCCAAGGTGTGGCTGTCGTGCCGAGGGGACTGGTTGGCCACCGGGGTCCAGGTGGTCGCGAACGACGCCCAGGGGCTGCTGGGTGAAGCTCCTGCGTGTGCACTAAGCCCCCCCCCCGACAGAGGGTGGCTCGGGGTAAGGGCCGGCCCTCCCCTACCAAGCGAATTGCGGCAGTGCTTGGTAGGGCACACTATACAGCACAAGTATACGGACACACACTACAAGACACTACACTGTAGGATCACTTGGATTCCCCGAAGCCGCGACCTCTTTCTGTGCCACTCCAGTAGGAGGCCTCTCTTCCTTTCCGGAGGGTACAGCGGGAAAACTGGGTTAATGGCGCTCCTGGGCCGCCGGATAGTTTTAGGGGCCCGGGCCGGATTAACCAACCGGACCTGGCCGCCCCCTCAGCCGGCGAAAAATCCCGTAAGGTCTGCTGTTGCCGGCTGGTGACCGGATAGGGCCACAGCAGGCTGGACGGGGGGCCCCGCCGGGGCCACTGGGGGGGGAGAGGGGGCTCTTCAGTGGGGGGAGCAGGGGGGGTATCGGAGTCGGGGAGGAAGGGTCTGCCTGCCACACACACGATACACCCGCTTTATAAAAAAAACAAGCATGGAAGGAAAAAAGAAAGAAATGGTTCCAAAAGCGCCTGGAACCGAAGGGCTCCCTAGCCCAAATATAGAAGGACCGCAGGCTGAGGCTAGCAGGCCGGATGCCGCGGGTAAGGTATTCCCGGAGGTCTCGGGGGTAACCCCGATGACTGAGGGAAAGAAAACAAAGAGGAAAAAGCCCTCGGGTACGGAGAGAAAGAGGAGGGCGTTAGCTAGGAGGGGGGAGGCGGTGGCACCGCTGACACCCTCTAAGAGAGCGCACTCCGACAGCTCAACTCCGAGGGAGGTAAAGAAGGGCTCGGGCACTGGGCAGAGGGCGTACAGCAGAGCGGTCGCCACCGAATTAAAGGTGGCTATCGTTCCTACGCTGTATCCTGACGCTCGGTTGAGCGAAGGGGAAGCCCACGGGGTCCTCGATCGCATCGACGGGGAGATCACCGACGCACCGGACGATGCCTATTTTCCCAAGTTTTGGGAAAATTGGCAGCAGAGGGGCGCGTTGATACTCAACTGCCAGGCGAAAGAGGATAAGGCGTGGCTTCTGGAGAAGGTAGAGAAGTGGAAGGGCGAGGGACTCCAGGTCAAGGCAGTTGGCATGGGGGACCTCGCGAAGATGACTAGGGCCTTGGTCTACTGCCCGGGATCGAAAGATCCCGTGGTGTTGATCAAGAACCTTGGCCGTCAAAACCCGACTCTCAAGGCCGAAACCTGGGTGGTGACCAGCTCCAACAAGGTCACCAAGGGGGTGGAGGCCGGGAGAAGGGAGGAGACGGTGGTGAAGGTCCTCCTGGAAGGGTCTGAGGTCGAGGCGCTGAAAGCGTTGGACTGGCGACCCTTCCTAGGAGCGGGTAGGGCCCATGTCGTCCCCCTGAAGACGAAGGAGGGGGAGGCCATGGAAAAGGACGATGCCATGCAGGTGGACACCGACATGGCACCGGGGGAAGGGGCGGGAGCCATAGAGGAGGGTCCTCCTGATGGTGTGTAGGGGGACGGGACCGGGCGCGGACGCGATCACGGGGGCTGGCTCTGTAGCAGCAACCAAAATTGCGTTCGCGCAGATCAACTTACACCACTGCAAAAGTGCCACGGCGGTTCTAGCCAGGCACATGGCAGAGGTGGACACAGGTATCTGCCTAATCCAAGAACCTTGGATTCACGGGGGCAGGATAGCAGGTCTAAATGGCTGTGGAACCCGGATCAGTGGTACAATGAACTCGGTGAGGGCGTGTATCATTGTGAAGGGACTACAGGTAGAAACGGTGCCGAAGCACTGCACAAGGGATCTGGCCACGGCTAGAGTAAAGTATATGGATGAGGGGGGGATCAGGAGAGACCTACTCGTGGCAGCAGCGTATTTCCCCTACGAGGGGGAATGCCCGCCGATGGTAGTAGAGAATTTGATAAGGGAGTGTGAGAGGAACGGAACCGAGCTGGTAATGGGGTGCGACGCGAATGCGCACCACACGGCTTGGGGAAGTTCCGATATCAACACGAGGGGGGAAAGGCTGCTAGGGTTTCTGGCGTCCACGAATTTGGATGTGATGAATGTAGGCAACAAGCCGACGTTTGAGAACTCGATAAGAGAGGAGGTTATTGACATCACTCTGGCATCGAGATCTCTGTGGGCAAGAATAGAGGGTTGGAGGGTTTCGGATAAGGTCACATTGTCGGATCACAATCAAATCGTGTTCCACATTGGCGGTAAAAGCACATTGGCAATCTATGGGAGAAATCCCAGGAAGACCAACTGGCAAGGATACAGGGAGAGCCTAGCAGCAAGAATAGGTGCCTTCCCGAGATCTTATGGGTCGGTGGAGGACATCGAGCACTGCTGCGAGGTTCTCACAGAGATTATCATGAGCTCGTACGAGGAAAACTGCGAGCTCAGGAGGAAGGCTAAACCCAAGGGAGCCCCCTGGTGGAATAAGTCGCTGGGGAAGCTGCGTAAGGGCGTAACAAGGCTCCGCAATAGGTCTAAACGAACTAGGGCGGAGGCGGATATGCAGAGGTTTAGGGAAGCGCGCAGGAACTATAAGAGGGCCATTGAGGAAGCCAGGACTATGGGGTGGAGGAGGGCCTGCAGCGGGTGGACGGAACTTAGGGATACGGCCAGACTGTGCAGGGTTCTCCAACACCCCAAGGGTAACCTGGCTGACACAATAAGAGTAGTAGGAGCGGACTGGGCGGGGGGTGCGGAAGAAGCTCTTTCTGAGCTACTTAGGAAGCACTTCCCGGACCACCGGGAATGGGAGAGGGAGGAAAGTATTGGACATAGGCCAAGGGGATGTGACTGGCGTATTGCCAGGAAGATCACCTGTAGGGAAAGGATAAAGTGGGCCCTAGACTCTTTCGAGCCCTACAAGGCGGCAGGACTGGACGGAGTCTTCCCAGCTCTTCTACAGCAGGGGGAGACAATGATCGGGACTGCCTTGGAGAAGTTATTCAGGGCCTGTCTGGCTTTTGGGTACACGCCCAAGAAATGGAGGAGGGCGAAGGTGGTGTTCATCCCTAAACCGGGGAAGGTGCAGCACTCAGCCGCAGGTGACTATAGACCAATTAGCCTGACAACGTTTCTGTTGAAAGCGCTGGAAAGGCTGGTAGATAGGTATATCAAGGAAGAAAGCCTGGTGACGACACCCCTACATAGTGGGCAGCACGCGTACCAGGCGGGGAAATCGGTAGACACGGCACTAGTTGAGGCCGTCTATCGAATAGAGAAGGGTATGGAAAGGAAGGGTTTTGTGCTAGCGGCCTTCCTGGATGTGGAAGGGGCATTCAACCACACAACCAGAGAAGCCATAGCGGAGGGATTGGAAAGGCACGGCGTCCCCCGGACGGTGCATAACTGGATCTGGGGCATGCTGAGTAGTAGGGTCATTGAAGCGCATTGGGGCGCGAGCAGCAGGAGGTGCAGGGTGGGGAAAGGCTGCCCTCAAGGGGGAGTGCTCTCTCCCACCCTGTGGTGCCTGGTGGTGAACGGGTTGTTAAGGAAGTTGGACGATGCGGGCATATATGCACAAGCGTATGCTGACGACATCTTGATCTTGGTTAGGGGTGACGACGTGGACGTGGTGGCGGGAGTCATGCAGTACGCGTTGAGCCTCGTGGAGGAGTGGTGTGAAACGGTAAGGTTAAGTGTGAACCCCAGGAAGGTGGAAGTCATGCTGTGTACAACGAGGTACAAGGCCAAGGCGGTAGAGGGGCTTGTCTTGAATGGCATTCCACTGAAACTGTCAAAGGAGGTCAAATACCTGGGCGTCACGATTGACTCGAAACTCAACTGGGGCAAGCACATAAGGAGCAAATGTAGTAAGGCGGTGAGTACCTTCTGGCTTTGCAGGAGGGCAATAGGAACACACTGGGGACTAGGACCGACACAGGTAAGATGGATCTACGAATCCATCATAAAACCTAGGCTGGCGCACGGGGCCATAGTATGGGCGCACAAATGCGAACAAAAGGGGCATGTGGAGGAGTTTGATCGGATCCAAGGGCTGGTGATGAGAGGAATGGCGGGCTCTATGAGGACAACCCCGAGGGTCGCCCTGGAGCTTCTGCTGGGACTCCCACCGCTGGGCAAGGATATCAAGGCCAGGGCCTTCAAGACATGGGCCAGGCTCGCTGGGACCAGGTCTTGTGACAGGTTCAGGGACGAGGAGATAATGGCAAGGGCCACGGAGGGTGAGAAGTGGGAGGAATTTGATAGGATGGGGGGGAGATTACTCTTCGCCAAATCATATAAGGTCCATTTACCGCAGAGAACGGAATGGGCAGGGGGCACACACGAACTACTTAAGGTGGGTGAGGTGTGGTTCACGGACGGGTCAAAGACGGATCAGGGAGTTGGAGCGGGAGCGTGGAAGAAAGGTGGCACCGAGGAATTGGTTTGCAGCCTAGATTCATACGCGACCGTATTCCAAGCGGAAATTAGGGCCATTAGGGAATGTGCCGATTGGATAAGGGACAAGGGAACCAACCATGGGTTGATTACCATATGCTCTGACAGTAAGGCGGCACTTCTGGCACTGAACGCAATCCGCATCGACTCGAGAGAGGTGATGAGGTGCAGGCAGTCACTAGAGGAGCTGGCGAGAGGGAAAGAGGTTAGGCTAGTCTGGGTGCCGGGGCACTCGGGCATCATCGGCAATGAAAAAGCAGACCGACTGGCGGGCAGGGGCTCCAGCCTGGTAAGGGCTAAACCCTGCAGGGTGGCGGTACCTGACTGCGTGGTCGACGAAGCGGTAAAATGCTGGCTCCAGAAGGAGCTGCTTAGGAAATGGAGGGAGGCACCTGGAATCAGGCAGGCAAAACGTCTGCTGGGTGACGACCCACCTAAAGAGTGGCTGAGTACCTTAGGGATATCCGACAGGACTAGACTTAGGGTGGTGGTGGGATTCTTGACGGGTCATTGGCGGGTGGGTTACCACCTGACTAAGATGAGGTTAAAACAGAATGCAGGTTGCAGGTGGTGCGGATCGAAGAAGGAGACCACGTTGCACCTCATGGGTAGGTGCCCGGCGTTCGTTGATACGAGGCACAGGGTGTGGGGGGTACCCTTCGCGGACCCAATTTTTATAAGGTCGCTGGAGCTCCGTGTGGTGCTTAGCATGATGAGGAGCATAGACAGTAGGCTGGGCTAGGCTGAGAGGGGCGTCCTAAGGGATGTTTGACAGTAAATGATGAAAGTACAGGAGGAAAGGCATAATGGGCTTGACCTAAGTGCCAGAACCGGCACGTCCCCGGGCAGGGGCCGCCGGTATCACCTCCGGGAACTTACTGATACTGATACGTATGTTTACATACATAACATTCACTTTTAACTTATCTTGGCCAATTTGGCTCCGCTTAGGCTGTGAAGAAGGGTTTCCTGGAGCTGTATAAAAAATTTCAGCCTAATTGGAGTTATGGATCCTGAGAAATCCTGCGGTAACTGACCTAAAATCATAAAAATTCAAAATTTGAGAAAACAGCATTTAAAGTTTTACGTAACATTTAATTATGTAAAATGTACTTACAATTTTTTTCCACACCTGGACCTTTTTTAAATGAATAATAGGGATGTCCTGGTCATCTTTGTACGGTTTGGGCATGATCCAAAAATTGTACTCGTGTCCAGTCCTCTGAAAAAGGCAAAATGAAAAATTAAAATAAAAAGTAATTTTTCTCATTTTCAAACATTTTTATAATTAACCTATAAAAATGTTTTTATTGTTAAAAAATAAGTTTTTATACTTACATCTTATGAAAAAAAGAGCAGCACTACCATTCTGTACCAAGATTCAGGTTAGAAAAAATCCAGATGAGCCTGATGGTAAGGAAGCAGAAAGCAAGCAGACAGCTCTAATCAGCTGTTTAGCTTGCATTCTTTGACCTACATTCCATTCAGCTACAGACTGCTACAAAGCTGAAGCTGTTTGTGTATGTCAAAAGTGTTTGAATTTAAAATTTAAAAAACAATAAAAAAAGATGAAAAAAAAACATGAAAAAAAATGAGAAGAAAGGAAAAAATTGTGATTTTGTTTCGAGTGTTTTGGAGTGAAATGCATTTATGTTTATATGTGAGGTTGTGTATGGTGTGTGAGTTTTTTTGTGTAATGTGTAGATGCATTCAATATGCTCCAGCTCTGTAGAAGTCTTCATCCTGATGGCTTCTTCTCCTTCTGGCTTGACGTGCTTCTAGGGTGGACTCCAGCTCTCGTTTGCTGGACAATTGAAGCCTCTCCTCATCTTGAGTCTTGGCCCAGTTGACTGCAGAGGATCCTGGTGCAAGGCCAAATTTCTTCATGACCTCAAGCATTCCTGCTTTGCCGTCATTGAAGATGGTGACTGCAATATAAACACCAATTTCAAGGACTATCAGACCACTGAAACTGTGCTTGGGGATGAGTTTCCAAATCGAGTGATTGAAACTTTCATTGGAGTTTTGCGTGAAACCTCCAATGCATCTCTCAAGCAAGTCCAGTTTCGTCAAGTCTTGATCAATGGGTTCAATTGCATCCATGACAGCAGCAGGAATGCTATCCCCATGATGAAATTTCTTCAAGTTGTTGTTTGCCTTGGCTTTCTGCCACTTACACCAAGATTTGGATCCCTGTGGACAAAGGTGGTGAGTAGGGTGTTCATCTGTTGATTTTTTATGATGAAATGTTGCCCAGATAGCGTTGGACATTTCCTCAACAGAATTACTATGGCCTCTGATGGCATTGCCATAGTACTTCGTCAACTGATCAATCCTTTGAGCAGTTAGACGGTTTCTTCCACCGATGCCCAAGCCATCTGAGAGCTTTTGTCCAGCCAAGCTTTTCTTCAAGTTTCGGAGTCTCGTTCCCATCCTCTTCTGAACGTGTCCCACACATTCTTTCTTGTTGATGGTAAAATCTTCATAGGGCTTGGCATCGGAAAGTGCCTTGAAGACCCTGGAATCTCCGTCTCCAATGTAATTTCTATATCTGACCCCATGAATGGACTCCGATCTCTTGAACATCTCGACTACACCATCCACTTCCATCTTGCCAGAGCTTCCTTCGTGATTGGCAGAACATTTTCCTTGGTGGGCTTCATACCATTCCTCGTACTCTGTTGTATCCTCTTTTGGGTGCTTTTCACAAGCCAGGCAAAACGATTGCTTTGGAGCAACATCGATCACCTTTCCATTGGCATGGCGTATCAATGTTGAAACACCTTGTAGGGAAGAGTGGCCTCGTTTCCTCCAACTACCATCGCCTGACACTGTTTCGTGGTCATCTTCTTGATCTATACCACTGCAATCTTCCTGCATAGCTGCTCGCATCGACTTCTGAGCTATACTTTTGCTTGCATCGTTCAAGTCTTGATTGATTTTATCAAAATTACTATGGGAGATTGGAGTAGAAAAATCCATTACTCCGCATAAAGTGCTCAAACCAGCATGTCCATGACCAAGACTTCTCATGGCTAGAACTGCTCGTCTGTTCACTTCGTAAGCATTACTCTGTTTCCCTATTTTTCTGCAGGAGTCGATGAAAGCAACTGCATTACATGAAGTACAGGTGATGGATAGTTTGCTACCAAGACCTCGTACATCAAGTTCTGCAAATCTAACGCATCCACCACAAGCTTTACAGGCCAGAAATTGCTGTAATCCTGGCAGAAGCAATGAAATGTCGAAAATTCTATTTTGAACCGCACTAGGTTCTAAATATTTAGATTTTAATTTTTGCCTAGACCTAGACACAGTAATTTCTGGCTGTGTAAATGGTGCTGAAGTACCTGGTAGAGCTTGTGCAGCAGGTCTTGGACTCCGTGCCCTGGATGTTGAAGGTGGATGCGTATCAGGCGTAGGTCCTGAAGTGGTTGCTGTGGCTCGTCCTGGTTGTAAAGATGTTGGTCCTGATCCTGATCCTGATCCTGAAACTTCCTTTTGTTGTTTGCGTTGAAAAACATGAGCTCTTCTCTTTCTTCTTCCAAATCTTCCTTTTTTATCTGATGATCCTGGTACTCTGTTTCTCTTGTCTGGATTCATTTTGAACACCACTTTACACTTTTACCTGTACTTTTTTGCTATCAATATTATAAAATTAATTATTTAATAATATTGAGCAAAGCAGAAAAAAGTATACATTCAAAGCAAGTGGTATTGCTACTGAACTGTATGGTAAAACAGATATCTAGACGAATAACCTTTTCGAACAAGCATCATACCGCCCGGTCGGTAAGCGCGAAATTCAAAATTCGCGATATTCAAAACTTTATTTGTTAGTGAATACTTGTGCCTTTTTGATGTTTTACAAAGCACGATATATAAGCACATGTTTTTTTTTATAAATGTTCAATATAAATAAACAAAAAAGAGTAAATACAAGAATTTTTTAATTTTTTAATTTTTTATTATCAATATCTTTTTAACATTATTTATTGCAAAATAAATATTTTTATTGTATTTTACATACAAATATCATATATATATCATATATTAGAAGCGTTAAAAGTGCGAAAAAATCATGTTCACTTATATAGCACTAAAAAATAAAAACGCGGAAATTACAGTTTTTTTAAAAAAAAGCTATTTGCATGCTTTCCGTTTTTGGTCCGTAGCTTTGAGCCAAATTTTTTTTGGACAAAAGGGACTTCAGCATCGTATTCTACGGACAATTTCCTATAAAAAAAGTCAATAAAAAAAAAATCGATTTTTTCAAGATTCTAACTCAGGCATAACCCCTTAAGTTGTACAGGGGTGACCATATTTAGCCCTTATCTGATTTAATCTTCCTCAAATGTCGATGAAAAATAAATAAAATATAGTAGAATAAAATAGCCTTTGTAAGATTCTCTATTTTTGACTTGCTGCGTTATTATGATCTTTCAAATGTCGCTATATGTAATTTCAATACATTATGCACGATCACTTAGGGATACTTAGGGGATTATGTACGTAATGCAAGGGCCTTTACCTTCCAGCTCGTTTCGCTCGCCAACGTTCGTCCGAATTTCATTGATTCGAATATAGCCAATGGCCCTCTCACTGGAAAGGTGTTGCAGATAGTATATACAGTATTTATTAGTTTTTCAGAATTTTAAAAATGAAGCCCACAGTAGTATAGAGTTTTGTATTTATAATCATGAATTAGAACTATATAGCGTGTAAAACGCGTATTGTACTACTGATTTTATTGGTTATTTATTTTATTGCCTCTATATAGGTAGTATAGGTTGTGACTTGTGGAAGTACATCATTGTAATTTATAATTTAGCGACTTGAGCAAACGAGATAATGCAATTATTATTATAATAATTATTATTATAACCTATTCAAAATTCTGTTTCATGTACGACTAATTCCATTGAATATAAAAATATTTGTTATGCACCTACATACGAACTGGAAACAATTTTATCGGCATGAATATATACGTGTGTATTTAGTTCAGTTTGTTACTCGTTGGAACCGATCGCTATAGCATACAGTATAGCAATGTGAAACGGTCGGTATCCCAAATAAATGTATATCACCTTTATGTTTGCATGATGTTATAATTCGATATTTTATCGCATTTACCAAAGTTTGTACGTATAGTCGAGTGTTGCATTTTTGATAACGCATGTATGTACTTTATTTCTGGGGAAATTTCGAATTTCGTATTGCTAATAAGTAAATAAGTACCTACGTAAATAAGCAAAAATGATTATGTATTTTAATATCATGGAGTCATGAAAATTCGCAAATGGAATTTCACAGATTCGATTATACACGAAAATTTGACGTATACGAAAATTAGCATAAATAATCCGTTGTATTCTACATTTTAAGCAAATAAAACAAGTATGTGTTTTGTCAAGCGAGTAATTGATTACTCAAAAGCAAGAGAGCCACAGTTTCCTCTTTTACGTTCAAGATGATATCGGCTTACGCAGAGTAATTATTCTCATAATTACCGCAGTATGCGTTACATGTACTACACGTACATGAAGTTTAAAAAAAAATTTGACATTGATTATCTTATAGGGTTGCCTGTATAAAGAAGTACTGTTTAGGTGCATTATATCTATTTATTTAGTAAATTACGAACAGCAAAAAGAATTTACATTTTGATGTATAATGGAACATGTGCACTGCCTACAAAGGACTTCGAATTACTAAAGACTTGACGTGGAGATACATAAACAATGAAGTATCTCCAAACAAGACATTGTCGAGAATCAGGTTAAAAACCTAATGATTTACCAGTTCATTATTTTGCCAATTGAACCTATGCATTATGTTGGAGTTACAGGATACGTGTGGAGTATATTACGGTAACATAAATGAATGCTTTATTTAACAATAACAAATGAATAACTGTAATGAAGTGAATGAATTGACTTTAAACTGTACAAGAACTGTATGTGTCTGGAATAACTGTGTATACTGGAAAACTGCGTGTGCTGTGGTCTGCGTGTCTTTCCCTTGATCTGTATTTGGCCGATGTTCTGCCAGAACTGAGACGGTCCTGTATCGACTATACCTTCCTTTGTGGGAGTGAAATAAATCCGAGGTAGTAGACCTCCGGATCTGTGCCTTTACATTTTATATCTGTATATTATATTGTATGCCTGTGGGTATGTGTATGTCTGTGTGCATGCATTATTGTCGTCTTTTAACACATTACGATAAACGTGACCTAAGTAGCCCATTATTGCACGGCGTGTAAATAGTGTCCAAATAAAGCGAGTTAGATATCGAGTATGGTATAGAATTTTATAGCACGCCTACCTAAGTCCGCATTCACGATTATTCGTGATACAAGCAGTCGATTGATTCATCGTGAAGTTAGCGCACGAGCGTAACGAGTGTGACATAGGTCATGCATAAGCGTCACTTAAGTGCGGATTTAGGTCACCGTGTATTATAAAAAAAATATTTAGCATACGTCAAAATAATTATTATTGATTAATAAATTAGAACAAGTGAAAATATTTTATCTATTTTTTAATTTATCCCTCGGTGATTATTGTAACATGTTTTGGAGACTTTGATGATCTCCCCGAGGTAACGGAGAAAGAAATGTTTAAACGTTCTTTTTTATTTTACCATTTCGGTGAACATTGGCTCTCTTATCATTAAACTGTCAATGATAATTTATTTTGGTAATATCAAAAAAATAAAAAGTCGTAAGTATAAATACAAAATTGGAACGGGGTGAGAATATAATTGATGTATTACTATTTTGGATGTTGTTTAGTCTATTATTATTATTTCGAAAGTACGTGAGTAGCTGATGGTACACACGCTTACAGAATTGGAACCATACATTGCTCTAACACATTGTATACAAGTGACGTCAATTTAAATTTTCTTATTTACATATATATTTGTCCTGATGTTTAGCGCTTTCGTTATTTAGCTGACTTGTTAATAGTGTGCATACGTTGTTGAGGCTTTGTATATCTTTTTTCTTATTTATGCCATTGTTTTGCATATATGTGTATGAAAAATTTCAGAATTGACTCTCTTACTTAGACTTTCTTTAATTTCATACTTTTCAAAATTAAAACTCTGTTTAAATTTTTCAGTATGTTCCGTTAATATGTTACTCTTAGATTTTTCGTGTTTATCAACACATATACACACGCTTCAGTTTTTTTGGTATTTGTCTTTCCTTGGATAATGTTGACATGTGGTAGACTTACAATATTTTTGTAATTCGCATTATTACATGTTTGTTCGGATTGTTGAGACAACCTTATCGTATGAAGTATGTATTTATTAATAAAATCAACACGGTTATATCCTCCATTAATAATTTTTTAATAAGGTTTATGTTTTTTTAAGCAAGGATTTTATAGTTTAATTGCACTATCCACAAGGTTGTACACTATTGCCTCGGAAATCGATAAAGTCTCTGAAATTCTGTTCCAATAAATTAGAATAATATTTTAAAAAATAAAAAGATAAATTTGAAAATGAAATCCGGTTCATAGTTGATTTTATCAAACAAATATGATCCAAAGGAGATGACGAGGCACTTAACGAAATTTCTAATCGAAGAGGTAAATACAAAAAGGAACGTGCGCTGTAAAACTTTCCAGAACCATGTCTGATGAAGAACTTAATTACATATAATGTAAGACTTATCATTACTAAATTCATAAATATTGTAAATTTTGAAGTTATGCGTTTCCATTTAAGATGGTATCAACAAAAAATGCTTAATTTTCTTGACTGTAACATAGTCTGTTATACTAATTAATAATCTAATTAGACGACTATGTCATCAAAAGCTTCTATTGATTAGGTGCAGGTAATATATAAACATTAATACTTCAATGGAGTTTGGTACAAATAAATAAAATAGAAAATGAGAAGGAATCAACTGATTTAATTTACTTTTAATTGATGTTTAAAAATACTCAGTCTGTTTGCACAAATATCCACGTAAATTAACGCAAATCAGCGTAATTTACGGATCTGTAAGATCGAGAATTTAAATAGTAAATTTTTCAAATAGCTCTTATAATTTCGTCGAAAAAACATGTGCAAATTGATAAATTTTACGCAGCAGAGAAACGATAACCGCAGACGTGATAAAGCCATGTCTAGAATTGATACATCTATGGGTCTAAGGAATTTTCAAAGTATGAAAAATACTGTTTTAACTTGTTTCCATAAGTATTGTTTAATTTCTTGTTTACAAGTGTTGTTGATAAACCACCTTCCGCAATTCTTTTTTCGGCAAGTTTTGGAAAACTTTTGGAAAAATGTATCCTTCTGTAAAAATATTCGCGAACTTTCGCCAATAGCTCGCATCGATATACTTTAAATTTTCACGTGTGGAAAGTATCCATAAGATGCGCAGTAAATATCCAAGAACATTTACTTGCTTCAGTCACCTGAAGGCTCTATACCATAAGCGGAGTTATTATCATAAATAATACATTAGCGTCAAACTATTCTCACGCAAGTGGCTAAGTATTTCAACTGCAATCGATAATACTATACCGAAGGCTCTATCATAAGCAATGCATTGCTATCGCAAATAATAGATTAGCGCCAAACTGTTCTCGTACGTAGTGGCCAAGTATTTCAACCGCAATCGATCAATCGTCCGCATGTAAAAAAATGTATAGATTAAGCATAATTTCTATCAAATAGACTAAGCATAAATTATGTATAGGAACGAGATACATAAATTATGCTTACATCGACTATAATCTACTGAAATATTAAACAATAAAAAAGATTAGCAATTCAATATTAATACACTTTTAAAGCGCGCAGATTATGAAGATGTGATTTTTATTATACCACTATTAAATGAAAAATTCGATTTACAATTATTTTTTTGCATTACTTCCGAGAATTATTTATTCCAGCTCGCATAGCTACATAATTTCTTTTTCAGGTGATTGCCCATTGAATTCACGAGGTAATACTAATTTTAATACTGAGATAAAGGCTTGGTTGCTATGGCGAAGATTCAATGCGATTTCATTTTCATCCTAAAGATGATTCTGACAAAACATTCAAAAAACAGCAATTTTTTTAATAAACTAATTTATCAAAAAAATATCTTGTTCTTGAATTTTTTATTTAACAATTATAATAAAAACCACTTTTAAATAAAATCTACAAGTTGTTTAAGATTTTGGAACATTACGGTAGATTTATGCATAATTTATCTATATGCTTCGACTATTTCACGGATCTTATACTGAATTTATAAATTGTTTATACATAGGTCATTCATTCAATACAAGCCACTGGGTCTCCGAGAAGAAGTAAAAGTTTCCTCGACAGCGACACACTACTGTATAGCCATACCGTCGCCATTTCCGTACGTCGCTCTATTTCGTTCGTCGACTATGTATGGTATATACATAGGCGTCTCCATAGAAGGCGGGGGCAGTTGATTCGAGCATCGGCAACACTAACACACTCGTCAATGCGGTCAGCGATCTTCTCTTATTGCATATGTCTGCAGTACATCTATTTTAGTGTATACGTATACATGTGTTTATATATATAATGTACGCTTGCACGTATTTAAGTACACTATATATATATATATATATATATATATATATATATATATATATATATATATATATTCTGATCAGGAAGAGGTTGATTTCTAAACGATCCGCCCACGCGACTGCACGTCGTATGTATGTATATGTAAATTCCCGGTTTTATATCCGCCGAAGTTCTATCGACTTTCTCGTGTTTCTTTTTTCTCAACCCTATTTTTGCGGATGGGATGAGTTTTTGGCTGAATTCCTGGTGTTTTTTTACGCAGAATATTCTGTACGGAAATGTACTTTTCTACGCAGGAAATTCTTTCAGCGGATATTTTGTCTGCAGAAGACAATTTTTTGGGTTTTCTTTTACGAGAAACCTTTCTTTTTATTAAACAATGGGTATTCATATGGTAAATATAATAAAATACGTTGTAAGATATTTCGTTTAATGGTTTCCTCATGAGCACATTCTTTTTCTGTTTTCAGATGATCATTTCTCTACTTTACCGCTAAGGACATGAAAAATTTCAACACAAGTATTTTTTGTAAATTGATGAGATAACCTTAATTTCATCATATTTTTACACTTTTTGTTAAATAAAAGAATAGGTATTTTGATTGTAAATTTAATATTGCATTAAGATTTTTGATTAAATAACTTTTTCTAGAAAGCATTTTTTTTAATCCAACAATATGATTTCTCTCATGTTGTCAATTTTACAGATCATTAACATAGTACAAAATCAAATAAGCAAGGAGGAATAATTTCTTTAGTAAAAGAATAATTTTTGAAGTATAAATAATTAGTAAACCGAAAATTTAATTTCAAATTGTAATCACAGCAGATAAAATAATAACTGATTATTTTTATAATAAAAATAGATATTAAATAATAAAAATATTAAGTCAAAGTCACATTTCATAATAGAATTATTGACTATTCTACAAATAGAATTGAAATTTGAATTTGAAGCTAATATTTAAATGTATATGTATATATATATATATATATATATATATATATATATATATATATAAGCTACTATTTCTATATTTAAAAGCGCTGTCCTTCTGCGAAATATTTATCTTTCAGTCCAAACATCATAAAACCGATAGATATTTAATAAATTATTTAATAATTAATTAATAATTAATAAATTACGCGATGAAGAGTATCAACTTTTTTTTCATGAATTTTATAATCTTTAAGAGATTATTTTGAATATGGGATTTTGTTTGTGTATCGATAATTATGCGTTGGTTTACTGAGTTTCAATTCAAAATGAGATTACAGGAAAAATCTAGTTCTCATAATTTTTGATACAAAAATAAATAATTTATGTGACCATATGTAGATCTGGATGTAATCTCAGATTAATTATTGCACCCAACAACATATTATCGCATATAATATGCTCTAGAAATCTTATCTCTGATAACATATACACGTCATTAGTAAACACGCATATTCTCTCCCTCTCCTTCTTTAGGGATTGGTTCGGTTCTATTTTGAAAAAAAGTTGCTTTAAAAAAGTCTGTATAATGTTTGTTACTGCAGTTCTGGAAAATTATGTATTGTAACCCCGACGAAAGTTCAACACTATTATGCTTAGAGTTTTAATCGATTTTATTTCAATCATTACAGTAGTACAGTAGAGATTACGTAAATTTATTTGTGAGCTGATTGTATTTTTTTAATTTTCTCCTTTTTTCTTGTAATTATATTTTTCATTTACTTAGTTAGTAAGGTAAATTGTCTTACCCATTATTGCTGTTCTGCACGAGACAGCATAGAATTTTTATCTACTTTTAACTATTTAGTTTAAGCTATTTTTAAGGGGATATCGCAGTCGATAAAAAAATTGAAATTTCGCTCCGCAATGTTATACATAAATTAACAATCAATTTCGTCATAGCAAAAAATATAATTGAAATTATTAAAAAAACAAAATTTGTACTCTCTGTTCTAATTATCTTCCATTGTTATTTAAGATAAGACTGACATTTTAATTACACGATCAACTTTGCATGGTGAC
Source organism: Philotrypesis tridentata (assembly GCA_018906965.1). Taxonomy (NCBI): domain Eukaryota; kingdom Metazoa; phylum Arthropoda; class Insecta; order Hymenoptera; family Pteromalidae; genus Philotrypesis; species Philotrypesis tridentata. Next base: position 210,274 of record JACCIB010000191.1, on the reverse strand, counting down.
TGATGTACATACAATGGCATGTGCCTTTTGGTACTTAATTTTTTGGAATTTTATTTTATCATTTGTTCTAAACCAAATAAATCGATTTTCCATCCACTACATCTATTTCAGTGCAAAATTTTTATTGAAAACGTCCATTAACATTATGATTGACTACGATCGATCCTTTAATTTGTTTCGCACAGATTTTTTGGACCAATTTTCCTCAGCGATTCTCACGAGACGTCGGAAAAACAAAAATCAGCTCTCCGACACATTATCTAATCTAATCGTCGAGAGACAAAGTTTATAACACAAAGAGCCGACGACGCAGTACACAGATCGTAACCGGAGAAAACGCATCCTGTCGTTAATGTACGAAACCGTCATTAAACGCGCGAGCGCCGCGTAATTAAGCACTAACGAGATTAAGGCCAATTGTACGCTCGCCGCGGCCCACCACAGATGCCGATTCGCGAGTCGCGCGCGCCGATTCGTTTCGCTCGGCTCTCGTCATGCGCACATGTTTACTCGTATCGGGAGATTGTTCGACACTTGCCGGGGACTGCCGCATTTTGCTTTTTCTGTGCGTTTTCGGATAGCTGCTGGCGAGTAGTGAATCAACTTTTTGCTTTCTTTCTTCTTGCAAGTGAAAAGAACTGACTGCCGATTGACAAGGGGAGATCATAATGTGTGACTCGTGGACACGAATGGAAGTTGATGAAAAGGTTGGTTTTCATAGAAGACTAAAAAGGCTGTAAGCATTCTACTTGTATTTTGTTTCACATTCTTTACAAATTGAGTTTTGGATGGAATAAACGACGAAATTCCACACTCTGTACATCCTGTATTATTATGAGTTACTTTCGTTGATATTGGAGGCAGAGAAAGACATAAATGTGAAATTAAATAAAATATTTATAAATTATTGTTCAAATTGAATTATTACATTATTATTATTATTTGTATTGCATTTAATCTCATGGCTTTAATGTCCAGAAATGATAAAATACAAAAAATAAATATTCTACTCTTTATATTATTGTTTTTACGTTTCCCTATCTATGATATAAACTGAGAAATTCTGGATCAAAGATTCACTATAAACTATCTAGTTTCACTGTTTCGTGACTAGAACTTGAGATTTAAGCTTTATGGGACAACACGTCTGAACGATTTACAGTTTTATAGCAAAACAAACTTTTTCACTAAGTTTAATTCAAATCTGTGACCCAGAAGTTGTGGACTTCTCGTATGAGAAGAAATTACTCTATCAAATGAAATACGTTTTATAAAAAGAAAAATATTAATTTCAACATAAATATAATAAATAATGATGCTTATTTCATGAAGTAATAACAAATATTAATTAAAAACAGTTAAATACATATTTGCACGTTAAATTAATTTAATAAATTTTTAATTTATAATAAAATTACATTATCAATTATTAATTCAAAAAATATTTTGAATTCAGTTTTTCTTATGATAAGGGTTGTTGAACAAAGTATATTTTAACTTGTTATTCAATCTTTCACAGTGTTCAACTCGTTCAAAGCAAAAGGCTCGTTTTCGAGATTCTCGTACTGTTGCTATTTATCGGCTTCTGTTAATTTCTCAGCGCAATTTTAGAAAGAATATCATCGAGAACGTGTTGGAGATAAGATAAACGTCAGCATGTCATTCTCATACACTAAAATCTCGTGTGAGGAGTTCCTTTGCGCATAGAGTTATATAAATAAATGCTTATTGCAAATAATTAATAAGGCATCAAAATGATTTGTATATTTCATTCATTTCCCCAAATGTTAATTTTGCTAAAATGAAAAAATTAAAAATTTTAGTTCTTCAATGAACGTCAGGTTGATTTGTCCAGTCAAAGTATGTTTTCTTGTCTTGGCAAAGCTCATAACTTTTGACGTAAAAGATTGTATGTTTTACTTTGATCATAAATACATTTCCATCAATAACTAGCTAAATGTATTTGTCATTAAAATCCTTTTCGGATGATGATTATGTAAGTTTATATTGACTGTTAAGTGCTGAGTTTTAAGTTAGTTCAAAATTATGCAAGTAATATAAAGTAGAAGTACTGACTATTAAGTTAGTTCAAAATTATACAAGTAATAATAGACTTCAAAAACAATTAATTAACTTCTTTTAGTGGTTCTGGGAAATGGATTTTGCTAAAAAACTAGGAATTGGTTGCGAATGGTTCTTGATATAAATCGCAATTGCGTTGATTTAATGAGACTTTGTTGTTGAGAAATTATATAGTTGTTGAAAGTACACAGAAAATGCTTTACTTTGCATAACATGAAAATGCGAATACTTTACTTTTTATTTGGAAATATGCAGAAAGAATGCTCGAGAATTCTTTATATGAATGAAACAATGAAAAATTTGAGTTTTGTAACTTATAAAATTGATGGAATTATAGCAAAACACTTCATTATTCCTACACTTTCATTATTCTATGTGAGATACCCCTTCGATAAAAATAAGAGGTATTGATTTAATTTTTAGAGCAGCAGAAATCAATTTTTAAAATATCACCCAAATCCATTTTTTAGATACCGAATTGTCTTCTTGCTAGCATCAGGACCATTCAATAAAAATCTATAAACTCTAAAATTTAAAAACCAATTATCCTGTTTCTCGCTCCTCCCCCAAAGCGATCAGTCTCATTCGCGCGTCATTCCTATGCTCCAAATCCCAAAAGCAGCCTTTTGATTTCTCTGCGTAATATTTGATACATGCGCCGTCGACAAAGTTTCTTCCGCAAAACGTCGCACATGCATTCTTTGAAGACAATACAGAGACAGAAGTAGAACTGCGCCGGTGATAAGAACGTGTGTGTGCGTCCCAGACGGCTCTTTCCCTTTCCCAGCTGGCAACCTCGTGGTCTCGCCCCTCCCCGTGGCACTCCACGGAAACGGAATGGGGATAGCAGTCGAGCAGCGCAGCTCGAGACAGGACGCAGCACGTCTGCAGCGCTGGCAGGCTGAGCGACAAGTCCGAAAGTCAAACAGCTGGCTTTCCCGCGCGCGCTGCAGTCGGCTCCATCGCTCATGAGGTCCGGCGCGTGCGCGCCTCCCGCAGCACACTACACAATACTCTCTCTCTCTCTCTCTCTGTCTGTCTCTCTCTCTCTCTCTCTCTCTCTCTCTGTCTCTCTCTCTCTCTCTCTCTCTCTCTCTCTGTCTGTCTCTCTCTCTCTCTCTCTCTCTCTCTCTCTCTCTCTCTCTCTCTCTCGTGCAGCAGCGCGGAAAAGCGTATCGCACCATCGGACTGTCGCCCCGTGTCGCTCTTCGGCTGGCTGCAGTCGCGACTCGCGATTCCTCGAGCCTCGCCGGAGACTCGATCCAAGCTCGATCCCGCGGCTCCAAGGTGTCTCTCTACTGTGTCTTGTGGTGCATGTGCCAGCTGAGCAGTGCAGCGGCGAGATGAGCGGACTCGGTCCGAACGACGCTCTGGTAAGAGAGCCGAGATCGATCTCGGAGTTGCACCTGTGCGAGAGAACGAGCTGCTGACAGGTATAGGGGGTTAGACGGACAGTTGCAGCAGCACGGACATGCGCATCGCCGGTTTTCCAATTGATCTGATGCGCGCGAACGCTAAATACGGAGTGCGCGGCACGGCGCGCTATATGTGTCGCCGGCTCTACCCGCGAGAGCGCGGGAGGCTCGAAATAGATGCGACCGCTCGCCCGCACACGTGTCAACGTGTTTATTCTCGAGTTTTCCGAATTCAAAGTACAAGTTTCTTTGTTGACTTTCTCGGGCAACGATCCTCCTTTACTCGTACAAATTATTCCGAGCGCACAATCCCAGTACATACACACACACACACACACACACACACACACACACACACACACATATATATATATATAATTTAATATATAATTTAAGCATCATTGATATTATTATTTGGTAATTTTTATTTGTTTATTGTTTATAGGCCATTGTAAATTCAATTTGTATAATTTTTATTTTCTTTTCAATACTGTACAGCCCCAAAGAGAAGCTTTACTGGGCTTGGAACGTAGGCATTAATAAAAACCATTGGCTCAAAGAGATGATTAGATTCTCAATTATTCATTTTACCAACACCGAGAATTATAAGCAACTACATTAGAAGTCTCGGCATTTTTTATATTTTTAATAATTGAATTTCATCATTATTTGAACATCTGTTTGAACGACTCAATTATGTTATATCTTCAGTTCATTTTTCTTCCACACAGGCTGTATGCACAGATTATAAACATTTTTTTAACGTGAACGAGAATTTAATTTTTGTGGAAGCGCGCACGGTTCACGATGATATCGGCGGTAGACGTAACAGAGATTATACGCATGTTTATCAAATCGTCACGTGGGGCCTGGAGGAGCGAGATAATAATAGATTGAAAATGCTAAGTAACAAGTTTGACTCAACTCTATTTACATGACATTTAAAATTGTAATTCCGAGTATGTTTGGCTGCAATATAGCACAACGATTTTTTTTTCATTTGCATAACGCGATACTCCGTGTATCTGGATAAAAGAGACAATAAAAACAATTATAGTTAGCGGTATAGGTTTTCGCAGAAAGACAATAACACACAATATTCGTCTTGTTTCATTTTGTGCAGCGCAGCGGAAAACGCGTCGAGTCAGCTATTAAAGAGAGAACCACGAGCGTGGAAACTGTAACTCGTAGTCACGCCCGCGGTTTCCTTTTCGCGAAAAACTCTGATTGGATTTCATTATTGAAATCAATATACGTCGACATTATGCTGGAAGGTGATACACGTGGGTAACGAAAGATGGGGGAGAGAGAGAATAACTTTTTTTCTTTTGCTTGCAGCTGAACGGGATGAAAGAGGCGCCGAAGAGCCATCAGGAGATGGAGCCCAGCAAAGCACGTGCAAAGGGTCAACGAACCCAATGGAAACAGTGGGCAGCTTGCATTTCTGGTAAAAATTCAAGAGCTTCTTTTTGATTATCATCGAAAGGGGTCATTTGTGAATTGCGTAAGATATTGTGAGAAAATCGTAGTTGATGGCGCCCGCAGACGGGTGATTCTCTGTGAGTTCAAAGATGAAATTTTTAACCCTATCAAACAATTGGAAATTGTTTCAGAGCGTGTCACGGAATCTCATGAATTTTTTCAGTTTTTCCATAAACTGCCTTCACATTAGAGGGTCAAACTTCATGAAATCAGTGATTTTTACATTCTCATTAATGCCTATTCTCATTAATTTGTGGGTTATCAGGGAAGCGTTTTGCGTCGAAAACGCACAGAATACTTTTTTAAGGAAATTTTCTCTAGTTTTATGCTATGATATAGCTTTTCATGTTTTGTTATTCTTTCTTTTTTTTCTAAAATAGGAAATCATAACATTTGTTTTTCGTCTTAGACTGACAATTATTATTACGTTCAATTGTAAAAAGCGAGGAGTAATCTTTAATCACTAACGCTTGCATTTGAATTAAAATTTAAATTGAATATTATTGATTTAATCTTATCGGTAAGCAATTGCAACTACTATTTCTTTAGTGTAGTAGAGAAAAAGTGGAGGTAAATTAAACTACTTAAACGATTTTATTCATAGATAAAGGCACATTTATTATATATACTTAAAATTATCGCAATACTGTCTGAAAATAAACGCTTATAGTTCCATTTTACGTTTTTCTGCGTAATCTAACGTGATCGAGAAATAAATTTTTTTTACCGAGAGAAACAAGCCTAAGCATACGCATGGGCTTTTGTACGGATGCGAACGTTGTCGGTCTTATGTTGATTTCATTCTGCAGTCGTCTTTACTGGTCAAAGCAGAGATTTATTAAAAATTTAAAGTAACATTTTTCATGGTATCGAGCTTGGAGCAAATTAAATTCTGTTTAATTACAGCGACTTTATCGATGGTGGCGGCTGGTACGGTTTACGGCTGGTCGACGACTATTCGGACACGGCTGACCGACAACAGGACTGTAGATGTACCGATCCATGTCACAGGTGAAGAGTCGTCCTGGATTATATCACTGGTGGTTATTGGCTCTATGATTGGTGCTTTTTATGGAGCTTACGTCGCTGCATCGTGAGTATTTTGCGTTTGCTTAGTTTTCTGACGAATCATATTGTTGGTTTTTCAACCGCAGAGAAAATCTCTTTTAAAACATTGTTCAGAGGCTTGTGGGTGATAGCGATTTTTTTCTATTGAGTGTATTCGAGTTCCTCTTCTGCAAAGTATTTTTTTACTATACAATTAGGCAGGATTTTTTTGCATAAAATTTCCTAATGCCATGCATATAGGTTATAACTGACATACAAATAATTAAAACATTCACATTAAGATTCGAAAAGTTTTGAATAACCAAGTGAACACCAACAAATGTAAGAAAATTATATTTTAAAGTGTAAAAGTATCTATTGAAGATTAAGATTAGGTCAACAGTTTTGATTCTCGCTAAAATAAAATTCATTTAAAGCTTAAAGGGAAGTCGTAGCTGAAGTGACCATTTGTGACCTCACCTCAGGCCGTATTTCTCATTGTTTCTTTACTATTCATTTCAACGATTAAAAATTAAATTAGTAACTATTTCTTATTGCATAGGCTACCTCGGAACACTACGTTTTTATGTGGTAAACAAGAGTAAGCACTTATTATATGATCAAATACAATTTTTAAGGTTAATACCTCGTTTGATTTTCATTGGCTTGGTTATCCCTTTAAGGATGTATCGGTTGTACAGTTATGTTTAAAAGTTAATTTTGTCATATTAATTGAGTGTAATTATTAACAAGTATCTGTTTTCGTTCAAATCGTAATGATCTGAAAGAAAAACGTCCATATACATAGGTCATAGTATAGAAAAGAGATCTGTTTACTCTTTATTCATTTCGTCATTGGTTGTTCGTTTCATTAACGGTTGTCACTTCGGCTAACAAGAATTGACACGCGTGCGAGCTACAGATATGAATATATAGGTATATAGGTGTACATAACCTGTATTTTGACATAACCTGTATCTGATATTTGAAGCGCGCTCTTGATATACTAGTACAGGGTTGCAAAAATTTGAATTATAGGACAAACAATTCACGATTCATTTTTGAATTGTGAATTAGTTATAGAATAATTCACAATTCCTTTTTGAATCGTGAATTGCTTTTCATATAATTCACAAATCTTTTTTGAATCATAAATTGTTTTTTATATAATTCACAATTCCTTATTTAATTTATTTATCCTTTTATTCCTTATTTTATTCCTTATTTAATTAATTAAGTAGTATAAAAAGGAATTGTGAATTATTCTATAACTAATTCACAATTCATTTTTGAATTGTGAATTATACGACAAACAATTCACGATTCATTTTTGAATTGTGAATTATAGGACAAACAATTCACGATTCAAAAATGAATCGTGAACTATACGACAAACAATTCACTATTCAATTTGAATCGTGAATTATACGACAAACAATTCACAATTCAAAAATGAATTGTGAATTATACGACAAACAATTCACAATTCAAAAATGAATCGTGAATTATACGACAAACAATTCACGATTCAATTTGAATTGTGAATTATAGGACAAACAATTCAAAAATGAATCGTGAATTGTTTGTTATGTAATTCACAATTCAAAAATGAATTGTGAATTTCATCGAATTAAATTCAAAATTGAATCGATTCTTTGCAACCCTGTACTAGTAGACATAAATTGATAGGATATAGATTTATTTATTTAATAATAGACGGGCTTAAAATACCTCTAATGCAGGCAGCACTTTCATGCATAAACCAAAATTTGTGAATTATAAAAACACAAAACAAAAAAAATACATTTGATAATCAAAGCAAAGAAAATAAAAGTAAATTTTATCATTTCAAACTTCATATTCAAAGTAATAATAGTAATTTTTTTTCTAAATAAATTCAAATTTTTAATTACTTTAACCTGGTCATGAAGACTATTCCAAAGTCTGCGCAGATTATCCAAAGATGAGAAAAAACCCCAACGAAAAAATTACTCCTTTAGTCATTCAATCCTTTTCGAGCTATAAATAGCTAACTTAGGCTGAAAATTACTGACGATAACGTTGTAATTAACCAGGCCGTTTAGGCATTTAAACTTAAAAATGTAATCATTCATTCTTTGAGAATTTAGCACACTGAACACATTTAATCTACTTATAATCTGGAGCATAATCATGGTCAAAGGTACTAATTAGGCAACCCGCATTACGCGCAATATCCCTAACAAACCTATGAATGATGATCAAAAGACGAGTACGGGCCCCATATTAAACATTTTTGTTGATTAAATTCTGTAGATTAAAATACGTTATATTTGAATAATGATTTATATATTGAAATAATAAATTATTGTTGAGGAAGCAAAGTATCGACAAATTGATACTTGTGTAACGTTTTTACTATAAAAGATTAACTAATATTCGCCAAGATATTATTAATGTTTCCATCACAGTATAGTAATATGTATAACTAGAAGTAAGAAAAGTGTAATTTTACTATAAAATATTGTTTCAGCTGTGGCCGAAAGATCTGTCTACTAATGTCATCCCTCTTTTACATCCTGGGTTGGCTGCTTGTGATCTTCGCGCACAACGTCTGGTACCTTTACTTCTCTCGATTGATTCTGGGAATCGGAGTTGGCATGTCCTACACGGCGAATCCAATGTACGTGTCGGAAGTCGCAGACGTCAACATCCGCGGGGCTCTTAGTACTCTCATCGCCGTGAACGTGTTTACCGGCTCATTGATCTCCTGCAGTGTTGGTCCCTGGACCTCCTATCTGACCCTTGGAATTGTTCTCCTGGGCATACCGATCTTATTTGTCATGAGCTTTGTTTGGTTTCCCGAAAGCCCTTACTACCTGCTAAGCAAGGGAAAGTCAGCAGAGGCTGCTTTGGTCATCGCCTTCTTTCAGGGCATCACTGATCCTGACGAGTTGCGTCAGGAGGTAGAACAAGTTCGCAGAAATATCGGTAAGGATAGCAGTGATGAGTTCGAGGAGCTCAAGTTCAGCTTTTCGGACTTTTTGCTGCTGATGAAGACGAGGAACAGGCGGGCTCTCGTCATCGTCATGGGTCTCATTCTGGGCCAGCAGCTTAGTGGAAGTTTCACCACGATGCAATACCTGGAAATGATGTTCCACGATGCGAAGATCGGCATCGACTCGCATACCGCCACTATAATCGTCCAAGTCGTCGCTATGATCTCTGGTGGCTTGTCAACCATGACTGTAGAGGGCGCTGGACGTCGACTATTACTACTATACTCGAGTTTCGCATGTGCTCTCAGTCTTGGCGTACTTGGCATCTACCTACTGATCAAATCAACTGGCGTCGATCTCAGCTCCATCAACCTCTTACCGGTCTTCGACATCATCGTCTTCCAAGCAGTCTATCAAATAGGTCTAGGTACAATGCCCAACCTGTTGACTGGTGAGCTTTTCCCAACCAATGTTAAAGGTATCGCCGGTGCTCTCATCATCGTCTTCGACGGTCTCCTGGGTTTCATTGTATCCAAGTACTACGAACCGATTTTTAGCAGGTTGGGTGGCCAGGTGGTCTATTTCTTCTTCTGCGCCTCGACTCTCGGCATATTCTTCTTCATCTACGCCTACGTACCGGAGACCAAACGCAAGACCTTCCTAGAGATCCAAGATATTCTAGACGAGCTTCGTCCTTTCAAGGTCCACAATACGGTTTCTATTTCTTGCCTGACGCTTAAGAGGTCTAGTGCCGAGGGTAAAACCGAAGAAGCGTGATAGTAGTGCAATTGGCTGAAGCGATTTTCATACTTTATCGATTTTTCGTCACCTTGATTACTTCCCGTTCAGGCGAGAACATCAGGATGCTGTGTACATAAGTATCGTGGAAATTGGAGAGAGAGACGACGAAGGGCTTTAGTGAATATTAATTATTTTTTATTGCCATTTTTGACGACTATGAGGACGGCGATGACGATCATGGTATTGAGATGATATGCTTACGCACAAGTGACGTTGTGATAAACGATAATAGAGAGACAGAGATATTTTATCGCGGGGAACATATTTTTTTAAAACTTTTATCGTTCGACTACGATGCACTTGCTGCGTTTAGGATCAAAGGGTAAAGAAATATTCTGGAAAAATGATTCAACATGCGTGTGTAAGAAAATAATTTTGGAAAAGTTGGAAAATCATTTGTGAGTGTGTGAGAATATGTAATTGTGCCAAATTGTGATAATCTTCACCCTGTTGATTTTCTCCAGAATAATCGGTACGATATTCCTTGATATAGAGGACGTACAATGTATTGCAGGTATATTGTAGGAAAAGTGCATCGGTACGAAGAAGGAAAGACACGATTGCTCCAGATATCGCGAGCATCTGCCATTTTAAACTTATTCTTAGCATAATAGCGTACGTATCTAGGTAGTCACGTATATGACAGCCAAAAAGTCTTTTCCTACGTCTTCGATGTCTCCTGTTGAAAAAAAAAGTAATGCAGACAAACAAATTATAAAGTGTTCTGAGTAACACATATCATCAAAAATGCATTTAAACGCAAAATGTATTTCTGGTGCATTTCTTCGACCGACTCGACGTTCTCTAAATGTTTCCAATCAGATATCTCAGTCAATAATCAGCGAAGATTAATTCTCTTTTTATTATTCGCGTGAAAACTACCTTCGTGCAATTTCACATCCGACTTTGAAGAGCTCATACCGTGAATGAGGGGTAAAGTACATTGAAGCTTAGGTGAAACGCGTACGTCACTTACTCCTAATATGCACATACGTCGATAAAATTATTTCGGAGTTTGCACAAAGATAAAACAAAAGAAAAACAAATGTTATTCAATTATAGAAATTTATCTAAAGTACAATCTAAAGATGATTTTCTCTACAAGTTATAAATAACGATTGGCTGACAATGTGAATTAAATTTTGAAAGTTAATACGTAATTCTGATTGCGGCGTTCCCGGTAGAACAAAAGAAACGTAATTATTAACTTTATCTTATCATTTTATATTTTCAATTTATCATGTATAAAAATCATATTATAAATCATGTCATGAAAAAACTTTTAACATAAAAATCACAACTGCTCGTTGGTGCCAATTACCATTGTATCGTGCGGACAATTGTTTGTGATATTTTCGGTGTTACTGCAAACCATACAAATTAGTCCGGATGCTGAAGGAGGTCTGAGTAACCAAATTTTTGTTTAGGAGGTCGCTACGGCAAATAAACGATATTTTTAATGTATTTTAAGGCTCATAATTCGAATTTCGTGGTTTTAGGGCTTGAAAGTTGTCAGGGTACTATTTATTTAACAATTTAATGAATAATTAATGACTTTTTGCATATTTTCGTGAAATTTTCATGCGTGTTATATTAATTTATATGTATTTCCGGACTTAATAGTTGTTAGTTTATTGTTTATTTCACAATTTAATGAATAATTGATGATCTTCTGCACACTCTCATGTAATATACATATGTGATACATTAATCTATGAATATTTGGAGACGTAAAGCTCAAATTTTATGAGTTTATACGAAAATGAAGAGAATTAATTATTTTTATTTCTATAGCACAGTGTGACCTAAATCCGCACTTAAGTCACGCTTATCCGTGACCTAAGTAGTCGATTATTTCACCGTGAATATCAGACTTGCTACGCTCGTGCGCCAACTTCACGGTGAAGTAATCGACTGCTTATATCACGAATAATCGTGATTATGGATTTAGGTTGGCTGTGCTATAAAATTCTATACGATACTGGTGACCTAAGCGACCCATCACACGGCGTGAATATCAACCTCGCGGCGCTCGGGCGCTATTTACACGCCGTGCAATAATGGGTCACTTAGGTCACATGTATCGTAATACTATACATTATTTTTTAATAAATAATGTATTAAACCATTAAGGCCTAAATCATAAAGTTTGTATCGACGACTGTAATCCATTTCAGACAATGCTTATTTTTGATCGTATCATTATCATCATATGTAGTGTTTGTGACTAAATAATTTATACTTGTGATTCTATTAATTTGAATTTGTAATTCTATTTCTACACTTTACATTTATTATAATTTGGCCAGCTTAATTTCGTTATAAACCTGAAAATTAACGATTATAAACATAGATTTTCTGAAGTGGATTAGTCTACGTACGGACCGACGATATATTAAATTATCTGTCGTTTTAAATGATAATTAATTGATTCTGATTTTCAATTAAAATTTAAAACATTACATAATAAATTATAGCATCAACATGACATGATTACACATATTATTTTCAGTAAACATGAGCACTATGTACAATGTATGTATGTATGAACACTAAGTACACATACATTATGTCCTGTTTTCTTAGTTTTACATATTTTATTTCATATTTTATCATGTAGTGCTATAAATACATAATGGTCGATCGAGACTATGAGAATATAAGATAAATGTACGTGATCTAAACATATGTTGAAATAATAAAATCTTAAAGTTAAAAACGCTGTTAAAGAATAAGTTCATAATTTCATTTTACAATGTATTTTATGACCAAAATTTGTAATTTTCTGTCCGGTTCTTACTTTAATATCGACTGCTGTCGAAAGATTATGAAGTATTGAAAATACAAACGACGAGGATTTTTCGGCATCCTCTATTCCATGCCTCCACAGTCGGTTCATTAGATATCAATCAAAACGCTACCGCAACCGATATACGATTGGTAAAGGTAAACGTCCACGCAATGATGAGTTCGTTGAGTGAAACTGACGCGTCAGCCGCGACAGTTAAATGCGTTTCGCACTCGCTTGAGTTTATCAACGGGACGTACGAAATGACGGAATGCGTGAGCGTCGAGGTAAAACTAACCGCACGCAGCGCATTGTTATAATAGTCGTGCGCTGCCTCGGCACTTTCAATCATTGCTTTTGATGATTTACTGTGTATGTACACTAAGAGAAATTGTATTAGAAATATTGTTGTTTATGCAGGGAAATTTATATGTTTCGTATTATTGAGCCAGAGACATACGTCAATTTTAACAAATTTTTATTATGTGATAATAACATTGGTCGACAAGTAAAAGAATCAAGAATTAGTATATCCACTGTCAGAATCGTTCTATTACCTTAGGTTCTAAAGATATCCTAACCCAAAAATGAAAAATACTAGATTTTTTTATTATATTATGATAGACATTATATTACTTTTTGATTAAGTATTCACTTTCAGAATTGCTTATGTCACACAAAAGTGTCACTTAAGCTCTTTTAAATCCATTTTCAATTTTTTAGATGTCTCATTCTATCATTGAAATATCGATTAATAAATCATATTTTTTAAACATCTAGATTAAGGTATTTCAAAAATTGCAAGTGATAGGACAATTCTGATGCTGGATCCACATTGTACATAGATGTGTAATTTTTCTGAAAGCCGAAATTAAGGGGTTTCTACAAATTGAAAAATTTTAACTCGAAATTATTGTCGTTCATTTAAATTGAGAAAAATGAATTTTCTGTAAAAGAAAAAAACCACTCGCCGAAATCCATTTGATTTGAAAGAATAGTATTGATTCAACAATAACTGTTTGAATTAAAAATTAATTTCAATTAATTTTACAATTATAGTACAATAATATTTGGTTACAAAAAAATGTGTTATTATAATGGTTATATAATGACTTTACATAAATATTGCTATTTTTATCATATTTTTAATAATGTCATTTCTCTGACAATATGCATTTCGAGAAAATAGCTTTTCATGTTTTTTCCCCTCCATGGACTATCACGGAAAACATATGTTTTTTGTGAAAAATAAAATTTCTCGCAGTTTTTCTAAAATGTTCACTCGTTCATTGCTCTTGGACCAATTTTAGTTTTATTTGCAGTACGTGTATAAATCAATCTTTCGTGTGTCTGATTATACCTGCGGACCTACATAGCTGTGTGCACATTTTCCTACGGTCAATATTTAAACAAATCGTTGTATTCCCTTGTCGAGACAAGGCAGTCTCTTACCTTTCGATATACACTGGCTTAACACAGTATCAAGGAACAAATAAAGATTTTATTTCATAAACCACGCTGCCAAAATATTGCATTGCATTTGATAGCAATGCCTTTTTCCACACTTTCGAGATTATCGGTGTACAGTGGGTGTCAATGTGTATACAGGTCGTTGCAAAATACTGTCGCTATTTTCTCGAATGTTTATTATTAATTACATATGCGTAGAAACGTTTACATATATACGTTCAACAAGTAATTTTCATACAAACCACATCGTCGATCGAGTTAAACTCATTGTACTTTTTAGGTATATAGATGTAATTTTAAGTAGTTTTAGACACTATCAATCAACAATGGTAACATTTCGTCGGTATGTCATTTATCGATCTTCCGTCGGACTTGTTCTCTCTCAATGTGTAGGAAAAAAAGTAACTGTCTGTACTACTATTATACAATCGATCTACGTAGTTCAAAGAAAAGTACATATAGCAGTTGAAAGAAAAAATATTCCACAAAACTAGAATGTTTGTTCGAAAAGTCTCGCTCGACGAGTGCGTAAATAATTGTACTATTAATTAACAAATATGCATTACCTTTTAGGACAATTTTCAATGTGCAACAGCAAGCAAATAAGCGAAAAATAAAACATAAACAATTATATCAATCCCCGTATACATGTACGTTCTACGTTGATTATATAAGTGCCTTGATTTTGCGAGATTCGCGAATAAAGTGAAGTTTTTCAAACGGAACCAATTGGTATTTTCATCTCATTCTTTAATGCCTTCGCATTCATTATATTCGATAATAAGCTTGACCATGGATTGAAGACATAACCAGTTTTTTTTTCGTTATAGCCTTATCAAGTTCTCTTTGTGAGTCTTATTTGACCAGTTTTAAACAAACGTCATTTTTGGGTTAGTACAGCGAATTGATGTAGATTATTAGAAAAAATAGTGACAATTTTCAATTTATTTTAAATTTCAAAATGTTCTAAATATTTAAATGAAAATTATTGGACATACATGAAAAAGATTTTTAGAACTGACCACAAAAGTAATTTGTTCATTTCAATTATGTATTTACATAAAATCTTAAGAGGTCACTGAAAAATCTGGCAAATTGAAGTGGCTTTAACAGAATTAAATTGAAGCTGATGTTTAAGGTAAAATTTATGATTACAATACTAATTAACTAATCATTTTTTCGCTATTTTTCAGAATTGAATTATGGTGTGCTTCTATTTAAATAATCTAATTTCAGAGTTTTGTTATTAATTTAACCTTTCACAATATCAACAATGACTAAAACACTAAAAATTTGTTTTTATTTTGTATTCACTTTAATTTGTTCAAATATTTTATTGAATAATTATTTCAACTTAGAAAGAATTTCTTGGTTTCCTATTTTGTAATATTTTTTTTTATTAATGATTAGACAGGATTTACACGCGTATCTCTATTATGAAACTCACGTAGACAATACAAGTGCAAAAGATATGTCCGAAAGACGAGGATTACTGAGAGTTCTCGAAAGGTCATTATTTTATAATGATGCGTGTAGGTTTTCTGTATGTTAACTTCGAATTTTTGATTATGTAAAATTATGGGGGTTACGGAACAAAATCCAGTTTTCATTTTTAATTTTTAAATGTTTGAAACCCTATTCATTCCTTTGCGTTAAAAATTTAATTTATTTTTTGCTCTTTGGAGAGTATGATTCCTCCTGATCAGACCAACAATTTTATATAAACTGGAAAAGTAAAGTGTAAAAATAAAATGTATACATACAGCTATAAAGATTTTGTATGCTGTATGCCGTAAGTCATATCTAGGAAAAAATTAAAATATACAATATACTTAGGTTCAACTTCACTCGTGACAAATTTAACTATACTCAGTATTTCTAAACATAAATTAAAATTTTAAAAATACGATAAGAGGAAATAAACCACTCTACAGGATGGATTACATGCTTCCGACCGCGCCAGTGTCAAATGTTCTTGACTGCTGGGCATTTTACATTTTTGTCATACCACTCAAGATAGTTGTGGATAGACATAACGGATGACTAATCCTAAGTGAAATATTATCGTCGATATACACAGGTGAGTTTAGTCTTTTTGTAAGAGGAGAAAAATTAACAATTTAATATATTAACGATATTTTAGCTTTCATTCTTAATATCAATATCATGGTGTGTAATTGAAATCTCAATGTTATTACTTTTCCCAAGTTAATTGAATAATTAATTTTGAAGTATTAGTGAGAAATAACTTCATTATTCTGGGATAATTATATTCTCTATATTATTGTAAAGTTAACCGCACAGCTGCAATGAAAGTTATTTTATCATGCTGTTTGTGGGGTTCTTGGGCTACAGTACCAAAGGAAACGAAAAATTAGCAACTGCAACAATGTTTTTGTTTTTACGAATCAAATTAATTACTATCGTTTCACCCGGCACGCGTATGGCCGCGTGAAATTTAAATTCCAAATCGATTATGAGACTCGTCTAATTAGTGAGGAAAATTGGATTAAATTCAATTACCATGCCACAACTGGCAATTCATATTTGACTCCGCATATAGAGGCAAATAAATCAGTCGCAATTAATTCTATTACACAAATGCGAATTGCTCAGCAAACAATGAAAACCACCTCAAGTATCTCGTCTGACCGCACGTACGAGCTGTTCTCCTTCCCGAAAAAGCCTCATCTCCAGCGTCCTCGGGCTATGCTGTGGCAAATCCGTGCAAAGGCATTCCGAGTATGGTCGCGATTACACAACGGCCATGGCGTGAAGGACCACAGAGGAACAGAGCAATAGTCTTGAAATTCAGTTTGTGGCCACTTGTTCTGTCGTGTTTGCACGTGCGTATATATACACTCACACATAGGGGCACACATTTGAGCATCCCCTCACGTGTATACACACAATGGATATATGCGTCGTTGCTCGCAATTCAAGGCATCCGACTAGATGCAACCTACGATCTGCACATGCGCTACTACGAACAGGATTAACTACAGGTACGTTGATTTACGTATATGCATATAGGAATAAGGATCAAAGTTTTTCTCAAATTTTTGCATTGCAAAGTCTTGTGCTAACGAGATGATTAGGCTTTCTTTGAGCGGAGAGGAGCCTTTTTCCTTTGAGTTATTGCAGCCGAGGTGTATTTGTTTTAGATATAAAAGAGAGTGAATTATGGAGGCGCCGGTGGCGCGAGAAATTTAGTTCGTTATTCAACGTATGTTGCTTACGATTTGCATGAAATTAATGTTTAATGTATAAGCCTGTACAGTGAGATCCGACAATATAATGTTAGTCAAATTAAATTTGTGAACAAATGCAATCCCCTTGTTTGAAACATTAAATGTAAAAAGAAAAAAAACAATAATTGTTTAATGAATCTGTCAATCTCTTCGAGGCAAAGTGTGTAGGGAAAAAGGTGAAAAATACATTTACACCATTTTTTCCTTATTCAACGTTTCGGTGAAAATTGTCACCCTATTCAGGAAAAAGTAGAGGCACGTAACGACGAATACTAGATGTTATTCTTCCCCAGCCAGTGTTAGGCGGGGGAAGGAGGAGCGAATATTGCCAGAAACAGTCAATGTTGTTGTTCCGGCTCTTTCGGCTATTGTCTCAATAATAAAAATAAGAAAAAAACATTTTTCCTTTGTTTGGAATTGTTGTATATGGGAAGCTGGTACAATTAAAAGTACGCGGACAATACTAAGGAGGTTCTATAGGCCCTTATCTATGTTTATATTTTCAAGAAAGAAGGAGGGGGAATGTATTGAGCAGTTATAGAGTTGGTCCAGAACAAAGACCGCATATGTAACTAAACCTGAAGACAAATAAAAGAGTTCTTAGTAGTTGGTTGAAAAAGAATTAAGTAGAATTAATATTGATATTAATTTTTTGTATATTCCAATACTCCCACTCAAAAAATTAACTTCCACCATAAAAGGAGAGAACACTTTTAAATTTATTTATTTTTTCTTTTACATGTATATGGGCAGATATAAAATGATCCAAAATTTTTTGCGTAGAGTTGGGGAAACCCAAATAAAACCCAACTATATCATGATTAATACATAAATGAAAATATTACATTGTTTTGTTTAATATAAGTACATAATAAACCAGTTGTATTACTTTGAGAACATATATTTTTTTTTATGAGAAAAACCTTCTGAAAATTAGTTTTATGTTAATCTGCTGATTGCTTGAGACGAATTTGTTTACAGATGTCTATGAATCGAATGGCAGGCCGTGGTTTTGTAAAAAAATCTGCCAATTGTTCACCTGTTGACAAATGTTTAAGCATTATTTTTTTTTGTTCGATTTTTTCTCTTGAAAAATGATACTTTATGTCCATATGTTTTGTTCTCTTATGGTCAGGTGGATTATTAGCAGTAGCAATACACCCATTATTATCTTCAAAGATAATTATTAGTTTTTCTATTTTAATTTTAATACTAAATAACAAAGATTTTAGCCAACACGCTTCTTTAAGGGGTTATGACAGGGTTAAAACTATGAAAATATCGATTTTTTTTTTCTTCACTTTTTTCATAGTTAATAGTCTATAGAATACGGTCCTGAAAGCCGTTTTTTGATAAAAAAATTTGCCTTGAAGATACAAACAAAAACTGATAAAAACCTGTTTTTAGCAAATTTTTTAACAATTATGAATTTTAAATATTTTAATTAGACCAAACTTGAGGAAAGAATTATTCTACCACGCTTCTTACAGAGTGATTTCATGAGAAATCTTACTGAAGATAGGACAAAAAAACCGTTTTACAAACCGTTTTATTTTTCAAGAGTTATTAATTTATTTCCGTAAAATATAATAAAATCCGTAAATTTAGTTTTTCAGTGTGTGATTTTATGTTACAAAACTCAATGTGTTAAAGTAAAGGCATTCAACAAATTTGAATGTGCCACCCGAACAGGTTGCGCCTCAGTGTCCGGTCGAGAATGAAGATTACTATATGATCGGTATAGTAGAATTTTTTGTGAAGCAGCCAAACAGCTGTTCATCCAACTTTCAAGACACTAGATCAGTGCAGTTTGTCTGCTAGCTGCTGTAACCTTCGAGCAACAGTGCTTGTAACCTCAGTGGTGTTGTAAAAGTGCAAGAGCTTCTGTAAAGTACAATAATTATTCAGATAAGTATTGGAAACTTTTTAGTAATAATTGTGTCTATAACGAGCTTTTTCTTTGTTGGTTTATTTTTTGCTTTTAGGTATACGGGTGCAAGCCAGCAAGATGGGAGTTTATATTGACTGCCTGGAGTACTATTTTGCATGTTTTTCAACAACATGAAGTGTATTTAATAATGGTAAGTATTGCATGTAACTTGTAATTCATAAGCATAACTTGATTATGAATAGCTGACGATAATTTTTATTTTATTTTCAGCTTATAAATACTATTATCACACACCATGATGTACGCGTACCACCAAATATACTTTATTACATGTATATTTGAGTACCAAAAACAAATCAAGGTCTGCCAGATAGATTCTGTAAGTATAGCTGAGTTTATTTGTATAATTTACATCATAAACTTTAACTCAGAATTAGTTTTTTCATGATTTTTTTTTACTTGCCGCAGGTTTTCTCAGGAACGGATCAACTAATTGGGCTCAAATTTTACAGAAACCTTCGGAATAGGTTTCCTCACAAACTGAGCGGAGCAGAATTGGTAAGTACAAGTTCAAAGTGAATGTTACTTATGTTTACATATGTAACATTCACTATAATTACTAATATTGTCAATATATGTGTACTTAATTGTATTAATTTTGTGTTTTTCAGGAATCTTTTCCGCTCAGTTTATGACCAGATCCATAAGGAAGATTTTCCACTCTGGTTCATCAGGATTGAAGGTACGGTTCCTTCAGAAACCTGCGGCAAGTAAACAAAAATGATGAAAATCATGATTTTTGGTAAGTAAATACCATTAATTATTTTTAAATGTTATACTCACTTTATGCATATTTTTTATGCATAAAAGTAATGTATAATACTTATATTTCAAATGAAAAATGTAGTTTTTAAAGCATCTACATACATTCATTTTTTACAGCACTAATAATTTTTCTTTTTTTTCTAGGTTTTAACCCTGTCATAACCCCTTAACTCCTTCATACAATGCCATATACTCAGCCTCTGTTGATGACGTAGCTACTGAGTTCTGTTTCTTACTATTCCAAAATATTACATTGCTATCAAAAGCTTTAAATAAATAACCCGAGGTACTTTTCCGATCAATCTCATTCCCTGCCCAATCAGAATCTACGTAGCCAATCAATATATTTTTGAAATCTTTTCTTTCATATTCTAATCGTGTATTTACGGTCCCTTTAATACATCGTAAGATTCTTTTTAAGTTTTTTCAAAGATCATTATTATTTTTGACTTGAAATCGACTTAATAAATTAAGTGCTGCATATAAGTCAGGACGTGTACATAGCATTGCATCCATTAAGCATCCGATCAACTTTTTACTTTTTGATTCATAATATATGTTAGAGTTTAAATCTACGTAGTCTAATTTGGTAGGTAATGGAGTATTCACTGCATTACAATCATCCATTCTAAATTTACGGAGTACATTTTGCAAATTTGTCGTTTGATCTAATGTTATTCTATTCTCATTTCTTTCTATATTTATTCCTAAAAAGAATTTTACCTCGTTCATGTTTACCATAGAAAATTGTTTTATTAAATAATTTTTGAAATTCGTCATGACACTACTACTGTAAGTAACTATTAAAAGATCATCGACATATAGAATTAAATAAATATTTTGTTTAATATCATTCCTATCAAGGAAATATAAACAACGGTCTACTTCAGAAATTCAAAAATCATGTGTTTTTAATACTTGATCAAAGCGTTCAAACCAACATCTCGCAGCTTGTTTTAAGCCATATATTGCTTTGTTTAATTTACATACATAATTTTGTTTACATCCATTTGATGAACTAGTAAGTTAAATTCATTAACAAATGAAATAATTAATCGAAAAGTAGTCATTCGTGCAACGGGTGCAAATGTTTCATTGTAATCTAATAAATACTCCTGGCTTAAACCTTTCGCTACTAGTCTAGCTTTATATTTGCACATTTTTCCATTGTTATCTCCCTTCTCCCACTGAATTTTATCATCATGGTCTTTGATTTCTTCGTACGATTTGGGAGCTTCGCATGTAACCGACTGTACATACGCTTGACATACGTATTCTTCGTTATAAGAAACAACCGGTATATTTCTGAGCCGCTCGCTTCGACGTAAGCTTTGTTTATCAAAGTCAATTTTAGAATGATTTTCAATATCAGATTCATCTGTTTCTGTCACAGATTTATTAATATTACTCTATTGTTTTTCATTGATTTCATTTTTATCAATTTGAGAATTCGCATCCGATTTATCAATATTTTCATTTTCAGAATTATTTCTTTCTGAATCATTCTCTTGACTTTTTGTGATTTCAATTTTATCATCAATTTTATATCTTTTTGAATTAGATATTTCAGAATTGATATTTCTATTGTGTACAGAAGGTCTGGTAGTTATAATTTATCTTATCAAAAATAACATCGCGAGCAATGATAAATTCATTGTTTTCTATGTTCAATATTTTATAGCCATGATTTGTATAACCAATTAAAATGCCTTTAAAGGATTTTTTATCGAATTTACTCTTTCTATTTTTATCATGAATATATACAGTAGAACCAAAAACTTTTAAACGATCTAAACTCGGTTTTTTGTTATGCCAAAGTTCATAAGGCGTTTTATTTTACTATATTGCTTTAGTCGGAGTTATTTTTAATAAGTATGTAGCTATTAAAATGGCTTCGCCTTATAAATCCTTTGGTAAACCGACACCATGAATCATAGCGCGCGCTTTTTCTACCAGTGACCTATTCATTCGTTCTGCTACGGAGTTTTGCTGAGGCGTATATGGAATAGTCAAATGATACTGTATGCCTCTCTGTACACATAAGCCTTGAAATCATTAGATAAATATTTTCTCCCATTATCGCAGTTAAAATAAGTAATTTTAAGATTGAAATGGGCTTCAGATTTAGCTTTAAAATCTTGAAAGACTTTGAATACTTCTGATTTATCTGTAATTAAATAAATGACCGTGTAATAAGTATACTCGTCAATAAATGTTACAAAATAATTCTTATTATCAATTGTCGAAGGCGTTATTGGTCCATACACATCTGAATAAATTACGTATAATGGCCTCGACACATGATCTCTTTCTCTATCTTTCGAAAAAGCAAGACACGCTTGTTTTCCGTAAATACAAGCTTCACAGCTTTCGTCTGTGGGATTTATTGCTTTTAATACATGTGTGTTTGAAAATAAATCGCCTTTTTCAATTTCTAAGAATTTTGCTTTTCCAATATGACCAAATCTTTCATGCCATAATTTATATTCATTTTTTGATTTGGTCTGATTGATATATATTTGATTGCATATGTTTTTATTTACACATATGTTAAAAACTACATACGTTAAATTATTTTGTGACTTACCAGTTAGAACTGTTTCATCACCTTTCATTACAACAACTTTTACATTTCCATCAAAAATGACTTTCATTCCGGCATTTTGAAGGCGACATACGGATAATAAATTGTACGGTATTTCAGGTGCATATAGACCCGATTTTTCCTTGATTAGTGATTACTTTTATTGATCCTTACTTTGATGCTGTAATTTCTTCACCTTTCTTTGCAACAGAAATTTTGAGCGGAACTTCCAAATTTTCAATCGTTATGAAAATATTCAGTTTATTGACGAAATTCCAAACGATTGGGGGTTGGAACTTGGTACTCATTTTGTAAAGATGATAAATTGCTTATAAAAGCGAAATGATTTTCGTTAGAATTTTCGTTGTGAAGTTGTACTGCTTGTACTGATCGTTTCTCTTTCATCTGCTTGTCTGATGATAGAAATTTCTTTCTAAAATAACAGTGTTCTGAATCATGGTTGTTTGTGCCACAAAAATCACATTTCACATTATTAATTTTAAATTTGTGATTCTTTTCGTCTGTGTTCTTGTATTGCTTGTGTACTTTTTGTATTGACCTGATTTAAATTGTGGCCTTTTATTATTTTTATTTTTACATCCACCATGATTTTGTTTATTGCAGTTTCCACTTTTCACTTCAATATTTAAAACTTTGCCACTGGTTTCAGTTTTTCCTTCACGTACTTTTATTTCATAATCCAGCAATTTTATTTTTACAAATGCAAGATTCAAATTATCATCATTTAAGGTTCGAATCACAGTCACAACCGCATCATATGAGTTCGGTAAAGTTATCAATAATCTAACCAACACTTCCTGTACACTTTTAATCTGGCGACTTTGCTCATCTCATTTAATTTACCTCCAGCAGCTTTGAGTTCAACTAATAACTCATTAAAAAGATTGAAATGTCGCGCAAGTGAAGTGTCTTCTTTAAATTTAAAATTTAATAATTTTTTCTCCACAATTAATTGAGTTGCTAAACTTTTCCTTTCATAGATTGAATCTAATTTTTTAAAAATATCATATGCAGTATCTTTCTCTGTCACAAATCCAAGCATTTCATCACTTAGACACTCAACAATAATACCTTTTGCAACTCTTTCCTTTTTGCGCCATTGATCGGTAATTTTATTTGGAATTGTTTTACTCAGCACTTCTAGCGCATCTTCTTCGGCTATTATAGAACGAACTCTAAATTTCCAAATACTGTATTTATCACAATTAAATGGCATAATATTTCTTTTAGTCTGTTTTTTTATTTCTTCACTCATAATTACACATTTAGAGCACTATGTGATACTGAAAACACTTTCTTTCACTTGCACTTATAGTAATAAAATAATTGTTTATATGAATCAAAATGTGCACATTATTTTTTAAAAATAGTATTTTCTACTTAAATTGTGCCTGGGCCCATAACCTGTTGAATATAGGAAGCTGCTAGAATTAAAAGATTGAATATGTTTCAAACGAGTGCTCCCTCTTACAATAGTAGACTGAGACTAGTTTCTAAAGTACACTGTTGAAGATAGCCGGGCGAAATGAGGGAAAGGGATTAGGCGGAGGCGACCCATGTGCACGACACAGGGCCCGCGAGCGGCACGAGGCAGTTTATGGCTACGTAGTGCCAGCCAAAGGCCCGGCACATGGCCCGACGGCGGCGAGAGGCCATTTACGAGAGGGCAATACAACGCGCGAAGCGGGCGAAGGGTATGCACCCTAATAAAAGATCGAGGCGAGCGACACTTCTGCTGCGCACGTGCGAGACGACTGTAAAATAGCGTGTACAAATGTGCGAGGCGTGCCGGGCGCGGCGCGCACCCGGATTATATACTTGTAAAAATTTAGACTAAGACAAACATTGTAAACGTGGCAGCAGCAGCATGTAATAAAATAACACGGCCTCAGGCCGCGGGTCCAGCGGCAGAAGAACGAGAGAGAGAGAGAGAGAGAGAGAGAGAGAGAGAGAGAGAGAGAGAAAACGGGATGGTTGCAGCTACTCTCCGCAAGGAGAGGGAGCCTGACGCAGATGAAGCTGCCCCGGAGTGGGGGTGAGCCCGACGAGAACCGACGGAGACTCAGCTGCCTCCGTAGTGGGGGTGAGCTCGACGAAGGCGAGACACTCTCGCAGGGGCACGACGAGAGGAAGGAAAAGCGCGCCAGGCCCTAAGGCTAAGTGGCCGGCAAGAGGGAGGAGGAGCTGCAGGGCCTGCGAGAGGGAGAGGGGACAGCGGAGAAAAGCTGCCACTAGCCCGCGGAGAAGCATTGATCATTTGTCACCCGCACCGACGAGACGCATTGGACTTTAAGTTTGCATTGTAACACTGCGATATACACAATTTCTCTATGACTTGGAAGGAGCGACGTGCGCATCACATCGCCCCAACTCAACTCCACACTACGAACATCCATAAATAAATAAATAAATAAACTACAAAAAAACGTCGATCTGCAACCCCCTGACTACTACACATTTCCTCCACCCCACGCCGGCCTTAACATACACGGATTATATACTAAGGAGGTCCTATAGGCCCTTATCTATTTTTATATTTTCTAGAAAGAAGGAGTGGGAATGTACTGAGCAGTAATAGAGTTAGTCCAGAACAAAGACCGCATATGTAACTAAACCTGAAGACAAATAAAAGAGTTCTTAGTAGTTGATTGAAAAAGAATTAAGTAGAATTAATATTTATATTAATTTTTTGTATATTCCAATAGGAATAATTTTAATCAAACTTGAAGTGTTTTCTATAAATTAAACCTTAACAAATGTTCATATGCAGAGCTTATAATTCAAATTAATCGAGATATGCATTAAAAAACATAAAATATCGTACACATATACAGTATAGCTATAACTATGCTGACGCTAGTATTGTAGCCTTTTCCTACAGTGGAAAATATCGTATAAAAGATTTCAACTTTGAAGACTTTGTAACTCGGCTATAATCCCCATTACAAAAAGATAATTAAAGATGTATAACTTTTACTATAAATATATAATACTAAAATTTTCCAAAATTTGAACAAAATCCATGGTAGTTTTCAAACAAAGAGGCTCAAAATTGGTGTTTTTTGAAGATTAGACTGCCTTATTAGGCAATAACTTTGGACAGAAGTAACGACTTTGACCGTTTAAAAAATAATTAAACATCTCGTCAAGAGTATTAAAAATTAAAATATTAAATATTAAATATTTTGAGTAGTAAGTATTTTAAGGGACACTCGGCTTCTATAAGTTGAACATTAACGAAATGGTGGATGATGAACTTCTCAGATATCTTTGTAAGTTTTTAGGGGAAAATGAAACGCTTTCTAACCTACTTAGTAGGCGGTTTCTGGATACCATTATTAATACTTATTTACCGAGCAATATCTGTCTAAAAACACGGTGAGATATTAAAACATGGATGTACGTAGAGTCTAGTAAAACTACTTACCGAATTCCTGGTTATAGAGTATTAAAATTTCTGAGCGTTAAGTTTGAACCAGGGCCTTCAGATTACCATTCTGACACTCTACCGATTGAGCCATCGTCGCTCTTATAGTGCTTTTATAGTAGAGAAAAAAACAAAAAATTTTGAGTACCATCGAAATTATCCAAAGATTATTGAGGATAACTTTAGCGTATATCAATTTATCTGAGCCACACAAGCTATGCCCGGTCACGCTCGATAATGCTTAGTCCATGGCAAATGTACAGGTAAATACGAAACTCAATAGTATAACATGAATTGCATCAATAATAGTCCAATATACGCCAGTGATACTCGCTCATCTGAGTTAGTTTCAGATCCGCGCAGGTAGCTTAATTATTCTCGAAAAGTAGAACATACGCGTAAGTACCTTCGGGTATGTGTAGGCACCTAAAGCCACTTATAGCTATCCACACTCGCGCACTACTAGACGTCCAGGTAGGTCTGAGTACCTTCAGCTATCCGCACATTGGTGTCGGTAGTCACGGGTAGGTGTATAATACCTACAAACATCTTCAGCTATCTACAACTAGCCTCGCATAACTGAACTCAGTTCAACGTGAAGGTGGCGAGATAAACAGTGTTACTACAACGCGAAATTCCCCTATAGCCCTATTAACACAGAGTCACAGCCAATGTACCAGCAATCGGATACAGGGACGCAGAGGGAATTGAAGCATTCAAAAGAAGAGAGTTTATGTGTTTACAATGCTCAAGCCTGGCGGTCTTGGATTGCTTCTTTGCAAGTATTGTGCTGACTTGATAATCTTTTGAGCTTTTTTACAGCAGCAGCAGTAGCAACAATTAGAGCAGCAGAAGGTGATGCAGTGGAAAAAGCTCGGCAGGTCAAAGTCTCCCTTGTGACAATTAAGGAGCGTTGGTTATGATACGAACGTTGGCTAGTCAGACAGCCCCACGAGGGATCTGCCTCGCCATTGCTGCCATCTGGCTCGGTAGACACCTATGCATTCGCTATCGTCCGAGTCGCAACGACACCACATCATACTTGGGCTGCCATTGTTACGAGTACTTTTAGTTACTCTCATATTCACTTCTTGCGACGAGCTCGTCCCTCTCGGTTGTTGTCGAAATTATTCACTTTGGTACGAATCGGTTCACTCGCCTGACTGTTTCACAGTAATTCGCAAATTCTAGATTAAAATAACTCAAGGTATGTGAAGTATGTAATTACTCCCCTGTCTAAACGCTCAGGCTAGTACTGACACTAGTTGAGACTAACCGAGAGTAAACGATTGGAACCTGCGTCGACCAGCGATAAAATTATAAACACGCGTTATTGTAAATACTACATTGTGTCTTATTTATTATTAGGAGACTGTGTGTATATAAGTATATATTGCAAGGAGTTCTCAGCCGGAGAAGATCTGTTGACGTGCTCGTGGGTAACTGCTGTGACGTTGTGCTTTTTCCGTCCCGGGGGAGGCGTAGCGCCACGTGATGACACCTATGCAGGTTACCGCGAGCTCGTATTTTATAATTAATGTTGGACGCCCGAACTCGCGGTCTTTAACACTTATCTGCCGGCTGGAGAACTTTTATACTCTAGGTCACGGGGGGAGAGGTGCAGGGAGAGAAATACACAAAAATAAATACACGCGACTTGTAAAATAAACACTTCGTAATTTATTTCGAAATTAGATAATTATTATTTGCACTCGCGGACGCGTGTTCGTCCTCGGGCGAGCTCACTGTCACTACGCGGGCTGACTCTAAGGTTAGGACTTGCGGCGGGGAGGTATCGCATAGAAACACTCCTACCTGTCTCTACCTCGGGTAGTCCTCGTCCTCGCGTTCTGATGAGGTTTCGTTCCCTGTGGAAGCGCACGCGAAAGAACACTAATAATCGCTCGGATAATGCCCACGGAGGGAAAATCTCGGGTCGCTTTGGTCGTCGCCTTGGAAAATTCGCTTTTGCTTCTTCGTGGTCCAATGGATCCTTCCATACTGACTATACTCGCGCGTTCGGCAACTACGCCGGTTCGCGGCGTCTATCGCTCTCTCACTCGCACTCACGCATTTCCGTTAGATCGCTCTCTCGCGCCTATCACGCATTTCCACGCTTTCGCACCATATATCCCACTCGCACTCTTACGCCCTCTTTTACAACACTCATAAATACGCGCGACATTTGAAGCACGTTTACACGCTTGACTGGCTCTATTAATTACACTTACGCATTTTCGCACAGTTACGCGCTGTGGATCGAGCCGTAGCCCTCCACCTTTTCCCAATATCATACAGCGCATACGCGTTGCCTCCACTCTCTCTCTCTTGTCTGTCGCTAATGCATTCGTTCGCTCGCTATTCCTGTCACTCTCGCACTCATGCTTCAGTCCGTTGCTCGCCAACATGGCGGCCGCCGCTCGCGCGCGTACGCCTCATGGCTCGCATGCCTCGTGTCTTCTTGTCTCTCTCGCTCTCGCCTCGTGCTTTTGCTGCTCGGCGGCAGGCTGCTCTCGGCGCCGCGCTGTCCTGTGGCTTTAACAGCTGACTGCTCGCTTGCTGCTCTGAAAGCACCACCGAGTATAAGATTTTTATATCTTGACTGGGTGGTGTCCAGGCGAGCAGCCCTCGACGGGATCCCCGTCACACTGCAGCCTTCTCTCTGTGGTGCAGTCCGTCAACGCCGCAGACTTCTCGTTGCGGGGATGGGTGGCGTAAATTTTAATAATGATTTTAGATTTTTTTAATGACTCATGCATTAATTAAATGAACTAACTAGCATGCAATTAGTTAGATTGCAAATTCGTGCATATAAGCCAAATTAAAAAAGCAACAAAAAAAAAGCCAGAGCCAAGTCTCCCGATCCTGTAACAACTTAAGTAAGATAGTGGTAGGACTCGAGGTACTCTGAGGTTACAAAGCGCAAAATCAAACAAATACACCCATGATATACTGTAATGTATAATTGTTTATTCTATGATCTTTAGTTTACAAATTACTTCCTTAGTAGTAATTTTTTTTAACAATAGAAAAAAGTTATGAGCTTATTTTAATTTTAAGGAGTCAATTGACTCAAACCGTATCGTCGCGGAGGTACAAAATTTAACGCATATGCGTGTCAAACTAAATTCGCGAGCTATGGACCTAAGGGTCCTAGATACGGGGATCGAGGCGTATTGCCTTACGGATTAAAAAGGATGGATGAATGCATCGGGGACATTAGGCGTCCACCTGAGTGCAGCCGCTTTTCACGGTACCACCCTGCATTGGAATATTAAAAAAGGATGGGAGGGCTGCTCCCAAAGACGTACCCACCAGCATAAGCCGGAGTCATCGTCTAGACTAAAAGGGAAGGATAGGTGACTCCAACCAAAGGTATTTACCAGAGAGGTGAGGAAAGTTGAACTGCTTTATCACGGCTCCGGTGGGCCTATTTATACCCGAAATTGCGATGTCTGGGCGCGGGGGCTAGACTCCTTCCACCGAAAGAACTCAGAGACGCTGTTACATTTGCTACGGGCTAAACTTGCGTCGCAGAAAAGAAAGGGGGTGATCTGCGCGCTGGATGAAAATTGTACTAAATGTATGTTAATTCCGCGCTGGAAAGAGAAATGTCGTAAGAAGGGAGGACACGCCTTCATCACACGGACAGAAAAACTCCCGAACGCGAACATACAAAGACGCCCCACCACGCGTACGATCAAAATTTGATTCGGTCCCCACGAATCGTCTAACGCGTGATTAGTCGCGAGTATAGCCAGGAGCGTAGTGAGAGAGCGGGCCAAGCACAAGGCCGTACCATGCGTGCATCCTTGCAATATATATAAGTATATATAACAAAACAGAATTAAACAAAATAGATTTTATGTCTATTCAAGAACTCCACTCGAATGTATATTTGAAGACATGTCCAACGAACATCTAATGTTTTTACAGACATTAGCTGTACACGTCAAAAAAACTCATCCAGATCGCATACTGAAATGTAGAAACGAATTGAATGATGTTGTGCAAAAATATGCTTGCGATGATATAGCAAAGGACGTATCAAAGATAAGTCGCCACGCCTCCAAAAAAAAACAAAGAATATTAAGGGGTTATGCCTAAGTTAAAATTCAAAAAAATCAAAAAATTTTTTATTTGATTTTTTTAAGGCAAATTTACTGTAGAATAAGCTGATGAAGTCCTTTTTGCCCGAAAAAAATCCGCTACAAAGTTATAGGCCAAATACTAAACAAATATAATTTTTCAAAATTGCGTATTATTGATGTTTTGTCTTATAGCACTTTTGATTATTCAAAACAATTGCCTTTTCATAGAAAATGTAAAATTAAATGCGTTTACAAACTCCTTTTGAAAATGCAATTTTATTAAAAACAAACACACATATTATTTACTGAATCATTACAAACTGTAAATAACTAATTTTTATAAAATCGTAGATTTTATTTTTATTTTAAATGTTCAAAATAAAATAAATTTAGAATTTAAATCTAGTCTTGTAATTTTTTAATCAAACTTATAAAGGAATAAAAAAACATACGTGCAAATTTAAATTACCGGCTGAAAACATGGCACCTTACAGCGTATGGAAAGGGAAATCTCTATTTTACCGACCTAGTCGAGTTTGCATTCAGACATCAGCTGTTTCGTCTGCTGTCTGTAGTTTAGTGCAAGCTGGATGTTGTGCTGTTATGATAACTTCTAAGTCTACTAATCTTCAAATTTAGATAAGTGTTTGGACTATAAATAACATATTATTTGTGAAGAATTGGTTCTTTGTGAGTGTATTCTTTATTTTTAGGTATACGGACTATGAATATCATGTGCACGCCTGTGTGTTAGATAGTCTCAAAGCAGCTCAAAGTCTACTGTAATTGTTAACAATCCTATTAAAAAATGGGTAAGCAATTACAAAAATTATATTCATGTAATATATGTTGATTGTGAATGCGTATCAAAAAATTAAATTTCAATTTCAGCTTTTGATACTGGTACATCAACATGTACAGCACCCGGGTCTTGATAAATCCCATAATACATAGGTATTTTATGTTAAAATATAAAAGAAATATATCAAACAGTTCATGTAAGTACTACTCGATAAGTATACATAAGTGTCTTGCATAAACTTTAAATGCATTTTTCTCATGTTTTGAATTTTGATGATTTTAGATCACTTGCCGCAGGATTTCTTAGGAACCATCAGCCCAATCAAGCTGAAATTTTTTGGAGAGCTTCAGGGAATCCTTCGTCACTGCTTGAACGGAGGGAAATTGGCTAAGGTAAGTTTAAAGAATGTTACGCATGTGAACATATGCATAATTCACTATAATTATGAATATTATGACCTTATGTGTTTCTCAATATTTAAAATTTTTATTTTTCAGTAATCCCTTCCATTCAAGCTGAGGAGAAAGACATTTAGAAGATTGCTCATCCAGTTTGGTCTATATTCATCACCCGGATACTGAGAATTCATACCGCAAAGGGAAAAATCTGATCAAATTTAATACTTCACACATGGAATTGTTTGTATAGCAAGTATAGATATTGGCCCGATTGGTAGTGGTGGAGGTGGTCATGGCGGCCCTTGCTCGGGGACGTGCCATGACCGAGCACTGAGGCAGATGCCCATTATGCTGTACCTTCCTCCCCGCCGCCCAATTCCACGCAGTGATACCTTTAGCGTATACCTTGTGGCTCCGGTCGGCGGAGTTCCCTATAGTCTGGGCATGTTTTAGCCACGTCTGTGCCCCGAGCAGATATACGTATATATATGCTCGACGCACACATGGACTGCACACGCCCAAACTGGACCTACAGTTTAGCTACACAATACATCCATAGATTGTGTACAGTGGAATCCGAACCACTGGAGCTTCGACGTTATAAGACACTTAAGGGGTTATGCCTGAGTTGAAGCTGTAAAAAAGACATTAATAAGTAATAGGCTGAAAAAAATTATTTATTAATAGTATAAAAAAAATCTTTCTCCTACTTCAAATATAGGTATTAAACATATTTTTAACTATTTTAAAAAAATTATATATCTATACTTACATTGTAAACAATTACATGTATGAATCATTAATTTTCAGCACTTTTTTCCCTTTGCCGTAGGATATCTCAGCATCCAGATGATGAATTGACACCAGACAGGATGTAAAATCTTCTGAATATGTTTCTTCACTGCTTGAGCGGAAGACTTTTCTACAAAAAATAAATTTTAAATATTTAGTAACTCATAAGATGATTATATCAGTAATTATAGTGAATATTACATATATTCACATACGCAACATTGACTTTTACCTTGTATTAGTCAATTCTGCTCCATTCAAGCAGTGAAGAAACATATTAAGAAGATTTTCCATTCTGTTTGGTGTCAATTGATCATCTGGATGCTGAGATATCCTGCGGCAAAGGACCTAAAATCATAAAAAGGGCAAAACTGAGAAAAATGCATTTAAAGTTTATCAAGATGCTTATGTATACTTATCGGGTAGTACTTACATGAACTGCTTAGCATATTTTTCTTATATTTTGGCATAAGATACCTACATATTAAGGCATATATAAAGACCCAAGTGCTGTATATGTAGATATACCAGTATCGAGAGCTGAAATTGAAATATAAATTTTTGATACGCATTCACAGTCAGTATGTTTCACATGAATATAATTGTTGGTATTGCTTACCCATGACTTTCCAGGATTATTAACAATCACAGTTGACTTAGAGCTGGTTGGAGACTATTTATCACACAGGCATCTTGTACACATGATAATTATAGCCCGTACACCTAAAAATCAAGAATATACTCACAAAGAACAAATTCTTTACAAATCATATGTTGCTTATAGTCCAAACACTTATCTAAATTTGAAGACTAGTAGACTCAGAAGCTATCACAACAGCACAACATCCAGCTTACACTAAACTACAGACAGCAGACGAAACAGCTGATGTCTGACAGTCTGAATGCAAACTCGACTAAGTCGGTAAAACAGTGATTTCCTTTTCCATATGCTGTAAAGTGTCTTTTTTCAGGCGGTAATTTAAATTTACACGAATATTTTTTTACCCCTTTATAATTTTGATTAAAAATTACAAGACTAATTTTAAATCCTAAATTTATTATATTTTGAAAATTGAAAATAAAAATAAAATCTACGATTTTATAAAAATTAGTTATTTACAGTATGTAATGATTCAATAAATAATATATTTTTTGTTTTTAAATAAAATTGCGTTTACAAAAGGAGTTTGTAAACACATTTAATTTTACATTTTCTATGAAAAAGCAATTGTTTTAAATAATCAAAAGTGCTATAAGACAAAATATCAATAATACGCAATTTTGAAAAATTGTACTTTTTTAGTATTTTGCCTATAACTTTGTAACGGAATTTTTTCGGACAAAAAGGACTTCAGCAGCGTATTCTACATTAAATTTGCCTTAAAAAAATCAAATAAAAAAATTT
Source organism: Philotrypesis tridentata (assembly GCA_018906965.1). Classification (NCBI taxonomy): domain Eukaryota; kingdom Metazoa; phylum Arthropoda; class Insecta; order Hymenoptera; family Pteromalidae; genus Philotrypesis; species Philotrypesis tridentata. Next base: position 176,724 of record JACCIB010000191.1, on the reverse strand, counting down.
TTGATTTTTTTGAATTTTAACTCAGGCATAACCCCTTAAGTATATACATACAGGTGTTTGTAAACATAGAGGTGTCCCAATGACAGAAAAGCCGAGAGTCGGGATCGAACCCAGAACTTTTGGATCACGAGTCCGACACTCTGCCTACTGAGCCGTCTCCGCTCTTAAGTATAGATATACAATTGTTTAAAAATATGTAAAATTACAATTAATATGTATACTTTAAGTAGGAACAAGAATTTTTTTAATATTACTTATAAATAATTTTTTTTTTCAGGTTTAACTCAGGCATAACCCCTTAAGTAAGTAATAGTTATGCATCCATAGTTTGAATCAAATAATTTTATTTAACATGGATGTATATGAAAATAGCTTATTTCACCATAGATTGTGTGATTGTTATGGCGGATTTGCCTCACCTAAGCAGATTAAATTGGAATCCGGAATTAAACCTTGTACATATTTTTGTATTTCTTATATAATTACCCAATTATAATTAATTTTTATTTTCAGGATTAATCAAAACAGAGAAAATTAAATTAGAATTTCATGACTCTACATATCATGGATACGGTTATGCATAACAGGCATACCCGCCATTCTATCAACCTCCATCATAATTCTGCCAGACACCACAATACTATTAGCCACCACCACCACAGTTATACTAACCGCCCAGGTACTTGCAGCAGCATTATCAACTTCCACGACAACAATACCAATGTCCTCTGCAACATAATCCTTATATGCCGCAGTCTGAGTAACAGCAGCCCTACAATTCAGCATCCTGGCACAAAATGTTGTATGAAACTGGTACGTACAGGGTTTATTCACGAAACTTGTTCAGCACTCGTCTTCGGCTCATGCCATAATCTCTCGTTTCGTAAATAAACCCTTTTCGTACTCGTACTATAGTATTGGCTTTAATTACATTTATCATCGGTAAAACAGGCATTCTTTCTCTTTCAGAAAAGTTGACAAGACATTGATACTTTTTAGAAATTTAAAGTGTCTCTAATTCCATTCATGATCTGATGATCTGATCTGATGATCTGATAATGATATGATTTTCAATGGATTTGTGGCAGCCTGATCCACTGGTATATATTCGCCACTAGGGTTCGCATCGAAACTTCCCGAGACAAGAACCGGGCTTAGTTCATATATAAGCTCGAGCTACTCAGCTACCCCTCCACTCGTATACTTACTCTCTCCGACACGCGTCTAAGGCAGGGTTACCGTCACACCTTACTGATGAGTCACGACGATAACCTAAGACGAAATACACTACCTGACCGACTTTCCCTTTTTCACGACTCTCTCATACGGAGTCCGCTAATTGGCTACTGTAACACACTTAAGCCAAAGATTCAATTCTACCAGGGGGCTTTGACTTTCTGCACCTATATACTCAGAATTGTCAATTTAAGAACATCAATACCTCAATCATTTGTCTGTACAAGTACATAAAAATTCCATCTGATTTTGTACATCTTATTGTTGGGAATATGGTTATTCAATTCCGTGCATATTGAGTTGAAATAATGATGAAACCGGGTTTAATAATAATAAATCACTATTTATTTATTTATTCAAGCTGTGGCCTTATCTAGGCCTGTTACAGGCACGATCAAGTTATTAACGAGATATTAACGTAATTAGTTTAACAAAGAGATCGAACAAATAAAAACTCGGTCGCGTGTAATCGCTGTCCTGTATACAGGACGAAGAGGCCAAAGCCCAAATAAAGTGAAGCGCCGCCACGCAACCAGTCGACGCATGCTGCATGGGTCCGTCGCAAGCACTATGACGAGCAAGAGAGATCCGAATCGATTATTTCTAACATTTCTGTATTATCTATAAGTTGTATATCTATGTAAAAAAATTACTATGCCTGAATAATTATAAATTTATTTTTTGTACAATTCACACATAGATTATGCATGCTCATATCTGTAAATTATAAACTGTACATAATTATATAGTCTACTGTGCATAATCTATAGATACATTAGAATCAATATTCTTATTTCCAGCATTTTAAAGGAAAATCAATATATAGTTACTATTTTAATAATATTGAAGGTGATCGACGAGGTCAAAATAAGGCAATGATAAAAAAAGAATGATCGATAATATGTGAATCGAATAGAACAATAAATGCTGAAGTTTACAATTACACTTCTCAACAACTCAAGGATGACTACATCAACATATTTCCCCTTGCAGTAGCATATTTGAGCGTTCGAAATTTTCAAGTTTAGGAGTTCGAAGTTTTCAAATCTGCGATACAGCTATTATGAACCGTATTTAGCAATCGTACCTATTGTAAAGTTCCATGTCTTCAAGACGCCTTATGATATTCTATTGTTAATAATAATAGTAATAATAATCATCATTATTCTAATTTGATTATTGCAGATTTTAAAAATATATAAGACAAAATCTGAAATCATAGAACTAATACAAGTTATCTTCGGTATCGTCATTAAATCTCACCCAAAAACAATATTAGACAGAATATTCTTCGCAAGTATTCTCTTAGTTTCGTTGATTTATTCAACGAGTTATTACTCAAGTATGACAGATGTCAAAATGATCACACACGAACGCAAATTTGACACTTTCGAAGACATAGCCGATTATCCGTGTGATATTTATGTGAAGCAGGATTACTATGAAAAATTTCTTTCGAACGAAAGTTACCATACGAAAAAAATTAAATTTAGAACTTAGAAATCGTATGAAATATACTTTTGTCTGAAGATGCTGCAGGCAGGTAAAAAAGTAATTTGTTTGACAGTGTAAGATCCCACGATTGATTGATTATATTATTTGTTAATCGATAATGTTTGCTGAGTGGTTGATTTTCGTGTAGTATACTGTATGACTGTGAATGAGAGCGCTGACGGTGTGATTGTTGTTGCGTACGCCTCGAGTGTATGAATGAGGGTGCTGACATTGTATGTTTGCAATATACCAGTTTCGCGAGCTGGTTGAGCAACGGTATGTGTTAGTTTCAATCTGAGAGAGCAAGTTAGCGTTTTTATTGATGTCAGCGTTCAAAACATCTTTGTAACCTCTCTCTAAGTGGCGAGTTTTGATTGGTCTTCGGTGTCCTCACGTATTAATCATCTGACCAACGCCCTGGTCGGGGATGAGACTTTATAAGCTCAGAGCCCGGTCGGCGCGGGGCCTTTCACGACCAAACCAGGTACCAGTGTGCGTCTAACCTCTTCGCATACGGTAAAGCAAGCTGTTGCCGTCACTACGACTTGCCGCTGAAGACTAGCTGACTACTTGGAGCTGTTGAAGAAGACTTTACCAGAGATCGTAAGAGGGTGTCAAGGTACTACCTGTACGCTATCGGAGGGCCTAGAAATCCACTGAACTCTGCAGGCAAGCTGGCATATTTGCTCCGGTCAAAAGTACTGCTCAACTTCAATACATTGCGACGAAAGGACCGCCAACATATCTGGCGTGAGTGGGTGAAGCCGCAGCTTAGATAAGTCTACATATTCTGCCACGACTAGCTCGTGTAGTTTAAGATCACATACTCGCCCTAAGGGAGAAGGACACTTCGAACTACAGTGAGTGTACGAAAGCGTAAGTTAGCTTCTTTAGTATTATAACAGAACAAATGTACAAGATCAGAAACTACGTAAAATAACTAGTATAAACTTTGAATGCGAAAGTATGAATGGCCCTTTACCGTCCTTGGAAATCTGTCTGGCTTAATAAAACAAAACAATTAGAAAAGAAAATAGATGTTTAGATGAGAAAAAGATTATTTAATTAACAAAAGCCCTTTACCCACTAACAAGCCCTTCAGTCCTAAACTAGAGTAAGAACGCATAAAGGACAACTCAAGAGTCCACTCCCAACATTTGAAGACTAGCAGAGCGTGTCCACACTTCTAAAGACGTGTCCGCACTTTTGGAATATCGTGTCCGCACTTTTTGATTGTGTCCGCATTTTCCAAATCGCGTCCGCACTAAAGGAGGGTAAGTCTGCGGAACTAAATTCGTCCACAAAACATCCTAAAAGGGCACAAGAGCAGCAGTCTGCCTTTATTTAATCAAGTCCGCTTTTACGAAGACGTGTCCGCACTTTTCAATATCGTGTCCGCACTTTCGTACAAACGTGTCCGCACTTTTCAATATCGTATCCGCACTTTCGTACAAACGTGTCCGCACTTTCGTTACGTCCACCTTTTCTTACTACAAGTATTATAAACAATATAAGAAAAGACACGCGGACTAAAGTAATAATAATAAATTATTGTTTAATGATTATTTTAAAAACATAAGGTCTCGGGACCAAAGACATCCTTCCAAATAAAAATAATTATTTGTAGTGAACTCAGGCGGTCCGGAGTCAAATCCGGCCCTTACAAACGAACAGCTACGCTGAAACTATAATCGGCAAGGATTTGAACTCTCGTGGAGACAGGATATTAGATTTTTCAAAAAGTATACGAGTCTGGAATCTAAAATTATATGAAGTATAGAGCCCAGTCTCATATTTTAACTAATTATAGACAAGAAAGTACCGGGAAAATTTATTCTTATGAAATACAGTTATTTCAAATATTTTTTGTGGGGTCTGTCATTGCAATTTCATCTTTTTTTGCAGAAATTTTCTTTATGCCACTCTAACCTAAAAATCGCAACTTCGTTGCTGATTTTCAGATTATAGTAGCATAAAATATCGTATGGAACTAGTACGTAAAGGGTTTATTTACGAAACTCGTTACAGTACTCGCCTTCGGCTCGTGCCGTAATCTCTCGTTTCGTAAATAAACCCTTTCCGAACCCGTTGCATAATATACTATTTCTTCAACGTTAAGAAAATTGAGTTTCTTTTGAAAGCTGAGAAAAAAATAAATAAAAATAATAAATAGTGCTCAAGATTTTTTTTGAAGAAAATTTTTCTTTTCATTTAAGAACTGCTTCATGTCTTCTATTGTTTATAGCGATCATTCTTGTAGACTAATCTGTAAATACTTACTGAGAATTTAAATCAATTATAATGCTCAATCTTGCTTTTTTAAAATTTTTTTTTGAATCTGACTTTTCTTTTTTAAAATTTTTTTTTTGAATTCTGATAAACGAGAAAATGACAAATCACAACACATGGATTACAAAAATTCTTTAATTTAAATTATTTTAATTCTCGACATACTGTATATCTCTAAAAGATAGTGTCCATAATGAATTGAGTTCTCAAATAGATGATTCAATACGGTAGACGAGATAAAAAATGTCAATTTTCGAAAAGTTAACCGACTTACACTAAATGTGGTATATCACGATTTTTAGGGTAGCAGATTATTATGAATCTGAAGTTAGATTGGCAAAATTCAAGTGACAGAATCAATATGTCGAAATTATTGAAATTTCATAGATTTTGATTTAAATTACATAGATTTCCGGGATTGCTAATTTCAATTCTGAGTTTACATTTGCAAAATTTAAGATGATGTATGTTACGTAGCAAACGAAATCCTGAAAACTTATCGTATTTGAAATAAAAAAATAAAGCCGATGATGGTTTAATCGGTCGAGTATTAAGCAAGAAATCCAAAGGTTTTGGGTTCAATCCTGACTCTTGACGATTTTGGGGATACCTCTTTGTTTACCCAAGTGTCTATACATCTGAGCTCCAGTGGTTCGAATTTCACTGTGTACAACGTATAAATTTCACTGGTTTATAAAAAAAATAAATAAAATAAAAAAATCCAAATTTAGGCTTCTAGGTCAATAAATAAAATCCATTCAAGTTAAAAGTTCATTTTTGCTGACGATTATTTTGATGACATAATTCATCTGTTTAGGGCTATACTGTGTATAAAATAAAAAGAAACGACATTTTTTTCTTTTAAATCGTCAAAAAGGGTTTCTCTTTTTTCTCTGTTCCATGGAAAATGAGAATGTAAGAAAATATACGCAGGCGAACTACTAATACAAAGGAACGAAACTGTAGGAAGGCTCCTGTCTTCTACAGAATAGTACATAGCAACAATTCCTCAGTAGGTTAATTAACAGCTTTCAGATATTGATCCGTCGTCGCCACTTGTCTCTATAATTTTCTAACGGAAGTATAAAAAGAAGAGACTTAAGTTTTTCAACGAATGTCTTTGACACTATTGTCACAAATTATCAAGATCATGTTGATATAGAAAAGCCAATTGATACAAAGTTAAATGCAAAGCACTTGGCAGCGGCTGTTTTTATATTATAAATATAAGTAAGTAGCTATTTGTATTTCCTCGGATGTGTCAAAGATAATTCAAATAATATGAATCAATATACACTTAACATTTTTAATACTGCGCAGTTTATTGATGAATTTATACAAGAAATAAAGTGCTTGTTGTACAGTGTGCAATGTTTTCTTTCAAAGTATATACATCTTGTAAAATGACGTTTCTTAACTGGTGCGTAATAAACATATTCGTCATGATAATATGCCATGCACACGATAACTCTATAGATTATCTTATAAAAGAAATAGTAGAAGATTTAAAACTCTTTCAAATCACAATATTTTTAAACACTACTGAAACGAATACTTACTTTTATCATCAAAATTTAATTACCCAAAGAATTGTTCAGAATAGTCCAACTAATATTATAAATATTCATGATTTTTCTTATGATACTTTCAGCAGCACATTAACGGGACTAATTCTAAAAAGCCCTAGAACGTTGTCTTTATATGTCGTGTTGACTTACAACGATTGTAGAGCCAATTACATAGAACCATTTTTTCACTTTTTCATAGAAAGAGCTCCGACCTCCATGAGACCCAGATGCTTATTTTTATCAGTAAGTACAGAAAGAACAGAAAAGTGCAAAAATAATTTTCACGCAATATTACAATATGCTTGGGCAAGAAAATTTCTTGATTTATCTATCATTCAAATACAACACAATAACTTCTACTTGCATTATTTTAATCCATTTTTTAACAAGTTTACGTATAAATTGTATGACTCTGGTGACAGAGTTTTCATAGACAAATTAATTAATGCGAACAAATATCCCTTAAAAGTACCGATTCGATACTCGCCTCTAGTCTTAACAACTCAGAAAGATGAGCACAGAAACATATTAAAAGTTGGAAGTTTTCATTATTCTTTGATAGAACTAGCTGCGAAATCTATTAATTTAAAGATATCTTTTTATTTTGTTAAGATAAATAGTTCCGTAAACTCTAAAATGTTAAAATATCATTTTAATATACTCAGGAATGACTACATAGATATGTTCTCTATAGGTCTTTCATTCGTGAGTTCGAAATTTCCAAGTTTAGATATTGCTCATTACGAGCCATTTATAGCAATCGCACCCATCGTGAAGTTACGCGTTTTAAAGACAACTTATGATATTGTATTTTTAATGATAATAATAACAACCATCATCGTCATTTTAATTCGAGCATTGCAGCGTTTGAAAATATATAAGGAAAAGTCTGAAATCATAGAGATCGTGCAGGTTGTCTTTGGCATCGTCACGAAATCTTATCCAAAAATATCATCCGACAGATTGCTCTATGTAAGTATTCTCTTAGTATCGTTGATTTATTCAATTAGGTACTACTCAAATACGACAGATGTCAAAGTGGTCACATACGAGGCCAAGTTTGACACCTTCAAAGACATAGCTAATTGTCCTTACGAAATCTACGTGAACAAGAATTACTTTGACAAGTTTCTCCCAGACGATAATTATTATACCAGAAAAATTAAATCTCGAGTTAAAAAACTTGACGATGTATATTATTGCATGCAGATGTTGCACAGAGGCAAAAAAGTAATTTGTCTAACATCACGTACGTATGGGGAGATCATCGTGAATTCGTTTTTAGATTCTTTTGGTAACAAGATAGCAAAAATCGCGAAGCCTGTGTTTTCACAAGATCGCATGGCTGTGGTAACGCAAAATGCATTTCCTTATGGAGAAAAGTTTTCTGCAATTTTTCAAAAACTGCATCAGTTTGGAATCTCAAAATTTCTGGAATATGGAGTCAATTCCATGATTTTAGAGGATTATAAGCAAGAAAATACCAAAACAAATAATTCATATACAACACAGTTGTTGAACATATTGGTGACGGGATATTTTATTGCAATTTTATGTTTCTTCATAGAAGTTTTTTTTCGAGAATTAAGTAAAACATTATTAATTTAAGTGTAGTAGGGTAGTTATAATTTCGGAAAAATATACCGTTTGAAAATTTTAATTTTCAGCAAAGGACATTTCTTTTCATACGAGAATGGATTTTTAATTTTTACCAATTACAGCGATATTGATATTTGAACAGCATTTTTGGTAATTTTATTCTTAGATGATGACAACCTTTATGATATGTATAATACAGGATATCTATGTTATTTTTGTCAAATTAATTGTAAATAGCACCGGATGAAATAAAAAATTTTGATAACGATGCTTTAAAAACAAATACAAATGAAAACAATTTGTTCTGTTTCATTCGTTAATCCTAAAAATGTATGTTTTGATTTCATTTATTAATGTATTAAATAAAAGTAAATATAACTAAATTAATAATTCTTAAATTAGCATTTACTTTTAAAGAACAAAATTTTAAATAATTTTTCTATATTATGAAGAAATGAAGCAGCGGTCCTCGCCGTTTTAGATAGTTATCCCCCCCCCCCGCTTTATTGCTATACTGTTTTCTCGCCTGTAGTATGTCCTGGTTGATTTTGAGTTCTATTTGATAAATTTTTCATGATTGTTTTATTGTTCTATTTATTCTGCATTACCCGTGAGAATTTTTCCAAAATGTTTAATTCGTAGTTAAGTATAAAAAAAATATAAACATAAAATCAATAAAATTTTCGATATGAATTTTTTCATTTTTTTTAACATTTTCTTCTTTGAGAAAGCAAAATTAAAATTTCTAAAGCTATTTGAAAGATCTAAATCTACTATCTAATGCAGTCAGACTCCAAGTAAAAATTGAATCACAATCGTTTGTGATTCAATTTTTAAGGGTTGGAGCTTCTATTGCAGAATGCGCCCACATTTTTAGCTTTCGAAGACAGGTATACGTCATCAGCCCGTACCAATTGGGACAATTAGAAAAAGACCTATTTTAATTTGCTATATTTAGATCAAGGATCTAAAAAATGTAAAATCTACGAATTATATTGAAGTTTGTCACACTCTTGGTGAATCAATTTATCCTAATTCTCTAAAAATGGTAAATCAAAATAGGTATTTTTTGAGTTGTTCTAGTCTTCGCTAGGGGTGACGATGTATACCTTGAAAGCATAGATGTTTCGTCTGTTGAGATACTGAAAATTCGTCAATATTATATTGTATTGTATAAGTAAGTAATGTATTAGTATTCGAATACTTTAAGTAGTCAACAGGAGAAAACCAGGCCTACCAGAACCGAAGCAACAAAACACATCAGTGGTGGATATTCCAATTAATATACATTATAACGCGCCTACTAGGTTTAGTTATGAAATAACAGACAATCATACAATCTTAGTGTAGAAACAAAGAGCAGTTACAAACAGATATATGTGAGACAGAAATTAATTTTGAAATAATTATGTTTTTTTTTATTAATAATTAAAATGAATTTGTAAAAAATTAAAAATTCGAAAAAAATGTTAATAAAAAATGCTCCATATAAGTTTTAGTATACAGGTTTTATAACGGATAAAATGAGATATCAAACTTTTCATTTTATCTATTCTGAAGCTTACAATTATGTGTACCGCTGATAAACTTCAGTGAAAAACATGTTTGAATTTTAAGGGGGTCCGATACTCATTAATGGCGTGTCACTAACCATACCATATAAAAGTGCTTAAATAAAATAAATATAACGAATTACGCAAATTCAAAAGATAGTTGCCATCCTTCTTGGTATCATCTGTCAATATACAAAGTTTGAAATCGAAATATTCAGGTATCGAAAAGAAGGATTGGAACGAAAATCAGTACACGCTAGTTAGTCAGGTTACATCTACTGATTTTCGTTCCAATCCTTCTTTTCGATACCTGAATATTTCGATTTCAAACTTTGTATATTGACAGATGATACCAAGAAGGATGGCAACTATCTTTTGAATTTGCGTAATTCGTTATATTTATTTTATTTAAGCACTTTAATATCGTATGGTTAGTGACACGTCATTAATGAGTATCGGACCTCCTTAATAGATTAGTGAGACAAAGAACCAATATTTTCAAGTACTCAATAACTTAAATTAAACGTTTGCATGAGTACTTTAAAATAAAATAAGTTTTGCTATGATTGCTTAAATAGAAAATTTTCTACAACTATATAAATAAAATTTTTTTTTCAGTCGTTAACCTAGGTCTGACTCCTTAAAATGCAATCCTCCATAACTGAGAGCATGCCCCTCTCTTCCTGTAAAGCAAGTGAGGCAGATACAGTGCAATTCTACATTGTAGAGTCGTGAGGAGTTAATTGCTATTATTACACAAAAAGTGGAAAATTCTGGAAAGGTACTGATCTGTCAATGAGATAGAGACTGACTAATACTAGTCAAGACTGGACTGATCCAACATCCACAGCTGCTTCCAATTCACAATCAAGAATCTGAAATAGTTTGAAATGAAGAGCTAATGAAAGTTCAATCTCTGAATGCAATTTTGATGAAGAGATAGAAAAAAGGTTTGGTAATAGCGTGGATAATCTTTCTTTCCTTAATATTACACCTTCTCTTTTAGGTGCTAGTATAGGCGATAAAATGAGATCAAACGATGACAATTGATCTTTAAGGAATGCAGAGAAAAAGTTGGCCATCTGGAAGAAATATAGCTCTTATATCTTGTTTAAGGAGAAAAGTAAAAGAAATTTTTACAAGAATAAAGTTTAACAGAGCATATATTTGTATACGTATTTTTTTCTGTGTGGTATTTGAAATTTGAAATATAATTTAATATGATAATCAAATGATTAAAAAAAATTACATATAAGACCGATTGGACGGAAGCTTAGTGCCAAACACTTGGCAGCATCCTTTTTTTCTTGCAATCAACATTAGAAATAACAATTTGTATTTGATTATTTGTTTTCAAGGTAATCTCTATAAAATAAATCAATATATATTATATATTCATTATTATTATTATCACTATTATATTATATATTCATTATTTTGAATAGAACTATGTAATATATTAACGAAACAGATGGAAGAACGATAAAAAAATCAATAAGTTGTATTGTCTTGTGTTTGAGCGTATTTCGAATTTCAGCAATAGTCGGGGCAAGTTAGCATTTTTGCATTAAGTTTCTTCGAACTTTACTTTTATGATTAAAATATGTTATTGGTAACTTACTCAAAATGACCCTAAAGTCTCGACTTCGGGCCAGGTCGGGAACATTGTTATTATTGCAAAAAGAATTCCGAAAATGCACTTTTTTTAGTTTTTCGCGAATAACTTTTTTGTAACTCATTTCACGTAAAAAAAGATAGCGATGAAAGTTGTTCAGAATTGAATTTCATATAAGATATTTCACATTCATCTCCAAATTGTCCATGGAGCGATAACTTGATCCAAGTGCCTTTAATCGACAGCTTATGAAGTACTTAATAAATGCTACAAAGAACTTTTTTAAAAATTAATATTTAACAACATTTTTAACAACAAATAATTTTTATTTTCGCCAATTTTAATGTTAGAGAAACGCAGTAAACTGCATCTTAAAGTACGTAATTCATACATATATTCATACACGTTAGTTGCAATTCGATGATCTCGGTAACTAAGGCTGCTATTGCTACAAACGTTTTTTTCATGCAACGTGTTTTTTTCTCAGCTTTAATGGTATACTAATTTAATTTTTATAGGTGTAATGCAAATACCCCAAATTGACAATTTTTCTGAAAAAAAATCTTTTTTGGCTATGTATACAACCTTTATATACTGTTACGGGGGAGGGTCGATGGATGGTGAGGATAGCTAGGTGTGGGTAGGGTTCGCGCCGATCACGGTTCAAGCCCGTGATCGTGGAGAAGGGTGCTCGGTGAATAAACGACGCGAAGAATTATTGGAACGATCGGAAGCTTTATTTAGGCTTCAAAGAGAGATTTGTGTGAATGTTAAAATGTTACGTGATTATATATATATATGTCCCGATGCGCGTTACCGTTCTCGCCCCGAAGTCGTACACGACAGTGACCGTGACCAGAGAGTGGTGGGTCCCAGACTGGATGCGCGGGTAGCGAGCCTCCGAAAGGCCGCCCCGGACTGATCGGCACGGTGCTCTGCACCTGCCTTTTTATTGATGTGAAGACAATGGCTGTGACGTATTGGATCGATATTGATAAGAGCGGTTGGCAACTGTCCGTCGCTGACCGGCCCGCGATGCACATCCGGCCATCGTGTGAGGCCTTCTTATCGTCTGGATGTTTAAGGGTCGCATTGCTCAACGTTCGCGAATTAGCGTACGTGACACGCCCAATGGTCGCGTCGTCATCGTCCCGATGACGTTACGTGTGAATATGTGTCAGTAGTGTTGTTTGTGTCATAATTTGTTTTAATACAGGTGTTTTCTCTCTTTGTTTTACACAAAAATTTATGAATAATATAATTTGACATATGCGTAACTAATACATGCGTTTTACATATAAATTTTAACAATAAATAATAATTTGATATTGCTACGTTAGATTGTAGTTGAATCTGTTTATTTTTATAGCCATGATATTTGTATAATTATACATTTCATCGATTCTCAAACAAAATTTCGAATGTTTCTTGAATAAATGATAATGTTATAAAATTTAGCAGAAGAGAATAATGTATTAGCCTCTATTTTAGAATTTTGCTTGATATTTCGAGAGATACTTTGATTTTTTTTTTTGACGTGACTGTAACAAAATGAGTTACAAAATACACAATTTTACTTTACATCAATCAGGTTGTATTATTGTCAAGCAATAATGTGATGATTGAAAACTTGGTCACTTTTATTTGTGACAAACTGATATTTTTGTTTAATAATTTTGTATAATCATCATTGTAGCTTGCATGTGGTACATGAACACCATGTAAAATGCTGGATTGATACGACTTATACGATCGTTTTTGAACTTGAACAATGGTTGGATTCAATTCAAAATTACTTGATGAATTTTTTGTTTTTACATTCTCTTATTTTTTGTTGATTTATAGTTCTAGAGACTGATATAAAATATGAAAACTTGGTCACTTTTATTTGTGACAAACTGATATTTTTGTTTCATAGAATTATGTAGCTATCATTGTATCTTGCATGTGGTACATGAAAGTCATGTAAAATGCTGGATTGATACGGATTGTATAATTGTTTTTTGAATTTGAACAATGGTTGGATTCAATTCAAAATTGTTTCAAAAATTTTTTTTTTGTTTTCTCATTCTCTCATTTTTGTTGATTTTTAGTTCTAGAGACTGATCGTATTTAATTCTTAATAAGTAACAAGTGAATTGGTTTATGCTGTTTCTTTTGTTTTGATCATCGAATCGTGTATTTACATTTATATGCATATTGAAGAATTGTTTTCTTTGAAAAATATAGTATTTTTTGTTGTAACATTCGTAGTAATATATAGTGATCAAAATGGTTTCGCAATTAATTAGTAAGGTAGTAATCATTATAAATACTAAGAACAATTATTTTGAATAATATAAACATTAATAAATTCCTTGAATTTCTGCGTGAGACTGAGATTTTAATTCAATATAAAATTTTAATTCAATGTTAAATAATTATTAATATTATACTTTTTTTTTACTGTTTTCTTTTCTTTGTTTCAAAATCATGTCAGAAATTCATGGTTAAAGCTTTTTACAATTATTTTGATGAAGAAGATTCTCTAAAAATTTAGCAAAAATATTATTGTTATAACTATGATAGTTATTGTAAAGATGTTGTTGTTGAGCTTGATTGTTTTCATACAATTACAGAAGTTGTTGATTTGTCTGAGTCTTTGCGCTAGATGATTTTCTAATTTAGAGGTGCAAGTTTTAAGGTACACCGTATTCCAAGATATTGCTTGATGCAGTAAATGTATTGCATTAGGTATTATTTAGGTAGGAAGCATTTGTTTGTTTCTGCTTTTTGTTTTTAAACTGTGTTGAATTATCAGTGTGTTCTTATTTTGAAAATTGTACCTGTAACTCTTAAAAAAACATTAGTATACGGGACCCCCCAGGGAATACGTACTTTCAAATTAAGATCATGAATGCTGAAAGTGCTAATACAGAGTAGTTAGTGATTATCATAATTATGAAGTGATTCAAGGTTATTTAAAATGAAGGTTATTTATTGTATTTCGATATATAAAGAGGAAAAAGAAAACAAAATTCATTTAAAAAAAAATATACATGCGTAAAGAATGCGATTATTATTTAATTTATGCGTTATAAGTATAAATAAAATTAGTTCTACCCTTGTCTTTCCTTCGAGATGAATAGATTGCACTTTGTTTTATTGTAATCGGACTGTAAGTTTCGGTCTTATGTATTTTGTAATTGATGTTATTTAAATAAATGGGCCAAGTTAGTATGTGGTAAAACTACTGTATATTGGTTATATAAATAAGCAAAAATTTTCTTTTTTGGTATGTAATTTCCAGAGATATTTATTTAGTAATCAGTATTATTTAAATAATTTAATTCAATTTATCTGAGCTGAAACTATTTTGTATTGCTTATATATAAGCTAGAAGTTTTTCTTTTTGGTTTATAACATTTAAAGGTATCTATTTTGCTACTATGCTGAGTTAGCGCAGCGCTATAGCGCCTTGTATACCTATAGGTGTGTATAGTATAGCTGCGCGCTGAGCTGCTGCTACGGCGCTCTCTCTCTCTGCGCTGACTATACCTATATGCAGTGTGTATGGTACGTGCGCGCGCCGAGGTGCTGCGCTGCTGCCGCGCTCTCTCTCTCTCGCTGCCGCGCTGAGTATACCTATATGTGTGTGTATGGTACGTGCGCGCGCCGAGGTGCTGCGCTGCGCTCTCTCTCTCTCTGCCGCGCTGAGTATACCTATATGTGTGTGTATGGTACGTGCGCGCGCCGAGGTGCTGCGCTGCTGCCGCGCTCTCTCTCTCTTGCTGCCGCGCTGAGTATACCTATATGTGTGTGTATGGTATAGTGGAGGTGCTGCGCACGTGTACTGCATTCTACACATTCCTGGGCTGCTTTGGGGCTGCTTTTCGCTATACTTATGTTCATGCTATGCTGTCGCGTTCAATTAGGGTACGATGTGTACAATTGACGCCTCATTCATTCATTCATTTTTTTGAGAACTGGCTAAGCGTGACAGCGCGCCCTATGGTCGCTGTTACGCGAAAGAATTAATAGTTAGATGGTATAATTATTTAACTATTTGTCTGAGCGTGTTGGCGCGCCCTATGGTCGCGGTTACGCGAAACGAGTAATAATAGGATAAATAAAAATAATCTACTGTTGTTTTTATGGCAATATTAAAAAAAATACGTAATATTAATATGAAAGAATAAACTATTATACTGTTATTATTATATGGTATCCAAGGTGGTTTTTCCCTAGGTGGTCTAGCTTTAATCGCTAGATATTTCACCTGTGGTATAGTGACTTCTGGAAGGACCCAAGGAGGTTTCTCTCTCGCTGGTCTAGCTTTAACAGCTAGATAACCATTTAATAAAGCATTGTTACCTTTTTCTTTGATAAAGATTTCTCGAGTGCTCTGATTATCTAGTTCGATTGCTTCATTAATATTGTTGCTATTCATTGTTGAAAAATTTTGTGATGAAGATTTTTGGGCAGAGCTTAAGCTTGGATTTTTAGGCTGCTCTATTTGAACGATTTGTCGTACAGACTTACTGCCACTATCCGCGTCTATAGTCAACATCTCCTGTTTCTTGAAATGAAAGAAATGATTGTTCAATTGTAACTCAATGTTGCGGAAATTCACTTTGCCATTAAATTTGGTTATTGTGTCACATCCGATGAGTCCAGCGACGTCGATTGGAAAAATGTTTGGGATTACATGCATCTTGAAGTCTAAATCCTTGACAACTATAGATATCCCACCTATAGTTAAACAGACACCTGGTATAACACCTTTTATGTCGACGACTTCATTATGATTGATAATTGTATTGCCCTTATTGACAAATTTTTCCTTGATTATGGAGACTTCTGCTCCTGTATCAATAAAGAAATTTTCTAATTTATTGATAGAATTTTCGCTGTATAATGTGACTAAAAGTGGTGAACATCCCGCTTTAGCTAATCTTATATTAGCTTCATGATAATTTGTAGTATTATTGATTGCTGGTTCTGAATTGACCAGAGAGTAATCATTCTTTTTTTTTTAAATTTGAACTATCGATCGCTTTGCTGGCTAATAGTTTATCCGTACTGAATTGGCTACACCTTTCTGTAGTATTACACTGCTTGAAACTTGAATATTCATTACATCTGACATCACTTGATTCTTTTGCATTGATCGATAAGCTTCTGGTGACAGGCTCATTCGTAGCTTTACAGCCATTTGATTCGAATTCCGGTACTTTGTGAACAGGAAGTTTCTGACTGCATGTATTTTTATTGTTAGGCTGTTCGAGACTTGAGGATTCATTGAGTCGCCCATTACCTGGTAACTGAATCTTACCTTTGTTCAGTCTATCGTCACCTGAAACATTGTTTTGTCTCGCATCTGAATTGCGATCAAAATAACTTTCGTTGGACCTTGAATCATGAGGTCCCATATCATGGTTATAATTCTGTCTATTGCCAGAATTATTGAAGCTTCTATTATTTCTGAAGTTGTTGTTGCCAAAATTGTTGCGATTATAATTATAGTTATTATTGAAATTTCTGTTGTTTGAACGATTGTCGTTATCGTGGTTCGGGGAATTTGGGAAGGCTCTATCATTGTCTTTTTTTGGATTTGAATTTAAGGTACGACAATCGTTTATTCTGTGGCCCACTCTTCCGCAAAGAATACAGTGACCTTTTTCTATTTTTCGCTTCTTGCAAGTGGTAGCGAGGTGTCCATTTTTTCCGCAAAATTTGCAGATAAACGAATTTAATATTTTTTCTTCGCTTCTCAAAATAGGATTTTGATTTTTTGAACCGTTATCAATCGCGTGAGAAGGGGAATCTGTACTCATCATGTTTATAGTAGCCCATTGATTGTCATTACGAGGATAGAAATTTGACGATCGTATGCTCAATTTTTTTCAAATTCTTTTGCAATTCTTACAGCATCAGTAAATGATTTGGGGCGTTCCATTTGAACTTGAAGAGAGTATGGATATTTCAAACCGTAAATGAAATATTCTCGAGCTTGTTCATTAGCTGTAAACATTTTATAGTTTCGAATATATTCACTCATATTGGGTGTGTACTTATGAATTGATAATAATTTGCTGAGCAACTTTTGCGCGCGCATGCTATAATCATTAACAGATTCGCGGGATCCCTGGGATATTCTTTTCAGGCGGTATGATATTTCGTCCGCTAGGCAAATATCACTGAATCTAGACGTTAAATCAGCTAGGAAACTTTCAATATTTCTGAATTCACTCAAAAGTGTGGAGTAGCATTCGGCGGCTTTACCAGTTAACTTGTTCGCGATTGCCATGAACAGAAAACGTTCTACCTGCTCATCAAGACCGTATAACGTCATAATGTCGTTAATATTGTCATAGAATGCATCTAATTTATCTGGTGAGCCATCAAAGTTGGGTATTAAATCAAGGGCTTCTGCGAGTGATACACCTTTAACTCGGTAAGAATCATTGGTCGAAGAAAATGCATTAACTTGGTTAGCACTTGGCGCTCGCGTTGAAAATTGTTGGTAAGGATAATTTCTTGTAACAGAGTTTGTAAAATTGTTTGAAAAATTGTTGTTACTGTTATTAAAGGTTTGAAATAAATTTTGAACTGCTTGTGAAGTGTATCTCCTATTTGGATCTAAAATAAAACCGTTAGAATTGTTGTGAGAAAACCCGTTGTTGTATGCGGACATATCATTGAATGACGAAAAATTTGCCGGATTCATGGATTGAGATTCCGGAGAAAATTCCGGTATGTATATATGTGGCTTAATATTTATGAAATCCCAAGAGATTTTTACGTTATTTTGTGGCTCTTGGTTGTGTGTATCGAAAGTGTATCTGCGAGACGAATTTATTGATGGTGTTAGATTTGACATTCTTAAAGTTGAACCCGAATTTGTATGGTTTTTCGTCGGAGTGCTAGACAAATGATTGGAGTTTTCATGCATTTCATTATTGTTTTTATTGGAAGTATTTAAAAATTTCAAAAATTCTTGCTGCAGCTGAGTTGCCGCTGTTGCACCGTTTTGATTGAAGCCATTCATGATATTGTGATTTGGTTTAATGTCACCTGGGTTCAGTTGAGGGTTAAGAGTGATTGAAAAAAATCGACTCCTGCTTGACGCTAGTGGATACTGCGGATGTGTTAAAAATTTCCTGCGACTCAGTGGATTGTGAATTAAGGGAAAAATTTGATTTAATTGCGTTATAATATTTTTGAGAAAAATTATTCGAACTCTGCACTGCTGACCGGTATAGGCATTACGGGTTCGGAGCAAGTACCTTCGATTACGCCCTCTGATTGCGACGTTGTCATAGTTTGCAATATGAATTGTTCTCGATCTGCCGGATCTAGACGTTGCATGATTTCGTTAATCAACGGATTTTGAAAATCAGTACCGCGGTCGCGAATCATGTCTAATTGACTCATGCTACTATAACGCGACGGCACTGTGTTCCGCGATTGTGATTTTTTTTCTTTATTTTTATTTGAATTAAATAAATTGGAGAAAGCCATGATGTGTATATGTTAGCGAGCAAGCAATACTATTGTTGAAGGGGACCCACGGGTATATCATTATAGTGCAATATTAAAATTTAATTGAATTCACTTACCTTAAGCAGATGACGATTGCAATAGTAATGAATGTTTTCATTATTCTCTGAGTTCGGATTATTAATGGATTTTTTTTTGATATAGCTGAACGTCCTTCCTTCTGTGAAAATAGATAATTTTTTCCTTGATAGTTGAAATAAACTGTTTCGACTTCCTTCCTTCTATGATAAAGAGTGATTCTCTCTCGTTCCTTCCTCCGGTTTCTTGAATTTTACTAACACTGTCGCGTTATTGTGCTTTTCCACCGAAGCACACCTTGACGCGAAAAACACAAGGGATGCCAACTGTTACGGGGGAGGGTCGATGGATGGTGAGGATAGCTAGGTGTGGGTAGGGTTCGCGCCGATCACGGTTCAAGCCCGTGATCGTGGAGAAGGGTGCTCGGTGAATAAACGACGCGAAGAATTATTGGAACGATCGGAAGCTTTATTTAGGCTTCAAAGAGAGATTTGTGTGAATGTTAAAATGTTACGTGATTATATATATATGTCCCGATGCGCGTTACCGTTCTCGCCCCGAAGTCGTACACGACAGTGACCGTGACCAGAGAGTGGTGGGTCCCAGACTGGATGCGCGGGTAGCGAGCCTCCGAAAGGCCGCCCCGGACTGATCGGCACGGTGCTCTGCACCTGCCTTTTTATTGATGTGAAGACAATGGCTGTGACGTATTGGATCGATATTGATAAGAGCGGTTGGCAACTGTCCGTCGCTGACCGGCCCGCGATGCACATCCGGCCATCGTGTGAGGCCTTCTTATCGTCTGGATGTTTAAGGGTCGCATTGCTCAACGTTCGCGAATTAGCGTACGTGACAATACATATATTGCACTACTAAACATTTTCATACTGAATATTAATATCTATATTATGATAGCAATGCAATTCATCCATATAAAGGTTGTGTACATAGCCAAAAAAGATTTTTTTTCAGAAAAATTGTCAATTTGGGGTATTTGCATTACACCTATAAAAATTAAATTAGTATAACGTTAAAGCTGAGAAAAAAACACGTTGCATGAAAACAAAGTTTATTGCAATAACAGCCTTAGTTACCGAGATAATTGAATTACAACTAATGTGTACGAATACTGTCCGCCACCGCGCAGCGTTCCCCCCACCACCACACCTCCCGGCCGGAGGAGCCGCTCGGCCGCGCGCGCAGATTTCCAATTGTTCATCGGTCATTTTAGACAAACTGAGCTATCAACAACAATAAGGAAAATGCTATCATTTAAAGTATTATTTCAGTAAGCACTGTAGCAGATTTCATCAAAATATTAAGTAGTTTCGGCGTGATCATCCATAGAAAAAATTTTCGTATTTCGGCTCCTATTGGTCGGATCTCAACCAAATTTATATGAAAATTCATAGTTTTTTACGTACTTTAAGAAGAATTTTACTGCGTTTCTCTAACATTAAAATTGGCGAAAATAAAAATTATTTGTTGTTAAAAATGTTGTTAAATATTAATTTTTTAAAAAGTTCTTTTTAGCATTTATTAAGTACTCCATAAGCTGTCGATTAAAGGCACTTGGATCAAGTTATCGCTCCATGGGTAATTTGGAGATGAATTTGAAATTTTGAGATAAATAATTTTGCAATGAGACGCCATTTTGAGATATCCAGATCTGACAATGATTTTTACATTGTTCGTACTATAACTCATCCTTGAGTACTTATTCAATGAAAAATATAATTTTTTGTAAAATCTGTGACAATATCAAATTAAAAAAAAAATTTTTTCCGTTTAATAATTTAACGACTAAAAAAATTAATTTTGCGGTCGGGAATGCATGTATCTTATATGAAATTCAATTCTGAACAACTTTCATCGGTATCTTTTTTTACGTGAAATGAGTTACAAAAAAGTTATTCGCGAAAAACTAAAAAAAATGCATTTTCGGAATTCTTTTTGCAATAATAACAATGTTCCCGACCTGGCCCGAAGTCGAGACTTTAGGGTCATTTTGAGTAAGTTACCAATAACATATTTCAATCATAAAAGTAAAGTTCGAAGAAACTTAATGATATTCCACTTTTGAACTCCCTGACGCCCGGATTACAAGTCTTAACGACGGAGGGCCACACGAGCATATAAGTTTAGTTTCATTTCCGAATTTCTAGTAATTGCATCCGGCCACATCTCCTATAAATCCCGTCAATAGCTGCTCATCTGGACACCACACGATGTAGACGACGACGTCTAACACTCGGTGGTGTTTACAAAGAGAACGTACGAGCAGACAGCACGAGTAGAGACGGAGAAGGACGGCGCGGATCCGAGAGCAGCCTGCTGCTGAGCAGCAGCAGCATGAGGCGAGAGCGAGAGAGGGGGAACGACAGCTCGTAGCAGCGCCCGGTAGCACAACGTGAGAGCAAGAGAGAGGGGAACTCAGCGCAGCGTCGAGCCAGCGAGAGCAAGATAGAGAGAGAGAGAAGACGTAGCATGCAAGCCACGAGGCGAACGCGCGCGAGCGACGGCTGCCATGTTGGCGAGTAATCGAATATAGTATGAGTGCGAGAAGGATGACGACAGTATGCGAGGGAGAATGCGCTTTAGAGACAGACAGGAGAGAGTGGAGGCAACGTGCCGTCATGTGCGTGATATTGGGAAAAGGTGGAGGGCTACGGCTCGATCCACAGCGCGCGTGCGAGCAGCAAATGAATGTAAGCGTACCGATATGCGTAACTATGTGAAAATTTGTGCGTGATGTATAAAGAGCCAGACAAGTGCATTTAAAAATGTTTGTATTTCTCGCGCGTCTAGAAGAAATAAGCGAGAGGGCGCGAGAGCGTTAGTGTGCTATATGATGCGATTAGGTGTGAAATCGTGACTGGATGACGCATGCGACCGAACGGAAATGTATGAGTGCGAGTGAGACAGCGAGAGACCCCACGAACCGGCCTAGTTGCCGAACGCCGCGAGCAATTCAGTATGCATCGAGCAACCCTAGAGCATCCACAGAGCGTATAAAGAGTTCTGGCAGAAAATATCCAGAACGACCAGAGAGAGTATCCCCCGTGTGTGTTCCCGAGCTGAATTATAAGTTTCTTTCGCGTGCGCTCCAACAGGGAACGAGACATCATCAGTTCGCGAGGACGAGCGGATATAGAGTTAGAGACAGGTAGGGTGTGTTTTTTGATACATCTCCGGCGCGAGTTTCCAGCTTTAGAGCCAGCCCACGTTAGCTCGCCCGAGGATGAGCACGCGTCCACGAGTAAAGACACTGATTATTTTTTGCAATAAATTATAGAGTATTAATTTTATGTCAAGCGTTTATTCATTTTGCGTATTCCCTTCCCTATACATCTCGCCTGCGAACTTGAGTGCAAGAATTTTCATAGCCGAGGCAAACAAAGCGGATTAATAATCGCGATTTCGGGCGTCCATTCTTATTAAATACTATTTCACGGTTAACCTTCATAGGCGTCATTCCGGAGTGCAAGGCCTCCAACAGGACGGTCGAGTCACAACGTCGCAATATGCACACTTTATATTTATGGAAAAATCTCCAAAATCCCTTGTAATAGTTCTGTGAAATATCTTGTAAAAGGCTCATCTGCGAACGATTCGAAAATTGTAAAATCTTGCGCAAATCAAAACGTATTTGTAAGCTCCTTCCCGCACCTAGACCAATCAGCAATGATTGGGCCTTACTGAGGGCTGAGATATTGATTCGAAGGAGGAAGCGTCCTTCTCTCTAAATACTTCACATGAAAATAATTTTTTTAGGTACAATTTAACATTCGTCGTGAGCGGACCTCTCTCATCTTAAGAGAGAGTCCGTTTCTCATAGCTCTACCATCCGATCCGTTGTAAGATTTGTAAAGTAAAATAAAACAAATTTAAAAACTAACAATACAGGTCATTCTCTTTGCATAAAACTTGAGACGCTCCACAACATGGTCCTTCGAGCCGGATCGAGACTGAGTGAGTGTAAAAACACGGCATGATCAGGTTGACAAAAAAGCAGCCACAAAGTGATCTAACAAAAATTTGGAATTTTGGGAACAACGGCTCGGTGACTTGAGCCGCCCGTACTGTCAATTAGCTCGGTGACTTGAGTGTGTACTAATCATTGAAGTGCTCGGTGACTTGAGCCTTCAAATTCGCAAAACAATTGGATATTGGAAGCAGCAACTTACGAATTTATTCGTACTTCAACAGTGTGTTGAAAGCAGCCAAAAGGAAAAGTGAAAAAGCAAAATAGCTAACTAGCTCAGTATTCAAAGTCGAAAGCTCGGTGAAGTGGCAGTGCTGAAAATACGAAGCCTGCTGCTACTCACCTGCACGGCAAGCCTCAACGTGCAAATTGGGGACTGATCCGTACGGCTTCCAGTTAGAGGATCTCAACCGAGGCGAACATCACTACCACGGCTGACTCTTATCTCGAGCCGACGGATCGATGAATTCTCAACTGTCAAGGAATACGGAGTCACGCTAATCGTGAATGTTCTAGTATCAAAGCTCGGCAGCGCAGTAAAATGTGAATGGGAAAAATCTTTAGCCTCGCATACCGACGCGAAAATACCCTTAAAATTGCTAACGCAATTCTTAGAAAAGCAATGTAGATTTTTACAAAAAGTTCAGGTGGACAAGGCTACCAATGACTCGAAAACCGCGAAATCGAACTCCAAGCCAAATAGTAACGCCAAATCATTCGCGGTAACAACAAAATCGTGCGCGATGTGCAAGGGAACTCATACTATATATGCTTGTTATGAGTTGAAGCAGTTGTCACCACGAGAACGAGTGCAAAAAGCTATGGAGCTTGGATTGGGCTTCAACTGCTTGTCCGACGCGCATCGAAATAAGCAATGCAATTTCGGGCCTGCAAACGCTGTGGGAAAAAGCATAACAATTTATTGCATGTCGGTGAGGCACCCGCGGCGTCCGAGAGTATGTCTCAAACTGAGTCAAAAAACATGACCTTAACACTCGCTGACACACAAAGTGAGGTCGAACCTGCGAAAAAAGCTTATACGGTAACAGCGCAATCGGAAATCGGCAATTCTCAAACACGCGAATATGTTTTGCATGAATGTCGCGCGTTAATTCACCCGGGTTCACAAGTGCATATAACTATCTCTGAAGCTCTTAAACGTCTCAATTTGCCGCGGAAAAGAACTTCATTTGAGGTTACCGGTATAGAAGGTAAGGGCAAGTCGGTGAATAACTGTGCAAAGCTCAAATTTAAATCGCAAATTAATAATTATTCGGTCGCTATTTCGTGTTTGATCATGGAGGAAATTGGAAATCTGCCATCTCAATCAGTAAGATCGTTATCGATAGAAATTTCTCATGGCATACAATTAGCCGATCTGAAATTTGATATTTCAAGGCCGGTAGATTTATTAATCAGAACGGCTCTCTGCTACGAGCTAGAGTGTAACGGGATAATTAAGCTAAAGAAAGATCAACCCTTTTGGAAGAAAACTTTGCTCGGATGGGTTATCGCCGGGAAAACTCAGGTTCGTTATTCGGAGAATTCACGCGTAACATGCAATTTCATTAAAAATGAAGAGTTAAATGATACTCTGAGTAAATTCTGGGAAGTAGAACATTGTTTTTCAAAAGAAAGTTCGTATGATAAAAATGATTTTTGTGAGCGTCACTTCTTTGAAACTACGGAACGCGACGCGAATGGAAGATTTATAGTGAGTATACCGTTTAAAGAAATGGGTGACTTATGAGAGCAAGCGTTAAGGCAATTCTTTACGACCGAACAGAGCTGGGATAAAAAGTGTGAATTAAAAGTCGATTACGTTAATTTTATGGAAGAATATCTTGCACTCGGGCACATGAGCGAAGTACGTTCTAATGAAAACGAACAGTCTACATCTCATTACTATGTGCCTTACCTCCTCGTTACAAAGGAAGACAGCACCACTACCAAAAAGCGCGTAGTTTTTAACGGTTCCAAAAGTACAAAAAATGAGGATGGTAGCCTGGGACTATCGTTGAATGAGATACAGCATGCTAGACCAACGGTGCAAGATGAACTTTTTTCCATCGTGCTACGATTTCGCTTACATAATTATGTGCTCTCAGCTGATATCGCGAAGATGTATCGACAGATTTTGATAAAAGGGGGGGAGCAAAGGAAAATGCAAAAAATTCAATGGGGCTCTGACAAAGATTCTCCAATTAAGGAATATGAATTCAATACCGTGACTTATGGCACCGCGTCTGGGACATTTTTAGCGACTCGATGTCTTTCGCAACTCGGTATAGAAAATAGCGAAAAATATCCTCTTGCCAGAAAAGCGATCAAACGCGATTTTTACATCAACGATCTGCTGTCGGGCGTAGACTCTATTGCTGAGGGAGTGCACCCATATAGCACCCAATACTCTGGAAATATTGCTGGAATGTTACTTTGCTAAGTAAAGTAGGATCAATTATGTTGTGGGAAGGTTACGTAACTAGCTGGCCACGGTCAGGCAACATTGCTGCGAGGTGGAATGTCTGTTTCATTATTACATTGATTCGATCGGTATTCAAGACCCATCCGTGGAAAGTAATATTACAGTAATATTATAGGAAGCTTATTCAACATTCCCAGAACAATAATATGTTATACATTTTTTTTTCGATTTTATCGAAAAAATGTTTTCCCTATTGAAATAATACAGCAATGTCATGGTAGCATTGCATAATGTTATCACACCGTTACTGGAATACAATATCTTACAAAGGGATCAAAAAAAAATGTTTAAAAAAATTTTCTCCGGTCGGGATTTGAACCCAACTCCTTTCGCTCAGTAGACTTACTCGTTATCCACTGAGCTATTGTTTTGTTCTTGTCATTGAAGTTAATGTGTAGGTTAAAATGAAAGATAAACCAAGGCCTTTAAAATATAACCTAGGTTCAAAATTATTTGAAAAGAACAAAACAATAGCTCAGTGGATAACGAGCGAGTCTACTGAGCGAAAGGAGTTGGGTTCAAATCCCGACCGGAGGATATTTTTTTAAACATTTTTCTTTGATCGCTTTGTAAGATATTATATTCCAGTAACGTTGTGATAACATTGTGCAATGTTACCATAACATTGCTGTATTATTTCAATAGGGAAAACATTTTTTCGAAAGAATCGAAAAAAAAAATTATAATATATTTATGTTCTGGGAACGTAGAATAACCTTCCTACAATATTACTGTAATATTACTTTCCACGGATGGGTCCGGAATATCGATCGAATCAATGTAATATTAAAACGGTCATTCCACTTCGCAGCAATGTTGCCTGACCGTGGCCAGCTGGTTATGTAACCTTCCCGCAACATAATTGATCCTACTTTACTTACCAAAGTAACATTCCAGCAACATTCCCAGAGTATTGGGTGCTATATGGGCAGTTAAAACGCGAATTAAGGGGTTATGACAGTGTTAAAATTTTGAAAATATTCATTTTTTTTATTCTCTTTTTTCACAGTTTGTAGTACGTAGAATATGGAACTTAAAGCCGTTTTTTGCTGAAAAAATTTGCCTCGAAGATATCGACAAAAAACTGATAAATCTGTTTCAAGTAAATTTTTTAAAAATCGTGATTTTTAAATATTTTAATTAGGCGAAACTTGTGGAAAGGATTGTTCTACCACACTTTTTACAGAGTAATTTCATGAGAAATCTTACCGAAAATACGACTTAAAAACCGTTTTACAAACCGTTTTTTTTTCAAGAGTTATGACTTTATTTTCGTAAAATAAATAAAATCCGTAAAATTAATTTTTCTATGTGTCATTTTATGTTACTAAACTCAATGTGTTAAAGTAAAGGCATTCAACAAATTTGAATTTGCCACTCGAACAGGTTGTGGCTACAGCGTCCAGTCGAGAATGAAGATTACTGTTTGATCGGTATAGTAGAATTTTCTATAAAACAGCAGAAAGCAGCCAAACAGCTGTTTTTCATTCAAGACACTAGATCAGTGCAGTTAATCTGCTAGCTTCTGTCACAATGTTTATAACCTCAGTGGTGTTGTAAAAGTGCAAGAGCTTCTGCAGAGTACAAACATTATTCAGATAAGTATTGGAAACTGATTTGTAATAATTGTGTTCATAATGAGCTTTTTCTTTGTTGGTTTATTTTTTGCTTTTAGGTGTACGGGTGCAAGCCAGCAAGATGGGAATTTATAATGACTGTCTGGAATATTATTTGGCATACTTTTTAACATATTGAAGTCTATTTAATAATGGTAAGTATTGCATGTAACTGTAATTCATAAACATTACTTAATTATGAATAGCTAACGATAATTTTTATTTTATTTTCAGCTTCTAAATGCTATTATCACACAGCATGATAGGCGCGTACCACCAAATATACTTAATTGTATGTATATTTGAGTACCAAAAGCAAATCAAGGTATGCCAGATAATTTCTGTAAGTATAGCTGAGTTCATTTGTATGATTTACATAATAAGCTTTAAATACCTTTTACTCAAATTTAGTTTTTCATGCTTTTTGTGTACTTGCCGCAGCTTTCTGAAGGAACCGTACCATCAATCCTGATGAACCAAAGTGGAAAACCTTCCTTATGGGTATGGTCACAAACTAAGCGGAGCAGAATTGGCAAATATAAGTTCAAAGTGAATGTTACGTATGTTTACATATGTAACATTCACTATAATTACTAATATTGTATATATATGTTTAATCAATTACATTAATTTTGTGTTTTTCAGGAATCTTTTCCGCTTAGTCTGAGACCAGACTCATAAATAAGGAAGATTTGCCACTTTGATTCATCAGGATTGATGGTACGGTTCCATCAGAAACATGCGGCAAGCAAACAAAAGTGATGAAAATGATGTTTTTTGGTAAGTAAATACCTTTAATTGTTGTTAAATGTTATACTCACTTAATGCATATTTTTAATGCATAAAAGTAATGTATAACACTTATATTTGAAAGGAAAAATTTAGTTTTTGGAGCACCTATATATATTACTTTTTTACAGCACTAATAATTTTTTCAGGTTTTAACACTGTCATGACCCCTTAAGTGAGATACTGCAATCCGCGGGTATGGATCTAACAAAATGGGCCTCTAATGACCTACGCGTACTTGGGGATCTCCAGAAAATGAAATGACAGATTCAGAGGCTATACAAGCTGATAAGGATCCCAAGACTTTAGGATTGTCCTGGGACCCCGCGAGTGATTGTTTAAAATATCGCGTCAATGTCGAAATCTCGCGAAAAGTCACGAAACGAAACATTCTCTCCACGATCGCACAGATTTTTGAACCGCTGGGATTAGTCGGGCCCGCCGTGATTCAAGCTAAAATAATCATGCAAAAGCTTTGGGCGTTAAAGGTAGATTGGGACGAATCGCTTTCTCAGGATATGCATACAGCCTGATCCAATATCTGTGAGCAACTTACTGAAATCAATAAATTAATATTGGATAGGCAAGTATCATTAAAAAATGTGGACAAGCTAGAATATTACGAATTACGGGCGAATCTCGATTATTATGCACAAAATCTCGTGTAGCGCATTGAAAGCTACTTCACTGCCGCGACTGGAGTTGTTGGGGCAAGTATTGCTAGCGCAATTGGTGCACAAAGTCTCGTTATCTTGTGGAGTAAAAAAGGATCAATGGTACTTTTGGTCCGACTCAACGTTCGCTCTTGCATGGATACGAGCACCATCTAGTAGATGGAAAACATTCATTGCTAATCGGGTCGCGGAAGTGCAAGAGTTAATAAGCCCTAACTGACACCACGTTGAGTCGAAGCAAAATCCAGCTGATCTGATATCGCGGGGAATGAATCCGCAAGAGCTTAGCGAAGCAATCTTATGATGGCATGGGCCCACTTGGCTAACGAGTAACAAATCAAATTGGTCAATTAATGAGCCAACGAATGATGAGTCTGAGTCTGTACCGGAACAAAAACAAAAGGCTCACTTCATTTTAGCAAAAATCGACGAAGAGAAAGCGGTCGATGAAAACAGTACATTGACACGCGCGAGTTTAATGGATTTCAATAGATTTTCTAATTTCAATCGCTTAAAACGAGCTACGACTCATACAATACAATTTGCAAATAATGCAAGGTTAAAGTAGAAGCAAAAAAAATCGCGGTACCTGAAAAAGAGTGTGCTCCGACAGCTCTTTCTTCTAATATTGATGTTAAATTGAAAGAGAATGCTGCATACCGCGATGAAAATGATCAACCGACAATTTTCTCAAGTGTAACTGCAAAACTCGAGTCACGTGCTGATAAAGCAAGCTCAAGCTGAGTCGTACACCTCTGAATTGTCAAATCTAAAGCGGGGCAAAGAAGTATCTAAAAATAGCAAATTATTGCCACTAAACCCCTTTTTGGATAGCAAAGGAATTATAAGGGTGGGAGGACGGCTTTCAAATGCAGACTTGCTCAACGATAATCCCATAATTCTATCGCCAAGCCACAGGCTCTCGTATCTAATAATTAGATACTGATACACGCTCCCTTTAGCCACTTGCGCACGATAAAACTATATTCCCCTCACTACCGCGACCCATCGAAGCAGCGCTCCGATCCGTTATAAAAGCGCGAACGCCCGGCGTTCGAGAGATCAGTCGACTCCCGGACTCCGCCCGGCACACGTCGCACTGTCCCGCTCGACTCGCGAGCCTACTCCCCCAGGACAGCCAACCTAGGACCATCGCAGTAAATAAAGAGCCTGTCAACGAACGCGACTCTAGTTTCTCTCCCGCCGCGGCACTGTACCCGCGCAGTTATGCAGTCAGTCGTGGGCCCGTCGGCGAGGTCCGCGCTCCCGAGTTAAGTGAGCGCTCCGCGCTCGCTCCAGTCAGTCGACTCCGAGTAGTCGAGCAGAGATGACGGCCGGTGAGCTCTCCTGGTAGTTTCTCTCTCTTCCTGCAACCGCGAGTCTCCGTCTGCGGGTCTTGCCGCCGAGGATTACGACCGGTAGAAATATTCCGGTCTATCCTCAAGGCGACGGACCCCCTCTACGATCCATTTACCGCAATTAAGCGGGCTGCCAGCGCTCTTCTCGCGCAGTCGGCTCAAGGCGGTCGAGGAGAGAGGTTGACCGGTGAATATTCCCGGACACCTCTCTCTTTTAAGAGCCCTGAGAGCCATGCGCACCCTGGACGTTCCACGACCATCCGGGCTCCCGGATTGCGGGAACGCGTTCTCCCGCGAGGAGACGGCGACTCCCCAGGTCTTCCGAAACGGCCCGGTCGACGTAGTCCCGGAGAACCCGACTAAGGGGCCTAGGGCTCTTCCCCCTCCTCCGGGCAGCGCGCTCATCGCGGCGTGACGCCCGGAACACGGCCGCACCGCTCGCAGCCGATCCGAGCGCCAAAAGCAACGACGCAATCAGCGAAGGAAGAGCAAGAGGAAGGAGATGAGCTTCCCTCTAAAGGTCCTCGTGCCCACGATAGTCGGACCACAACCTCCGTGGCCCGAAACACCCATCGGCGAGGTAGAACTCAGCTTTTGGATTCCCCGCCGAGTGTCCGTGTGGGAGAATGCTCCGCCGACGTCCATCATTTATTGTTGGTCGTCAACGCCCGATCGAGAGATGACGCCCGCCATCGACGAGCCCAGCCGACGTGAGCCTATCCGGCCGGCTCTCGTCCACATTCCGGCGAGACCTGCTCGCGCAGAGAGCTCTGGACATCGGGGTTCTCCAAGAAGGTCGCCCGGGGCGCCCCCACAGGACCCCCGTATCTTCACCGCCCTACGCCGCCGTCTGCAGACGCCA
Organism: Philotrypesis tridentata; assembly: GCA_018906965.1. Classification (NCBI taxonomy): domain Eukaryota; kingdom Metazoa; phylum Arthropoda; class Insecta; order Hymenoptera; family Pteromalidae; genus Philotrypesis; species Philotrypesis tridentata. The sequence continues at coordinate 146,041 of JACCIB010000191.1, read as the reverse complement.
TACAACGCTCTACGGCCCCGAAGACACAATATTACCGTAGCATCAGCCGCGCCAAGGCCGTCAAGCACCTGTGCCAAAGGCCCCGCTACCGCGAGCCCACGCGCTCATTAAAGCCTTAGTAGGCTTCCCGCAAAACTGATCAATCGGCCCTTTTCAGGGCCACCAAAACCTCCAACGTCAGGACCGCCTGTTGAGAGCCTCTGACCGAGATTCCAACAATACGAGCATCGCCGATTATTGCACGCAGGATGCCAATCAGTACTTGCCTCCCTCCGAGAGCTATACTGGATAATCGGGGGAAAAAACACTATTAAAAAAGTTCTACGAGAATGCGTGACTTATTTTCGCGCTAAATCCATTCAGCTAGGTTGCAAAATGGGGGATCTGCCGCCAACTAGAGTTACGCAAGCGCGACCTTTGCTGAATTGTGGCGTGGACTACGCGGGGCCTTTCTTGCTAAAGGATAAACCGCGATCGCGAGTATATGTAAACGCATATGTTTGTATATTTTTATGTTTTCCGACCAAGGCAGTGCACATCGAGCTAGCAAAAGGTCTATCAACCGAAGCTTTCTTAAACTGCTTGAAGAGATTTGTAGCGCGCCGGGGGTTATCTAAAAATATATACTCGGATAACGGGACAAATTTTGTGGGTGCCCGAAACGAACTAAATGAATTGGCTTCGTTATTAAAGGACAAGACATTCAGCCAATCCATGACAAACTTTGTTGCAAACGACAATATAGATTGACACTTTATCCCCCTCGGGCGCCGCATTTCGGCGGTCTGTGGGCGCGGTAAAATCCGCTAGGTACCATCTTGAAAGAGTTGTAGGCGAAACACGGCTTACCTATGAGAAATTATCGACAGTTTTAACGCAAATTGAAGCACGTTTAAATTCCAGACCATTATATCCCATTACCGATGATCCTGATGATTTAAATCCTCTCACTCCTACACATTTCCTCATTGGAGACACCTTATACGCTCTTCCACAGGGATATCTGCTAGATATAAACAGCAATCGGTTAAGCCGATATCAGCAGACACAGCAAATGGTACAGCAATCAGCAACACTTCTGGAAAAGATGGCAGCGGGAGTATTTACCTTTGCTTCAAAAAAGAACCAAATGGAAAAATAGCGTTGCTGATTCCACTAAAAAGGGCGACTTAGTCATATTCAAAGATGACAATGCGCCGCAAATGCTATGGCCTTTGGACAGAATACTGGAGACTCATCCCGGTAAAGATGGTCTCGCCAGAGTCGTTTCCGTAAAAACGGCTAATGGCCTGTTAAGGGGTTATGCCTGAGTTAAACCTGAAAAAAATAAATCATCAGTTAATAGGCAAAAAAAATTATATATAAGTAGTATCATAAAAAATCTTTTTCGTAGTTCAAGTATACATATTCATTGTAATTTTGCATATTTTTAAAGCATGATATATCTATACTTACTGCTTAAAGAATCCCATGTGTGAAGCATTACATTTTAGTACTTTTTCTCCTTTGCCGCATGATTTCTCATCATCCGGGTGATGAATCCAAACCAAACTGGATGGAATTTCTTCTAAATGTCTTTCTCCTCAGCTTGAACTGAAGGGATTACTGAAAAATAAAAATTTTAAATATTGAGAAACACATAAGGTCATAATATTCATAATTATAGTGAATTATGCATATGTTCATATGCGTAACATTCTTTAAACTTACCTTAGCCAATTTCCCTCCGTTCAAGCAGTGACGAAGGATTCCCTGAAGCTCTCCAAAAAATTTCAGCTTGATTGGGCTGATGGTTCCTGAGAAATCCTGCGGCAAGTGATCTAAAATCATAAAAATTCAAAACTTGAGAAAAATGTATTTAAAGTTTAAACAAGACACTTATGTATACTTATCGAGTAGTACTTACATGAACTGCTTGGCATATTTTTTTTATATTTTGGCATAAAATACCTAAATATTATGGAATATATGGAGACCCGGGTGCTGTTCGTGTTGATATACCAGTATCAAAAGCTGAAATTGAAATTTAAGTTTTTGATACGCATTCACACTCAGCATATTTTATATGAATATAATTTTTGTCATTGCTTACCGATTACTTGACAGGATTGTTAACAATTACAGTAAACTTTAAGCTGCTTTGAGGCCATCTAATACACATGCATCTTGTCGTGCACATGATATTTATAGCCCGTACACCTAAAAATAAAGAATACACTCACAAAGAACAAAGTCTTCACAAATAATATGTCGTTTATAGTCCAAATACTTATCTAAATTTGAAGACTAGTAGACTCAGAAGTTATCACAATAGCACAACATCCAGCTTGTACTAGACTATAGACAGCAGACGAAACAGCTGTCTGAATGCAAACTCGACAAGGTCGGTAAAACAGTGAGTTCCTTTTCCATATGCTGTAGGTGCCACGTTTTTAGACGGTAATTTAAATTTAAATTTGAACGTATGTTTTTAACCCTTTATAAGTTTGATTAAAATATTACAAGACTAAATTTAAATTTTAAATTTATTGTATTATAAATATTCAAAATAAAAAAATATATGATTTTATAAAAATTAGGTATTTACAGTATGCTAATATGTAATGATCCAGTAAATAATTTATTTATTTTTTTTTTTTTTAATAAAATTGTGTTTTTAAAAGGAGTTTGTAAACACATTTAATGTTACATTTCCTATAAAATCGCAATTGTTTTGAATAATCAAAAGCGCTATAAGATAAAATATAAATAATACGCAATTTTGAAATATTGTATTTTTTAGGCACGACCGCAAGGCGGGAATGCCTTATAGTTTTATCATCGCAAAAATTGTAACCAGCGATATCTCAGCCAATTTTCGACCAATCAGGCTGAAAATTTAGGAGAATACAACTCTTATATGTACAAAAAAACGTTTTTTTTACTTTCGCGATTACCGGCCAATTGTTCAAATGAGAGCTCTTTATGCTTATTTTTACATGTATTTTTAATTAATTATGTTGTAATAAGTTTATCTCAGTCAGATAAGTTCCAATCGATCCAATTTTTTTTCACAAACTCTCCTTATGTTAATATCGTGACAGTCTAAAATTGGACTTATTTCCATTCATACAAAAAATATGCGGGCATTTTTTAAATTTTCGAAAAACGGTTTTTTGGTTATAACTCAAATTCTAAGCATTTTATACAAAAAAGTTAAATGGAAATGTAGTACGTCTCAAAAAAATACAACTTCTTCCTATTAACATAAACCCTCGAAAATGATTAGAATTCAAGTTCACAAGCTAAAATCGAATTTTCACATTAAAATAATTCGTTTAACATCATAAAACTTTTTAGGCTTACGTTGCACATAAAAACGTTCAATATAAAAGTTGTATACATTTTAAAAATACAATTTTTGACCATAATAATTATACATTCAGAGCGATTCAATATATTGTAAAACTCGAAAACAGATTTTTTTTAAAAGAAATTTCAGTTGGCCTCGATTATCTCTGCGAAATTAACTCCAATCGAGGCAAATTTTTTTTCATAAACTCTCCTTATGTTAATATCGTGACAGTGTAAAATTGGGCTTGATTCCGTATATACAAAAAATATGCGGGCATTTTTTGGATTTTCGAAAAACGGTTTTTTGGTTATAACTCAAATTCTAAACATTTTACACAAAAAAGTTAAATGGAAATGTAGTACGTCTCAAAAAGATACAACTTTTTCCTATTAACATAAACCCTCGAAAATGATTAGAATTCAAGTTCACAAGCTAAAATCGAATTTTCACATTAAAATAATTCGTTTAACATCATAAAACTTTTTAGGCTTACGTTGCACATAAAAACGTTCAATATAAAAGTTGTAGACATTTTAAAAATACAATTTTTGACCATAATAATTATACATTTAGAATGATTCAATATGTTGTAAAACCCGAAAACTAATTTTTAGGCACGACCGCAAGGCGGGAATGCCTTATAGTTTTATCATCGCAAAAATTGTAACCAGCGATATCTCAGCCAATTTTTGACCAATCAGGCTGAAAATTTAGGAGAATACAACTCTTATATGTACAAAAAAACGTTTTTTTCCTTTTCCCGATTACCGACATATTGTTCAAATGGCCGCACTTTATGCTTAATTGTACAAACGGTTTTTTGGTCATAACTCAAATTCTAAGCATTTTACACAAAAAAGTTAAATGGAAATGTTGTACATCTTTAAAAAATACAACTTTTTCCCATTAACTTGAACACTCGAAAATGCTAAGAATTCAAATTAACAAGCTAAAATCAAATTTTTACATTAAAATATTCGTTTTTCATAATAAAACTTTTTACGTATACGTTTTACATAAAAATGTTCAACATAAAAGTTGTAGATATTTTAAAAATACAATTTTTGACTATAATCATTATACGTTCAGAGTAATTCAATATGTTGTAAAACCCTAAAACTAATTTTTTTAAATAAAAATTTCAGTTGATCTCGATTTTCTCTGCGACATTAACTCCAATCGAGCAAAATTTTTTTTTACAATCTCTCCCTATGCTAATATCGTGACAGAACAAAATTGAGCTTGATCCCATACATACAAAAAATATGCGAGCATTTTTTAAAATTTCAAACCAGGTGAGCGCGAAGCGCGAATGTAGGGGGATCTGGTGAGCGCGAAGCGCGAACAGTGGGCGAGCGCGAAGCGCGAGCGTCGGTCGTGCCTTATATGCAAAACGCGAAGCGAAACGCGCGAAGCGGCAAGCCACTGAGACCTGAAGGCCCGAAGGGCCGAAGGTCGAATGTGGCGCGCTAGTTTAGTATTTTGCCTATAACTTTGTAACGTAATTTTTTCGGTCAAAAAGGATTTCAGCAGCTTATTCTATAGTAAATTTTCCTTCAAAAAATCAAATAAAACAAATTTTGATTTTTTTTTTAATTTTAACTCAGGCATAACCCCTTAAGGGGTCAAGACTGTGTTAAATGCTGAAAAAAACAAAATATATATTAGACCATTTGACTAATAATTTTATCAATTAAATGAAAAAAAGATTTTTTTACCTTATACTAGATGTATTATAGATGATCTTCATGGTCTCAAACCTGGGAATATGTTTATCTGATTACCTGAAACAATTCAATAATGTTTATTAAAAAAATTGAGAATTTTAAAGTTTTTTTTTTACTTGCCGCAGCTTTCCACAGCATCCAGTGAATCGATTGAGACCCTGCAGGTTGCAAATTTTTCCTCTTTTGTGTCCTCACAAACTGTATGGAGCAGATTTCTGAAAAAGATTGATTAAAAATAATTAGATTGTTATATATTAATATAATTAGTAATTTAGTGAATGTTACATATGTAAACATACATAACATTCACTCGTAACTTATCTTTTCCAATTCTGCTCCATTCAGTTTGTGCGGAAACATCATAGCAACTTCTCTGCCAAATTTGAGCCAGATTGGTTGACCGGTTGCTGAGAAAAGCTGCGGCAACTGACTAAAAATCTGGAAAAGCTCGAACAGAGAAAAAGGCATTTAAAGTTTTAGTTAATATTTCATTAAGTAAAGTGTACTTACAAATTGTTCAGCGTATCCAGGCCTTCTCAAGTCCAAAAGTGGTAATCATTGTACTTATTTAGAGTACAATTGATGTTGATCTGCCACATATTTGCTCGCCTCCCTAGAAAATAAACATTTTAATAACTTAAAAATTGTCTAGTATATTTATGAGTAATTTATGATATTTTACTACTTAAAACAAATTTTAGTTTTAATAGTAGTTTTGATACTTACAAATTTGGCTGTCACTCCAAGCAGACTAGAATGTCCTGTGTTGAGGTTAAAAAGCCTTGTCCAGATGCTCTCATGGAAAGTGAATCAAACTGATCAGCTGATCAGCTGTAACTGAAACTTGGAACAGACTATCAATTACAATATGCCTAAAGCATCGTGTGTTTTTCTGCTGCAAAGATGCATGCATCTTTATAGCAGAGGCAAAAATTAAAAAGATGCAACTTCCCTTTTTTTGGGGGGGCGGGGGGCTTACTAACTGTGTGGTAAGTGTGATGAAAAGTGAAAAGTGTAATAAGTGTTATTAGTGTTTTTGGGTTAGGTGTGCAATGGAGTGTACAGTTGAGTGCATGTGTTTTTTGTATGTATGATGTGTTTGAGTTAGTAAGCCCCAGGTCCATAGGAGTCTTCTTCTGGGTGCTTCCTTTTTCTTCTTGCTTGACGTGCCTCAAGCGTTGATTCTTGAGCTCTTCTATCGGACCAGAAAAGGCGTAGCTCATCTGCACTTTTGGCCCAGTCTACTGCAGAGGATCCTGGATGGACGTCGAAACTCTTCATGATGTTCAGTACTCCGGCTTTTCCATCATTGAAGGAGGCAACTGCTATGTAAGTACCAATTTCTAAGACTACAAGACCGCTAAAACTTTCCTTGGGGATGAGCTTCCAAATAGATTGGTTGAAGCTTTCGTTGCTGTTTTGAGTAAAGCCTCCAACGCATCTCCCAAGTAAGTCTGGCTGTGTCAAGTCTTCGTAAATTGGCCTTATTGCCTCCATAATAGCTGCCGGAATACTATTCTTGTGGTGAAAAGTCTTCAGTTTCTTGTTAGCTTTGGCTACTTGCCATTTACACCAGCTGTCGGATCCTGGAGGACAAAGGTGGTGTCTTGGCTCTTGATCTGTTGAAAGTTTATGATAAAATGTCGCCCAAATGGCATTTGACATTTTATCTGCTGAATCTTTATGGCCTCTGATGGAATTGCCATAATACCTTGTCAGCTCATCAATCCTTTGAGCTGTTAATCGGTTCTTCCCACCAATGCCAGCACCGTCACTTAGCTTTTGGCCAGCTAAACTTTTCTTGAGGTTCCGTAGTCTCGTTCCCATCCTCTTCTGAACGTGTCCTACACATTCTTTCTTCTCAATTACGAAGTCATCCCCATATGGCTTCGTGTCACACAAGGCCTTGTATACCTTGGAGTCGCCATCTCCAATATAATTCTTATACCTGACTCCATGGATTTTCTCAGATCTCTGGAACATTTCAACGATGCCATCCACTTCCATTTTTCCAGAGCTTCCTTGATGGTTGGCTGAGCACTGATCTTGATGTGTCTCAAACCATTCTCGATATTCCTCGGTGTCCTTGTCTTTCTGCAGCTCACAAGCTTTGCAGAAAGATTGCTTTGGCGCCACATCAATCACTTTGCCATTATCATTTCTGATCAAAGTGGATACGCCTTGGAGGGAAGAAAATCCTCTTTTCCTCCAAGAACCATCGCCAGACACCGATGTACATGGATTTTCTTGAATTTCACCTGAAATTTCACTGCAGTCTTCCTGTAAAGCTGCTTTCATTGACTCTTTAGCTACTTTTTCACTAGCTATTTTTAATTCATGATTAATTGTTCCAAAGTGACTGTGTGCAATTGGAGGCAAGAAATCCATAAGTCCACAAAAAGTTTGTAAACCAGTGTGCCCGTGTCCAAGAGCTCTCATAGCTAAAACTACTCGTCGATTAATTTCATAAGCATTGGCTTTCTTTCCAATGTGTCTGCTGGAGTCAATGAAAGTAGCTTTAGCGCACTTGCTGCAAGTGACAGAGAGTTTGCTACCAAGTCCTCTGGTAGAAACTTCATAAAAAGTGATGTCACCGCCACAAGTTTTACAAGCCAGACATTCCTGTAATCCAGGTAAAAGCAAGGAAATGTCAAATATCCTATATTCTATAGGATCTGCTTCTATGTACTCTGAATTTAATTTAGCCTTTGATCTCGATACAGGAATCTCTGGCTTGGCGAAAGACTTATCTGCTGTTCCAGATGTCGAAGGCTGCATACTGGCTGTCGACGTAGGCTTTCCTCCAGATGTAGAAGGTTCAACATTTCCTTTAAACCCTCTTGCTGCCTTCTTCTTTCTTCCAAATCTTCTTTTGCCATGTGCAGATGAGCCAGCCTTTCTGTTTCTTGAGTCCTTGTTTCCACTCATTTTAATATTTTATATAAAATCTGATTTTATAAAAAAATATTTGTGGGACACTTATAAAAAAGCACACTTAGAAAAGTTCGTGCAAATTTGTAAAAATTATTAACTTTGTGTTAGAAGATACTAACTAAAGTTATTTTAATAATATTTTATTTATTGATATTTGAATAATCAAATAGAATAAATAGTTATTATTAAAATAAGCCAATATAACCTTCTTTCACTCAGTGGTAAAGTAGGAATCTGATTCCTCTACTACTGCGTGCAGAGTAGCTAGTATACCTGCGTCGATAAGCACCAAATTTGAAATTGGCTAAAATTCAAAAAACTTTTTAATTCGTTTTTTTTTAATTTTTTTAGTAATAATAAGGATTAAATAAATTTTTGATACCATAACAGGCACTAAAAAATTAATAACGAGAAAAAAGTGCAATTTTCGGAATTCGTTATTTTTATTTTTTAACATTTTTTTAGTTTTTTGCCTGTATCTTTTTCAAAAAAGGCCACGCTCGCATATAACCCTATAACATAATTTGGGAGCACAAACTATATCTAAAAATATGGGAAGAAGCTACTGTCATACTAATTCCAAAGACTAAAAAAAAATAGATAGGAACAGTCACCGACCAATTGCCTTGATATGCTGTTCATGCAAATTATTAGAAAAAGTTATCAATTAAAGCCTCAAATGATTTCTGGAATCAAATAACATTATTGATCAAGCTTAAAGTGGGTTCGGTAATACCTGCAACACTGCAGATTGCGTGGTCACCCTAGAAACATACATACACAATGCCTTCGCTGAAAACCAACATCTACTTACAGTGTGCATAGATATGGAAAAAGCCTACGACCTACAGTAGAGACAAAGACTACTACAAATACTTCAAAATCTCAAAATTACCGGCAATATGTACCATTCACTAAAAGCTTTTTAAATCACCCGCAGATCTGAGTTAAAGTAAATGGCACCGACCAGTGTCACCTTATTTCTTTTGGCAATAAATGACATCCTCAAGTAACTACCCTTCCAGTCTTAACAACTGTATTTGCAGACGATGTGACACTTTTCGTTAAGGGAAAAAAATTTAGAAACAGGTGAAAAACTAATGCAAAATACGCTAGACAGTCATAATGAATATGCTAAAAATGCTGGTTTTAAATTTTCTCCAACTAAAACACAAACTATCATAGTCGACAATACGAGAAACGAATAGCACAAACTTCAACCACAAATCAGCAATAAAATTATTAAAACTGTTGACGAAGTAAAATTACTTGGTCTCATTTTCGCCAAAAAACTTACATGGCTCCCTCTCATCGAAAACCTCAAAAATCAGTACATCCGGAAACAAAATATAATAAAAGTTCTATCGGCCAAAAATTGGGGAGCAGATTTGACGGTACTTAAAAACACGTACAAATCCATAATACAATCGAAAACAGATTATGGCAGCATCGTGTACGACTCGGCAAAACACTCAGTTTTAAAAAAACTAGACGTCTTATTAAATTCGAGCATGCGAATATCACTCGGAATCTACCGAACAAGCCCAGTAAACAGTATATTAAGTGAATATGGCATTATACCACTTTAGTTATGGGGGATCCCTACCCTTTTTTGACCAAAAATTCGAAAAAAATTTTTTTTTTGTTTCTTTATAGTTTGTGTGATCAGATAATACATTTAAGAGCTGTTTTAAATAGATTCTTGTGCCTGTGAATCAATTTTTAAATAATAATTTATTTTACTGAAAAATGCGTTTTTTTCTAAAATGGATAATAAAAAATCACACGGATTTTTACTATTTTACATTTTGAGAGTGGATGTAATGTAAATTAGTAATTTATGTATTCAATCATAATAATTATATAATTTACGTATTGAATCATTACGACCATTGATAGACGTGTGTTCCCATATTCCTTTCCTGGTCCACTTGCATAGTGAATACACCTATTGCCCTATGATGGCGAGATAAACGAACGAACCAACTACTACTGACATCTACTAACATCCGTAACTACTACTATGTCTACTGACATCCATAACTCTAAAAAGATTTTTTTATTTTGTTTTTATTATTTGAATTATTCTGAAATGAATAAATATAGTAGTCGTTGGCGTAAAGTGAAAGGCAGGAAAAGAAGGAATTACACAAAGAGAGGCCAAAAAGCTGCAACGAAGAAGTGGAAAAGTCAAGTAAGCTAAACAAATCTCAAAAGAGGGAATCACTTATGGAGCTGGAGAAGTTTAAATGATTTTTTATAATACTCAATGAGGTAAAACTATTTTTTTTACAAAATTCCTTATTTTTTAAGTTTGTGGTTTATTCGCTTGAAATATTACGTACGCATTAGGTATTATCAAAACCTTTTGAAATTAATTACACATATTCTTTTCAGTGTAATGAAGAAATTCAAGCATCGCCAAAGTTCTGTGATAAGTCAACAGAAAATAAAAAATCATAAATTAACAAAAAATGTGTTATACTGAATATTATTAAAATAAATTAATCAAATTTTCTATTATTTTTCTAAATGGCTAAAAACATTTCTAATTTTTTATAATACTTGCTTTTTTAGACAATAGTGTTAAGAATCAGTACAAATTTTTTGGAATTATAAAAAAATCACTGAGTGCGCATGAAAGTTTTAGATTTTTGGTAATTTTTATTCATAATTTATAAACTTTCTTACACTAGACGAATACTCACTCAAATTACTTGAAAATTTGTAAAAACTTCGATTTTTATATAAAGTTTAAGTTAAAAAATCTGTTTCAACTGTGGCACATTTAAAAAAAATTTTAGGTTAAGGTGTAGGGATCCCCTTTAAGAAGAAAACAACTCATAGCAAATTACACTGTCAAAATACTTCAGTTCCCGAAAAATCAAGTTTACTCGCTTCTAACAAACTCATCAATCAACCATAATAAATATAATAGTAATGAAACTTTCTACCAAAGGGCCTTATACTACTTATCGACATACAATCTTCCAGCAACGAGCTTCTACCCATCAAAGCAAAACAAAGTATGCTACTGGAGACTGCCTGAAAATTAAAACATCAACAATAACAGTACAGCAATAAACCAAGAATATAATACCACAGAAAAGCAAGATCAACCGGAAAAAACCAGCAAAGACGAGGCTATAAAGATAATCAAAAGAAAAAATACTCGAGGAATGGAAAATGCAATGGGGAAAAGATTCCAACAAAACCCAACTCAAACAAATCAAGCCAATCGTCTTTTCACGTAACTCGACAATAAAAGTAAGCAGAAGAGACCAAATAATTAGTTCAAGAATCCGAATCGGACATACGACAACCACTCAGGAACACCTTTTCAAAAAAGAGAAGCCACCGGAATGCAACATCTGTAAATTCCCAATCAATATCGAACACTTAATAATTAATTGCCCAAAATACCACAGCGAACGCCTCAAACTGAAGCTCGGACCGGACTTAAAAACACTGTGTAATAAAGATGTCTGTTTGGAAGTGGTATAGTTTATTAAAGAAATAGACTTTAAGATTTAAGTATATAAATTCAGTGAAACCGTTTATATATTGCATCAAGGCGCCCGTACATAAATAAGTACATATACCTAGCCCACCGCCGTGCACACACACAAGCACGCAAGTGCACGGCAATGCGAGGATCAAGGCGGCAGGAGCCACGCACGAAACCGCTAGAAGGGAAAGGGGGGAAAGAATTAGGAGAGAAAGAGAGATTCGAAGACACTCGAGTCAGCGCTGAATACAGCACTAGAGAGAGAGCGCTAGCAGAAGAGCGCGAAGGAAAGAGAGAGAAAGCGAGAGATGCGACAGCGCGTTAGAAGACGCTGCCGCGAAAGAAGGAGTGGAGAGAGTTTTCAAACTAATTCGCGCCCGAAAACTAGACGAGTGAAACCGTGCTCGACAGATTATCTCCTGGCCATCGACCCGGTCAGACGCGTCGAACCTAATCAGCGCGCAGAGACGCCTTGCACCAATCACCCGCTGGGAGGCCCAAGCCGCTGCACGGCCCTTCACCTTTCACCGCCGGCCTTGCCTCCCAGGACCGCCACGCTGAAGTCACGACGAGGACTGCGAGCCCGGAGCCACCGCTAGCCGAGCCGCCCGACCTCCGACGCGCCGGGAGCCTCGTCAAAATTAATCATCTTGACCACTAATGATGTAATTATATTATTTAAATATAATTTATTATGTACAACTATGTGTCGCTAATACCCTCCGGGGATGTGACGTAAAATAAATAAATTTAAAAAAACATATTACTTCTAAAATTTGCGTTTCATGTATTAGTTAATTTTAATGTAAAAAAATTCTGGATTTTTTTTTTGTTTAAGCAAATTGTAATTAATTATTGTTATGCTTAATCACTTTTTTTAAAGAGGATTTAAAGAGGATTATAGTCGCCATATAAAAAAATGGCACATTTTAGTCAAAATCTGAGTTTCAGAAAAAATTTATAGGATTCCTAGACGAAATAGGTTAAATAATTCAAAAATAATTTTTCCATACTAAAACTTTTCCGAATCGATTCCTAACTTCCTTTAACGAGTGTTCTGTGATGTAAGTACAGTAGTGATCGAACAAGTTGCGAAATTCGGCAAAAAAGAATCAATGCCCATAGTGCATATATTAGTCTCGCATCGTCGGAGAAGATCATGAAGCAGCAAATCGTAATTAATACACAGAGGCTTGCGCAGTGTGTATAGTCTCTCCAGTTTAGTATGTTAATAATGGATGCAAACTATAGTGAAACGCTACGGCTTGTTCAGCGATGCGTTTATAATTGAGCGCGTTTATTGTATCGATGGATATATGCGGGGGGCATGCATCGTTTATGAATAATGCACACGCGTGCCTCGCGTCCTCGTCGTCGCCGCGGATAGCCGTGCGATCGATTGCCAGGGAATTTTGTTCACAGGGAACGTTACCATCACGGTAGAGGGGTAGAAGAGTTTAGATCGTTAGCGAGCTTTTATCCGATTTCGCATTTCGCGGGTATTGCTGGCTCCGAGCTTTTTAGTTAGATTGAGTGAAAGGTAACTTCGGAGATTATTCTTTAGCCATTTAAATCTGTTTAATGAGGGCTTTTAAGTTTATTGAGAACTGTTCGAATCGCAAATTATTGTCTTTTATTTAATGTATGCAAAACCACGGTTGCAGAGCATTAGTTATTAGAGCGAGGAATTGGCCGCGTTTTTGTTGCTTGACACTTTCTTAAAACTAAAATTATTTTAAAGCTATCTGTGATTATAATCGTATGAGTTTCATAAAATACTTCAATAACATAAATCAAGAATAAGATGATACGTTGATGATATTTCTATTAGGTAAAAATATTCACATAAATATGTATACCATTGTCGTTACAGATAGCTGTGTAGCCGCCTGAGCTCGTATGCTCTTGGATGAGCGACTCAAATCCTGTGAATATCGCCGTGCAGCGGCCTACACAGCGATTCCAAAACCGCTGTGTAGGCCGCTGCACGGCGATATACACAGGATCATTCGTGGCATTGATTGCTCGCCGGGGCCCCCAGTGCAGTATCTAATCGATATTGCACTGCTCAAACGGATGAATTCGGACAGCTAAGACTTGGATCTTAGCTGTTGTCCAGTTGCCCCAGGGAGGCGTCTCGTCCAAGAGGGTAGCTGCTTCGTGAGAGCGTGTTCGTTTGCGAGCTCGGAAAAGGCGGCGCACATTGCAGGAATTATTTTTTACTCCATGCAGAATTTATAGTCGTTGACGCTCAGGCAGTATTGTATACGTATTCCTCAAAGATTTATAACCACGTTCCCGGCGCAGGTTTTTTCAGGATGCGACAATATACTGAGTATTTTCTACGTCACAGTTTCGAGTTCGGCAAATGCGGGTATAGTGAACGCATTTTTCTTTTTGCTCTAATAAATAATAGGATTTGTAGAGACTGAGCGAAAAAGTATCACATAGAGAAGGAAGTGTATACTTCTCGTTTATTGTTTAAAGCACGCATTTGGTCGTGTGCGGCTTGAGTTCGAACGTGTGGGGCCATTTACAATACATCGAGTCGCGCGCGGCTCGGGTTCGAGCGAGCGGGTCCATTTTATGACAGTGCGGTCGGATCAAACGGTCTAAGTGCGAGAGTGCGAGGGGCCTGCTGTCAGCGGACATTGAAGCCTCTATTTTCTTCATTTGTCGCAGTCAGCTCTCTGACTGAGCGGATCTTTGTATAAGTTTATCTCGCCCAGCTTCTATCATGCACTCCTATATGTCCTTTGCATACAAACAGTACGGTATAGACTATTGCATACAAACAGTACGGTATAAACTAAAAACTTTCAATATCTCAGAGCTTTTGCCATAAAAAACCGCTGCCAAGTCCCTAGCACTTAGTTTCCTCCTAAACAGTTTTTTTCACATGGATAAATATATATCAAACTGTACATTAAAATATTAATAATATAAAAACTAATTAATCTTCGCATATTACAAAGAAATTAAACCGCTAATCATCGATAAATACCGGTTATTTGCTGAGTTACGAATTTCTAAAAATGTATTTAAAAAAAGGAATGAAGTTTCGAATGTTGCGCAAACATACAGTTCAAGCTATGTGGATAATGTATTATTTTTCTAAATTTCAAGTGCATTGTAGCATTGTCATTCTTGTAATCGTTGGAGAACCGAAAAATGTATTTTTTTTCAATTTTCTAATTAACTAAAAGGCAAATTCACGTATAGTTTTATCATCATTTGTCTTTAAACATTCTACATAAACATGAATTTATTCAAAATAATTGGATGATTAGTTTTCGAGTTGGAAGTGCTTTTACATAAAACATGTTTTCATTTATAACCTAGAAACTATAGCAGCTACCGGAAAACTTTTTTGGTTAATATGTAGATATTTCCATTGTCATAAGAGAAATTTTGGTTTCATTTAAAAATATTCGATTTTACTTTTAAAATACGAAAGATAAAAATTTTATGAAAATTTAAAATGACCATAATTTAAAGACAGATTGGTGAAATGAAAAACGCTTTCTTTTACCGTTTTCTGACAAGAAAATATATCTAAAAAACTTACTTGCAATGAAATCCGATAAGCTGAAGCTGAGACCTAGGGGTATACATACGTTCATACATACATACATCCATCCGGACATTTTCTAAAAATGCTCGATTTCACTTCCAAACATCTTAGAATCATGTTTTGAGTGTTTTAAAGCAAACCTGTAAAATTCACTATCACAAAGCTTCCTCTAGGAGGAAGCAAAAACGAAAATTCTATAAATTCTATTTTAAAACGATTATCTTAACCGAATAAGAATTTTAATCACAGTCACTGACACTGACAATAATCTGTTTACTCTCTACAGAGAATAAAGTTATGTGCTACAAAACAGCCCCATTTTTTTATCTAAATCGCGAAATTTTGTGTGTAAACGTTGCTGGAATAGAAGAGGCGACGGTGGCTAAGAGCTCATAAAAATATGGTAATAATGCATAGTTATTAACTTGTCAACGTACAGTGTATACCCATACACAGCATGTAAAGGATCCTTCCTCCCGTCACGGAGGAAACTCTGTTCGACCCTTTTTTCTCTCCCTTCCGCGGACATGACTTGGTGGGATGGTCGAGACTCTTATAATAAGCGAAAGGATATAACGATGCGCACAGCAAAGAAGCAGACTAAAACGTTTTGAAGCTTGTTTTTAAGATTATTCCTTACGATTCTTCTCCGGTAGAAACGTAATCTCGTAGTTACCGTGAAATTCTTTGGCGTTCGATCTGGGAACTACATATTTGTATTGCCTATGTTTTACATGAAGTTGGCGTGTTTGAAAATCAATATTGAAAGACTGCATTGCAGACTGCAATTTTTTATTAAAGAATGCTACTTTCTAACCAACTTTTTTCAAATAGAATGACTTTGTTACGCATTTCTCTGATGCTCGTTTATGTAGGGTCTCTGATGCTCGTTTATGTAGGGTAAATAGCCCAGTAGATGGACACTCACCCGTAGATGGATCAATTATTATAAATTTAAAAATGCAAGAAATGACCAAATGTGTTTCACAATGGTAAAAATAAAGTTTTCACATTTATTTTCAGTAAAAATATTTTTTTGAACATTTGAATTTCGTGCACAGAAAAATAACGAATGTCATCTTTCGTAGTTGACGCTTCGTTCGCGTGCTCCATAAGAAGTCTATGTGTCCATCTACTGGGTATATTACTTTTTTTCTTGTTTTTTATAATTTAAAGTGATTCAAATTATTATTAACGACTTAATTCTTTTTGTAATACAATCCTCATTAGATTTTGAAGTATTTTAAAACTTTAATTGTACAAAAAAACTAATTTTGTATTTAGTGGACGAGTTTATGTATGAATATTTCTTAAAGTTTCCATCTATTGGGCTGTGTACCGGAAGTGCATTTGGCTGTAATTTACTTTATTTCTATAAAATATATCACACATATCACAACCCAATCACTCGTTGGAAAATGAAAAAGCTTTCAAGTCCTTGTACGTATACGACCGAATATATTTCCCTTCGCCAGTGAGCGATTCTCTTCATTTGACTCGACAGTCTCACTAACCAGCGAATCGCAGACCCTAAAAGAACCACAAAATCGAATGTGCCCTATATATATATACACACACACACACACACGAACTATTTCGTAAACCCAGCGATTTCGGAATATTTATATAATACATAAATAATGCAACGCAGGTGTTAAACTATGTCGTCGACGATTATCTTTCAGAGACAAATCCATTAGCGGATATTCTATCCTTACGTATAAACATCACGTACGCACAAGGGCGACACGATTCACGGAACATTTTCCTGACAAACGGTCTCGTTTGCGGTGCCAGGTCACTGACGTTATTGTTTAACGCACAGCTTATCCCAATATTCATGGTATCTTTACTTAAACGCGTTTGCGGTGAAATAAAGTTTGATCCGAACTTTGCATTTTTGAAAAATTTCGCGGTTATACTTTCGCCGATACGAGACACGAGGATTGGTAGGGGTACAATAAAAGTTGACGAGTATAATAGAACATTGGGGGAAGGAAATTGTGGATACGAGATGAGAGTTATATATGCATATATATATCCGGTACAGTCTTTGAAATTTATAGTTTGACTTGCCGTAGGGAATCGCGTTTATGCACAGCTGCGGATTTTCCTGGGCTTTTTCGTCACGAGTGGGTTAGCGGCGGGATTTCGTAGTGGATTTAATAAAGCAAAGTTTTTGAGAATTTCCATGAATGGGTATAATATGACGTTTGATGGGGGAGGAAGAGAGGATGACGTGTAACTTTGCGAATGGCTGACGAGGAAAAGTTGGGG
Source organism: Philotrypesis tridentata (assembly GCA_018906965.1). Taxonomy (NCBI): domain Eukaryota; kingdom Metazoa; phylum Arthropoda; class Insecta; order Hymenoptera; family Pteromalidae; genus Philotrypesis; species Philotrypesis tridentata. The sequence goes on along the minus strand of JACCIB010000191.1, from coordinate 128,687 downwards.
AATAGCCGTAAATCTGGACAAAAGTTATATCAGTTGAGCTTTCACTATCGGGAATATCAGGGAAGTATATATGTTTTATAAGAGAAAGGGGAAAATTCAGTTTAGAATATGTTGGCACTATTTCTACGATACAGAGAATGAATTAAAGCTTGCAGAATTGTAATAAATCAGTGGAATTTCTGAATAATAACTGGTACACCTGAATAGGCAAGGATAAGAGGCGATCCGTCGCTTTACAAAATGATCGTTTAAATTCGATCTGAAAAAATCATCTCAGTATACATCAAAAAAAGGCAAATTAAACTTTTCGACCGCATCACATAAGAAGCATAAATGATGACTGCAAACAATAAAATTACTGGGGGAATTGAAATGACAAGAAGGGCGAAACGATAACATGAAAATAAATAGTGCAGCAGATGACGATTACAATAATGTCTCGTGAATAAATGGTAACAGAAATTTTTTTTCTTTTGTTACGGTGAAAGGTGTCATGTGATCGTATCGAATGGTATTCTTGCATGGTATTATTATAAATGTCCTCATAATATCATTTGGTAATATCATGTGATGCGTTCAAATTGTGTTCAAATCATGAAAAATACTCATAATATCATGTGGTGATATATGGTACTTCCAAGTCGATCATGTAATACAACAGGATTCTATATCATCATGAAAAATCTGAATTTTAAAATTAATTAAAATTCATTATTTCATTATTCTGTGCCATTTATGTCAGTACCATGCGCATGGTACTAATAAAATAAAGTCTACAAAAAACAAATCGTATATTAAGGAGGTATGATAGTGACACGTTACTAACCGTATGGTGGAAAAATACTTGAATTTTAATACATATAATAAACTAAGCAAATATAAGCTTCTATTTCTCGGCAAAGGTTCAAATCACAATATTCAGACACAAATTTTAAATTTTGATTTATGCATGCGATATTGTTTTGGTTACGTTAGTCAATATCGATGTACTTCTTATTATCAGAAACTTGCGATGTTTTCATGCATAACGCAGACTCTTACTAAAATAAATAATTATAATAGCATTGTTAAAGAGGAAAAAAAGACTGTTATTTCAGTGCATTAAGGATATCAATAAATTAGTCGACTCAGTTTCGGTAAAAAACAATTTCAGTATGTTTACAACGGACTACAGAACTATTTCCACTTTGATTCCCTACGATGACAGTTCAGGAAAAAAATTGCCAAAAAAGATAATCCTAAAGTAGCGTTTAAATCTTACCTAGCAGAGCGTGAAGTTTTAGATATATATACAGGTGGTAGCAAAGTTTAAGGCAACAAACACGTTGGAACCTAATGCGTGGTCCCAAAAAGAAATATTGTAATATGCAAAAGTATTCACGAAAATGCGTCAGCTTATACTGCTGAGTGTATCGCATTAAGTCAATCTATGGACGTCGCACTTACCCTCGACGAACCTAATGTTGACATCTTCACCGATTCGCTAAGTGCTTTACAGAGCCTAAAGAACAATAACAATAGCGTTTATATTAACCCTTACATTTTGTAAATCAAATACCAATATCGCATTTATCTTGACCTTTACCCTAACTATAAGTTAGAGTTTTTTTTGGATTCCAGCGCATTTAGGATTCAAAGGGAATGTGTATGCCGACAGTATAGCGAAAAAAGGGACAAAAAACTACTTAAATTAGCAATCAGTACCGTATACTAAAATCTTCGAAATTGTACCCAAAAAAGCCTGTTCGAACACTGATTTCTTTATTACGGAACAAGGACTAGTGAAGGGTCGAAAATATTTTGATAATTATAAAACACTATCAACAAAACCATGGTTTCATAAAATAAATCTCCCGAGAAAAATAATTGTAACTATCAACAGAATTAGATCTGATCACTATAATCTCGTCGCTTCACTAGCCCGAGTTCACATTATTGAAAATCCGAAATGTATTTATGGATACGCTATACAGGATATTAATCATGTTCTATTCAATTGTTGAAAATTCGACAATCAAAGGGAACTTAATTAATAGCTAAATTAATTACATTTAAACATTTTCCGCCATATTCAATTACGCCTTTTCTGACAACTCTCGAAGTGAGGGTCCTAGAAGCAATTTGTAGCTACTTAGATAAGTGCGATATAAAAATCTAACATTGTGACTCCTTAATCTTATGCTCATGTAAATTTGTCAATCCATAATTGTATTTTTGTATTTGTAAATAGGCTGTATAGATCCCTTTTCGGGGCTTGAGGAAGCTTAGTAAAAATAAATAAATAAATAATAATACTATTGTTAATACATTGTAACCTAATCCTTTGTTGATTTTAGTGCATGATTAGATGTACACGTAACTCTGTAAACTTTATCGATTTCGAAACAGCTATTTTCTTATAATTTTACTATCTTATATATTTTCTCGGTAAGTGTATTGGCGATTACAAGCAAATGAACTTGATGTTATAAAAAATGAATAAGGAATCATTAATTTACATACTATGTTTAACAAATTTAATTTTGATACTGTTAAATCAAGGCTACTTGATGAAATATTATCTCAACAAAGAATTGTGGACTTTTACAAGTAATGGCACCAATAAATAGTAATCATCGACATTAATATAACTGCTCATCAACTATTCTTGAAAGTATATGAATTATTATAATTTTATTTTCAGAATATGACCTTCTTCTTCATTGATTGTTGTAAGGTTACACATAATGTAATTACAGTTCTGTAAAATATATTTATTCCCTTGTTTAAGTATTGCGCGTAAGTGTCCTATCCGAGTTAAAAAAATAGATTTATGGAATATAAAATTTCTATAAATAAATATGGGCGTCTTTGATTTTTTCCATTTTATAAAATATGCACATACGGGATAGATTTTTTATTAGATTATAGTGTCAACAATATTATGCTACCATCTCGTATGGCATTAGTCACTGATTTAATTTTTTATTTTTCAATAGATTAGGATTAAAATGTTTCTCTGCATTAGTTACGCAGTTTTATGCACTATATATTTTGAAAAAAGTATTTAATAGTTATTCAATTTGATTATTTGAAGAATTACAATAATTCATTTAATAAATTCATAAAATCTTAGAAAATTTTATTCAGTAAATTATTCTATAACGTCTATAAAATTGATTAAGAGGTATATTTTATTCATTTGCATAAAATCCATGCATCGTCCCATAAAGAAGAGGCTAAAAATTGTGTTTTGCTTTTATGCAATTTATAGTTTTATTTTTGTTTTAGCGATTTTAGTACGACGATACATAGGATCGTTCGTGGCAGTAATTGCTCGCCGGAGACCCAGTGCAGTATCAAATCGATATTCCACTGCTCAAACAGACGAGTTCGGGACAGCTAAGACTTCGATCTTAGCTGTTGTCCAGTTGCCCCAGGCAGGCGTCTCATCCAAGAGGGTAGCTGCTTCGTGAGAACGTGCTCGTTTGCGAGCTCGGAAAAGGTGGCGCATATTGTAAAAATTTTTTATTATTTGATGCGAAATTTATAGTCGCTGACGCTCGGGCAGTATTATATACATATACCTCGAAAATTTATAACCACATTCCCGGCGCAGGTTTTCTCAGTATGCGACAATATACTGAGTTTTTCCTGCGTGACAGCTTCGAGCTGGGCGAATGCGGGGATAGTGGACGCGTTTTTTTGCCCTATGTATAATAAATAATAAGGGTACCCGGTCATTTCTCCGAATCCAAATTTCCGGACGGACACTTTTCCGAACAACCTTAATTCCGAACAGTAATTCTCTGCATCCAATATTCTGAATGCCATTTCTCCGTATGCCGTTTAACCGTATCGAATTTTTCGGACATCCCTTTTTTTACTTTTGTCAACGTTGTTATGGAGACTCTTAATGCAGATGCAGATGATGATGTTCTCCCAATTATTGATTACTTTGGAGAAGTATATGTTATCGGGAAGCCAGGTAGAGGTAGAAGAAAACGACTTGCACCTGGATATCCGCCAGAAATCTGGAACCAACGTGCCGCTGCTCTGGATGGTTCTCATAAAACAAACAACGTTAGTGAAGGATGGCACAACTGATTCCAGTGCGTCGTTGGAAAACATCATCCAGATTTATATTCCGCCATTAAGGAATTACAGAAAGAAAAAGTGGATTCTGATGTCACTGCAGCAGAAATAAGCCTTGGACGAAAAGTTCGTGCTGCACCAAAAAAGGTGTATATGAAACAGACGGCAAAGAGCTGGAATTTCTTCGTGTCATAGCTCATAATATTTACATTTCTCTAAATTAAATTCTGTTATATTATATTCATTCGGAATATTGGATGCGAAGAATTACTTTTCGGAATTAACGTTGTTCGGAAAACTATCCATACGGAGATTTGGATTCGGAGAAATGATCGGGAATCATGTAAATACCAGTATAAAAATAATTTGGATCCCAAGGCATTGTGGTATTCCAGGCAATGAACTAGCCGATAAAGTAGCCAAAGCCGCAGCTCGGGAAAGTGATATTTATATCGCACAGATCTTGTACACTGATCTCTACCGAAATCAAAGACACAGCCTATAAAAACACGACGAATACTCTAAAATATAGTAAGAAAACGGGCAAAAAGTACTTTGAACTATTTTACAACGAAAACAAACAATCTTGGTTCAAGGGTCACAGACTATTCAGAGTATTCGTGGTGATAGTTAATCGTATACGAGCTAACCATTACAGCTTGCTTAAATAATAAGATTTGTACCCGCATAAAAATAATCACTATGGCGCAAGTATATGCAATGTATTGCAAATATACTTACTGAATATATGGGCGAAGCTTCTGCCTATATATTCGCCATATAGATGCACATATACACGATCCCATATATTGCATATATATTTTCTGAAAATTATTTATTAGCTATGGCAAATATATATGCAATATATGGATAAACGAATTTCTGCAATTTATCACAAATATATTGCTAGTATATGACGTCTATAGCGCCAATTTAAACTTTATATATAACCAAATGAAATTATTTTACAAAATAATTTACGTTATATTAAATAAGGCACATGTAATTTTTTGAAAAACCGAGTATATTATTCAAATTCTAAAGTATTCACAGGTTCTACGACAATAATTAGGTCGTCAAATACTATATGAATATATACATCTTTGATAGCAGATATCTTGATGAGCTAAACTGAATGAATTCTTACAAACTGATGTATAGAATTTAAAAAATGAGTGCGTTTGGAAATATGAACCGTAAACGGATTAATTGTTTCAAACACTCCCACACATGCATAATGTGTACAAAGACATCGACATGAATTCATACAATTACAATTTGTACAGCGTAAATAGTATCGTACGCTTCCAATACAATTATTCGCATCTTTGTCCTTGAATGTAATAAAATGTGATTCAGTTATTTGATTTTTTTTGCGTTATCAGAACTAAACAATTCATTATTTTTATACATTTTTTTGAAACGGAATATATTATTTTCACTTAAATTATGCTATATTTTAATTTGTTCACTCTGTAAAATATTTAATTTTGTGATTTTGCCTACAGCATAAATTGAATTTTCGATTTCATTAACTTTTAAATATTTATTCGGTGATGTAAGGCACGTAAAGAAGTAGTAAGCCTCGTTTCTTTCTCTGTGCCATTCATATTTTAAGGAATTAACTTTAATATACAAATCTAAATTCAACATTATCTGTAATTCGGGGTTTTTGCTACTATGTACAAACGATTTTAATTTTCCATTTAAATCCTCTAATGGGAAACAAGAGGTAACCCACAATGGACCTAAACGACGAACAACCATTGGTAAGTGACGTAAATTATGCAGATTACACGACGTATATTTGTTACCATAGAGGCTTTGAAATCTACTTCTAAATTCATCCAGTAATTTTTCGCTTAAATTTAACATATTGATAGTAATTTTTGATTCACATAGTAAGTTTACTCCAAAAACTAGTAATTTATAATGTTCAAAATAATCACGTGGTAAAATATTGAATAGTACAGGAACGGAGTAGTAAAAAAACCAGGTTTTAAATTCTGATGCTTTCCAATATGCTAAACGCTCTTTTATAGACCTTGGATGTCTAGCAATAAATGAAGGTGGCTTGATAGAGCAAAGATTTTTATCTACTATATCTGTAAAGTTTGATATATAAAAACTTTCACCAATAAATTTTGAATCGAACCACAATTCAATTAATTTTTTAACGACACCTTCGAAAACGCAGTGCATGACATCCACTGTTGTTGAACATATAAAGTCGTAAGCCAACTTTGATAAAATAGAAGGATCTATAACACCGCACGATCTAGCTTTCACGCGTAAAGTTTCTAAAGAGTCGCGTTCAAAATCTTGTGTACTTCGATAAATTATCTCGTATATAAACGGATATACTCGTGTTCTATCAACTATACAGCCTTCCTGTACATAAACTTGACATCCAAATCTCCCATTATATTGTATCATATTCATGAATAGAGATTTGACAGGAAGATCGGCTGTACCGCAAATAAGTATACCGCAAACATTTACTTCGATTTAAGTCTTGCACATACATATCTACTTGGCGCCCTATATTCTTGATCAACACCTTAGGATCTTTGGATCCCGGGCAGTAGATCAAGGCCCTAGTCATCTTGGCTAGTTCCCCCATGCCAACCGCCTTGATCTGGAGTCCCTCGCCCTTCCACTTCTCTAACTTCTAGCAGCCATGACTTGTCCTCGGTTGCTTTGCAGTTGAGGATCAACTCTCCCCTCTGTTGCCAGTTCTCTGAAAAATTGAGAAAGTAGGTGCCGTCAGATGCGTCAAAAATCTGCCCATCAATGCGGTCGAGGACCTCATTCGCTTCCTCTGCCCGGTACCCGAGTCCTTCTTCTGATCCCTCAGAGTCGAGCTATCAGAGTGCGCTCTCTTAGAGGGTGCCACCTCTTCCCTCCTAGCCAACGCTCTCCTCCTTCTCTCCATACCCGACGGTTTTTTCCTTTTCGACCTACCCTCAGTCATCGGGGTATCCACCAAGACCTCCGGGATTGCCTTACCCCCGGCCTCCGGCTTGCCAGCCACAGCCTGCGATCCTGCTATATTATTTGGGCTAGGGAGTGCATCGGTTCTAGGCATTTTTGGAACCTTTTCTTTTTTTGTACTCGTCATTGCAATTCATTTAAGCGGGTGTGTGCGTGTTTAAATGGCAGGCAGATCCTTCCTCCCCAACTCCAATACTACCACCGTCCCTCCCACTCAAGAGCCCCCTCCCTCCACCAGTGGCCTCGGCAGGGGCCCCCGTCCAGCCTGCCGCGGCTTTACCCGGTCACCAGCCGGTAGCTGCAGGCCTAACGGAATGTTTCGACGGCTGATGGGGCGGCCAGGCTGGTTGGTTAAGCCAGCCCGGGCCCCTGAACTATCCGACGGCTCAGGAGCACCATTAACCCAGTTTTCCCGCTGTACCCTCCGGTAAGGTAGAGAGGACTCCCGCTGGAGAGGCCCAGAAAGAGGTCGCGGCTCCGGGGAATCCGAGTGATCCTGCAGTGTAGTCTCTTGTTCGTGTGTGTCCGTGTCGTTGTGCTGTATAGTGTATCCTAGCCAAGCACTACTGCAATTCGCTCAGTAGGGGAGGGCCAGCCTTTTAGCCTCGCGCTACCCTCTGTCCGGGAGGGCTTTTTGAATAGGCAAAGGTTTCACCCTGAAGCCCCTGGGCGTCGTTCGCGGCCACCTGGACCCCGGTGGCCATCCAGTCCCCTCAGCACCACAGCCACACATTGGGATTTGGGGTTGGATCAAATACCCATCGCACCTCCTCCCGAACGTGATGGGGGGTTGTTCTTAGCCTCTGATGAACCCGCATGGCCATTTTCGAGAACCCCGAGTCCCAGTCCCAGGGAGAGGCCCGGCCGGAAGAGCCTTTTTTACAGGGATCCCAAACCAGGGAAACTACCCCGGACTCGAGAGGCGGCACCCCGCATCAGTCCGGTTTCGCTTCCATGCCTAGGTGAACCCTACCCCAGCCCGGGGAGCGGTTGGCCGCTGTCCCCATCCCCGGAGGGCGGTCGGCCGCTGTCCCCGTCCCCGGGGGCAATACCCCCCCCCCCCCCAGGCCCGGTTCAGGACACCACACTCCCGACGCCGAGGCCAGGCCGGCCGCTTGGATCCGACAGACGAGTGACAACCCCTAGTGGGGGACATGAATGTAAATATTACTGAAAAATCCTATGCAGATGTTACCTTTCTCCACAAAAATAATAGCTTGATCAATGTGGGAAAAAATGCAGTGTCTGGCGAAATTGATTTATCTCTGCATGGATATTTGTTATGCGATTTTTGGAAACTATAAGCGCCTATATTGCATTATTCTTGTTCAAATATATTTACATTAAAAGTTCCAATATTCCACGCAGAAATACTAGCCAGAGTCGTTTCATACAAAATTTGGATAATGATTACAATGATTAATGTAATATTTATTTTCATTTTAAAATATATTTCCAAAGCACCATTGTATGCTGCTAGTTTGGAATTTCTACGTATTTTCAACCAGACCTCAACATTAAGAGAACCGAAATTACATCAAACTATTCAATTTATGGAAGAACATCGCATAGAAATTTAGTAATGTAAAATGTAATTCGAGAACGGATGAAAATCTTTTCACCGATGAACAATAATTCTAATTCTTATGAGGATCTTATTCGCAGTAATAATGCCGCATTTACAGGCATGAAAGAGTTTTTGGGAAACTTTATTAAAAATTGGACGTTAATTTATGTGTCTAAAGAATGTGTGTCGCAAAAAATTGTTACATTCATTTTTGCTGACGATTCACCATTTGTTACAAGCCGCAATTTGATTTTGTTGCGATTGTATGAATATGGTATTATTCAATGCATTATAAAACATGATACATGGTATCACGCTAAAAGTTATCCGTATAAAGATATTCCATTCACAATAAGAAGTAATTTCAGAGTACATGTTATTAGTTTTGAGTAATGATAAAAAATCGCATAAGATTAAAAATTTATTTTACAGTGTGCATATAAATATTCATGTTCAAATGTTCTGAAAATTTAAGAAACAATAGCGTGCTAAAGTTACTACAAGTACATGGAAACATGGAAATGACCAATAGGATATTGATTTTTACATTTATTGCTGTCTTCACCTTCCATAATACTTGTTATAGTTAGCGAAAATTATGCATAATTCTAGAACGATGCATCTTTGTTAAATAAAGTATTATAATGATATTTTCGGGGCACTGTGTACTTCTCTTCCATTGATTGCAATAAAAGATTAAATAGATGTATATGGGTGGTTCTCTGACAAATCGAGCGGTCGATTTTTTGACACTATCGAAAAAAGTTTTTAAAATGTTCCTAAGAGACACATGAGTATCCCTGAATTTTTTCAGATTTTTTGCATTAAGTATCTTCGAGTTACAGAGGGTCAAAGTTGATGAAATCACGTTTTTTTGCTTTTTCTGGCTACTTTCATTAATTTGTAGATCCTCAGGGAAGCATTTTTCACTATAGAGATATATAACATTTTTTTCTGCAAATTTTCTAAACTATTCAAAAAAAATATTTTTGATGTCGTATATATATGTTTTAAGAAAGTTATAAGTCATTTAAGTCTTAAAATCAAGTTTTAGGAAAGTTCGATCATCCGGATCATAACCAAAAAATTCATGAAGATACCTTATTTCAATTCAAAAAAGTCTGCGAAAGACCCAGAATGTCAGAGGCCTTGGTTTCTCTGTAAAAAATCATTATATCCGTTCATATATGAAAAAAATTTAGTTTTATTGCTATATAGAAGAATTTAACCAATTTTATCAATTACGTAAATTTTTTTATAATAATTTCAGTCATTAAAAAAATGATAAGGTTAGTGAAATGCTTCGATATAGCAATAAAACTAAATTTTTTTCATATATGAACGGATATAATGATTTTTTACAGAGAAACCAAGGCCTCTGACATTCTGGGTCTTTCGCAGACTTTTTTGAATTGAAATAAGGTATCTTCATGAATTTTTTGGTTATGATCCGGATGATCGAACTTTCCTAAAACTTGATTTTAAGACTTAAATGACTTATAACTTTCTTAAAACATATATATACGACATCAAAAATATTTTTTTTGAATAGTTTAGAAAATTTGCAGAAAAAAATGTTATATATCTCTATAGTGAAAAATGCTTCCCTGAGGATCTACAAATTAATGAAAGTAGCCAGAAAAAGCAAAAAAACGTGATTTCATCAACTTTGACCCTCTGTAACTCGAAGATACTTGATGCAAAAAATCTGAAAAAATTCAGGGATACTCATGTGTCTCTTAGGAACATTTTAAAAATTTTTTTCGATAGGGTCAAAAAATCGACCGCTCGATTTGTCAGAGAACCACCCATATACTTCTGTAGAATACATCATTTGTCAATAGTTGTTTTCTAAGTTTTGTGCATTGGCACGCATATGTAAGTACGTTAAATGTTATTCGAGAAATAATTAATAATTTCAAAGAACAAGATTAACAGAAATAAATTACTTATACTAATTCCATATGGCACTAAAATTTTATTTATTCGTTGCTTTATTATAAGACTTATCAATTTCTAACTTGGATGAAAGCAGCACTAATTTAGTTCCGGAAATGACTGCAAGAAACAACAATTTACAATAATTACAATGAGTATTTAATAGTACTTTTCGATATCGATCAGAAAGTACATTATTCACTTCATGCGACCTTTTCCTTGAAAATCGTATGAACTAAATAATCGTCTTCTGCATCTATTGCAATAATATATTTTTCATAACGGATTCTTTTCGCTGTCTCAAAACTTCGTGGAAAGTCGAGTTTTTTTATGCTGTGTCGGAGCAGGAGGTAAAAATTTGTACCTCCCGCTGCGAGATATACATACAGATTCATTCATACATACGTATAATAAAAATAAGACACCATATCCATATGTATATAAATAATAAAATTTCAAAATTTGTAAAATTTTCAAAATGTACACATAATACACATGCATAAATATGTTGTGTAAAAGCCAATGTCCAAGAGCTATGGTTGTTGCGTAAAAGAGCCCTTCGATGCACTAATTATAAAAAGTACGATACAGAACAAGGGGCGAATGACTTTTTCAGACTCGGATGATGATTTCATCCTCGCTTGAAAAAGTCAACTTTCATCCCTGGTTGTGTAATATACTATTATACTTTATGCGAGAGTAGACCTACTAAACTAAGAACTTTTGAAATAATTAAGGGTTGTGATGTGAAGCTGCTGCTTAACTCCATCAAACCAATTTCAGTTCGAAAGCTTTTTGATTTCCCTTTGACTCACCACAACAATGCTCAGTCATTTACAAGTGTAAACTAGTCCAACAAGCACAATGCGAACAATTGTTGTAAGTGACTCGTGATTTATTGATGAATTTATTAATTATTTATTTCGTAACAGTGAAGCTCGCGTTTCGGAAACAAAAGCCTATTATAAAACGAACGGGATTTGTGAAGTTAGATACGATATCGCGTCAATATGTAACATCGTCTAATTATATATATTTTCCTACTTACGTGCGTAAAGTTCGAGTTTGTGAACGCATTTGCGGAAATAAATCTCGGTAACCAATGTACTTATAGTTCCTACAGTCGTTACTATGGTTCCTATGGTAACCGTTCCTATATCGTACATGTATATAGTTGTGGGCACATATAGGTATTAAGGGGTTATGCCTGAGTTAAAATTAAAAAAAATCAAAACATTTTTTATTTGATTTTTTTAAGGCAAATTTATTGTAGAATAAGCTGCTGAAGTCCTTTTTGCCCGAAAAAATTCCGCTACAAAGTTATAGGCCAAATACTAAAATAATATAATTTTTCAAAATCGCGTATTTGCAATTTAAATGCAATTTAAATGCAATGCAATTAAATGCAATTTTATTAAAAAAAACACACATATTATTTACTGAATCATTACAAACTGTAAATAACTAATTTTTATAAAATAGTAGATTTTATTTTTATTTTAAATGTTCAAAATAAAATAAATTTAGAATTTAAATCTAGTCTTGTAATTTTTTAATCAAATTTATAAAGGGATAAAAAAACATACGTGCAAATTTAAATTACCGGCTGAAAACATGGCACCTTACAGCGTATGGAAAGGGAAATCTCTATTTTACCGACCTAGTCGAGTTTGCATTCAGACATCAGCTTTCTCGCCTGCTGTCTGTAGTTTAGTGCAAGCTGGATGTTGTGCTGTTATGATAACTTTTGAGTCTACTAATCTTCAAATTTAGATAAGTATTTGGACTATAAATAACATATTATTTGTGAAGAATTGGTTCTTTGTGAGTTTATTCTTTATTTTTAGGTATACGGACTATGAATATCATGTGCACGCCTGTGTATTAGATAGTCTCAAAGCAGCTCAAAGTCTACTGTAATTGTTAACAATCCTGTTAAAAAATGGGTAAGCAATTACAAAAATTATATTCATGTAAAATATGTTGATTGTGAATGCGTATCAAAAAATTAAATTTCAATTTCAGCTTTTGATACTGGTACATCAACATGTACAGCACCCGGATTTTTTTGATATTACTTATAAATAATTTTTTTTGCCTAATAACTAATAATTTGTTTTTTTCAGGTTTAACTCAGGCTTGTTTTCTTTTACATTAACAACAAGCGAAAAATCTATTATTTTTAAATTAAATTTTTGGACAACACTTTGAATTGGCTCTATTTGATATATAATAGCTATCTTTCTTTTATAGAGTGATTCTTTCAAGCTTATGCGAGCGCTGCGCTGCAGACTGGACTCTCGGTGCCATGCTGATTTTTTGATTTTGAATTTTTTTTTTCAAATACTTTTTCCATGATTTATTAAAATTAACTTTGTTTTGGCATGGGGCTCCGCTCCCCCGAATCCCCCCCCCCCTTTCACCTCTTCGCTGACATCTTCCCTGACCATGCTTTTATAATTGCAGTTCTCGAACTGTGTACAACTAAGTAGGAAGTCATGACCTCTTGCAAATCGAGGTTTGAATTTTTTAAATCACACATGTTTACTTTATTTTCTTGCTCCTATTTTGTGATTATTTTTCAAAATAGAACTGCTAATTCATACCCATATAGCACCCAATACTCTGTGAATATTGCTGGAATGTTGCTTTGGTAAGTAAAGTAGGATCAATTATGTTGCGGGAAGGTTACGTAACCAGCTGGCCACGGTCAGGCAACATTGCTGCAAAGTCGAATGTCCATTTTAATATTACATCGATTCGATCGGTATTTCATACCCATACGTGGAAAGTAATATTACAGTAATATTGTAGTAAGCTTATTCAACATTCCCAGAACATTAATATATTATATATTTTTTATCGATTTTTTCGAAAAAATTTCTTCCCTATTGAAATAATACAGCAATGTTATGGTAACATTGCACAATGTTATCACAACATTACTGGAATATAATATCTTACAAAGGGATCAAAGAAAAATGGTTAAAAAAAATTTCTTCGGTCGGGATTTGAACCCAACTCCTTTCGCTCAGTAGACTCGCTCGTTATCCACTGAGCTATTGTTTTGTTGTTGTCATTGAAGTTAATGTGTAGGTTAAAATCAGAGATAAACGAGGTCCATCAAAATATAACCTAGGTTCAAAATTATTTGACAACAACAAAATAATAGCTCAGTGGATAACGAGCGAGTCTACTGAGCGAAAGGAGTTGGGTTCAAATCCCGATCGAAGAAATTTTTTTTAACCATTTTTCTTTGATCCCTTTGTAAGATATTATATTCCAGTAATGTTGTGATAACATTGTGCAATGTTACCATAACATTGCTGTATTATTTCAATAGGGAAGACATTTTTTCGAAAAAATAGATAAAAAAATGTATAATATATTAATGTTCTGGGAATGTACAATAAGCTTACTACAATATTACTGTAATATTACTTTCCACGGATGGGTACGGAATACCGATCGAATCGATGTAATATTAAAACGGACATTCGACTTCGCAGCAATGTTGCCTGACCGTGGCCAGCTGGTTACGTAACCTTCCCGCAACATAATTGATCCTACTTTACTTACCAAAGCAACATTCCAGCAATATTCCCAGAGTATTGGGTGCTATATGGGTACTTATATTCCCAGAGTATTGGGTGCTATATGGGTACTTATATTTTATATTATGATGTACGCAGGATGTATATTATATTATATTATATTAAAGAACTTATGGAAGAGATCCAAGCTTTTAATTGTCAATACTGTACTTTGGAAAAGATAATTAATTCATAGTAATTTTATTTATGATTTTATTTTTAACTAATAGGGCTATTTTATCCCCTTAACGTAAAAGAAAAACCTTATAGGGAATAAATGCTATAATTTTTATACAGTTTTTGATTTGATAGCCCTGATTTCCGCCTGAAATGTGTATAGCTCTCACCTCCCATGTCCTGGCCCCTACTTCCTTTTTTATTTCGATCTATCCGTGACCCACATCAAATCATCTCTTAAAAGATCGTGTATCCCACCCCTATATCTCTCTAACTGGGAGAAAGACCTTGTACAGTTTGTTGAAAAGAATCCTTGCAAAATCCTGTTACTGTCAATCTCCCCTCTTACCGATAGAATCGTTGCTGCAAGTTTCTTATCCATGAAATGCCCGTTCGCGCTCATTTCCTCTGTCTTGGTGTATATTTTAAATGCTCCAGTCTTTATTATCTGGCCTAGTATTGGAAAGTTTAATAGGTCTTTCAAAGCAGCTATAGGTGTGTCCGTAAAGACCTCATCATTCCTCCCTTCAAAAACCTTTACACCCTATCCAGAGCCCATGTGTGTACTTTAAGCTAACATATTTCCCCACAATATGGATCAGTCGAGATTTGATGGCTATTGTTGTCAGACGATTCTGTAGATAAGTAGCGGCATTCACGCCCAATATTCCTTTCGCCTAAAATACACATCATTGTATATAATTACCAGTGGAGCTTCGCCCTCTGTTGGCTCCGCTTTCCAGCCCCCCCCCCTCCGCAATTTCATTTTGACTTAGATATAGATTGTGATGTAGTGCACAGGGACCAAGCTTGGAAAAGCCTAAATGCCTGTTAGCCGGACTGCGACACCATTATTTTGTAGAACAGGAGTCTCAGAGGAAATTGCGTTAGGACTTATACAGTCGTTGGATAGATGTGTATTGTGTAGAACTGATTCGCAAATAAATTAACACTTGAAATTCTCTTAACTTATACTTTATTAATCGCTCGACTTTATTCATTACAACAATACATATTTGCGTTTCTCTTTCTCTCTCTCACGCTCCCACTAGCTCGCACTTTCGCTCGCTTCTCTTGCGCACCTCGTTCGCTTGGCACGTGTTCTCAGCATGACCAGACTCGGCTTCGCTCCGGCGCTCTATCTTACCTCACGAGCTCGAGCGCACTCGGATATCCGCGTCGCCGCTGCGGCGCTGCCGCTCACGCTGTATGTATACGTGTGCAATGTTCGACGTTAAGCCCGCTTCGTCGTTCCAACGTATTACAGAATTCGGCGACAAATATGTAGAATCTCGCGCTCTTAACTCTTCAACACGTACATTCAATCTTGCTTAATCTCACACAATGCAATTTTTCCCACACAGAAGTGTATGCGCTCGGCTCGAAGCGTCTCCTCGTCCACTACATGGCGTCGGCTCTCGCGACATGTCTTCGTCCTCGATTGGACGTTTTCTTCCTCGTGTAGACGTCTTTTTCCTACCTTTCAGGACGTTGTCTTGTCTAGACATCTTTTTCCTTGCCTCACGTCTCCTTCCTCCTCTTTACCTCGACTTAGCGCCCCTCGGTCTCTCGGCGTTGTTAACTTATCTCCCGTTCTCTCGTTCTTAGATTGAAGTTATTCAGAAGGGATGTGGATACACTTACTGCGTCAGTTATCTCTCGCACTCGACGCGATCGCAACCCGGCAGATGTGGTTAGAGGAATCTCGAAAGTGGAACTACTCGTCAACACATCCGAATAGCTTAGGCTCCCAGAGGAAAGTGACGCCGCACTGTACTTTCCTCGACTCGACCGTTCAATCACGGCACGTCTCTTCCTCACTCGCTCGATCACTATACTATTTGGACCTTATGACTGACATATTCCGTCAGCACCGACCCCCTCCGTGTTTCTCGTTCTCAGCGTGCACCAATCGCGCTCCACATTCGTTCCCTCACTCGCACAGGCATATTCGCTCGCATTAATAATTTTATATGAAGCTTTTCTGTCACAACAGGAGTTTACAATTTCTCGGAAGTGTACCCCTAACTACTTAACCCTTTGGCTGGACGGCTTCGCCGAAGTTCTCGATGCTCTTCGAATACCTATGCTCTGCTTCTCTGAGCCAAGCGTGGCTCGAATCGTAGAGAACGCCTCCGGCTTGTTTGCGTACACATATAAAATTTTTCATTACCCCGAGAAAACAGAAGATTTTCAAAAAATTCAAGATTTTTTATAGCTTTAGAAATATAATTTTGTGTTTTTAAAAAATAACGTGGTAACGGTGAAAATTGTCAAAACGAAAATTTTGATGATTTTAGGAAGAAAAAATTTTATTTTCATACAATTTTAATTATTACGCCAATGAATGCTTATAAATTTATTACTTTATATTATAATATAAACATTGTAATATATGCTATAACATAGACATGTTTTTAAAAAATATTTTTTATATGAATTTTTCTTTATCGTTATATTGTATTGTACATGTAACTATGAAATATAAAACAAATGGAGTAGTACGACAACCATAAAAATTTATTATACAAAACTCAAAATGAAGCAGGACCCATTGGAGGTGAGAAAAAAGTACAGAGGACAAAGTGGTTAAAAGCGGACAAAGCACTCTCCATGTTAAAAATGGATTTAATAGAGGGGGCTAAATCAGAGTTTCAGGGGTGTCCAAGTGAGGAGGGGTTGTAGGATGCCTTCTGGAAATGGCGCCGGCGGCGACATATTTCTTTAGAATATAGAGAGATAGTATGTGTATATGATCTAGAACTATAATTTAGAAGTTTTGGTCTTTTGGAGAGTTTCTGTACATATGTTTGTGCATATGTAGTTTTTGACGAATTATTCGGCTGATTTTTTTAACAAATAAACCGAGCATACAAAATTTCGAAAACAAATACAATCATGGACAGAACTAAACCACTACACAAAATTTTGTATATGTTATTCATGAATACCTGCAAATCCACGTCTTTCCATTTCGTAGTAAGTAATTGCTTTAAATTATCTTCATGTGCTTTCTCAAAATTACTGTACATTCCAGATTCGTAAATACGTTGAAAATAAATGTCAAATGCTTTGATAAAAGGCGAAGCTCTTTCAAATGCATATCCAAGGTGGGCGCAGGTAAAAGTGGCCTTGGCAATTTTCATAGGTTTTGTATTGTTATTACCTTCTTTCGAATACACTCCAGCATCTAAGGCAAGTGCAGTCATCGATTGAATGCACATGGCCTTTTTCTCTTCATTCAATATCTTGATACACGTAGTTGTGTCGTTGATTACGGTAGTTTTGTGCAAAATGCTCTGATAATTTCTATCTTCATTCATGTTGAATACTACTTGTACAGCCACCTCGAATGCAAAAAATTTCAAACCTGATTTGTCTATTTCCTGTATAGATTTGAATTCATCAGTATCATAGGCTAGTTGCCCTGTCATGAGAATAGACAATAATTGGTTAGAATAAATAATTGACGATAACGATATAAAGAAGAAGATTATCGTTTGAGATGAATGTCTAAAAGTTATTTTGATGTTAATTCCAAGGAGAGTTTGATAAATATTGGCGAATGTGAGATCTGAAGTTTCTAATTTAGCTACTTTCATCATAAGCGCAGTCGTTGTATACACAATCGGAATGATTAAGGCTGTGAGAAGAATTATTATCCAGGGGGTGCCTAATGTTATTGATGCTTCGGCCGTTATCAAACCAACAAACTTTATGCAATTTTGTTTAATTGGTAAATAAAATATGTCCTTTTGAGTGTATGAATTCGATAATACCGTTGGCAACATATTCATGTTTACTATGCCTTCCCTTATCATTTTAAAGGACTTGATTAGCTTGTCGTGTTGCGTATTATTTTTCCCTTCTAGATTCACAAAAACGATAGAAAAATTCATTGCTTTCAAAGTCGTCATTGCTATTCTGTAATGATAAGCATACGTTAGGGTGCCGTTTTTTATTATCATAACCGGAGGAAAGTTGAATATAAGCAAACGAAGAGGATGCCGATGAACATTATGCAATTTATACGGAAAAACTTGCACTTGATTAAAACACGTTTCTTTTCTCAGGTCATCGGTGAACGGATTATAGGAATGCATGAAAATTTCCTTTTTTGGAACTATAGTGAGAATAGTAAAGTTTAGGACTTTTCTCCTCCACGCCGATACGAAAATATCTTTATCAACATTTGGGAAACACTTTTTTACATACGAAATAATATATAGACAGTCAGGACGTGGGCCTGTTAATGTTAGATTTCCATAGAAATCTAAAAAGTGCAATATTCCAATTCTGTCGTCTTGATTGCAGATTTTGCTATGCTGCAATATGATGAACGATTTGTCTTGATAGTTTTGAGACTCAAAAACTGTATTATTTATGGACATGAAGTCGACTACAAATACGGGAACTTGTGATAACGTTTTGATAATGGTATTTTCTTTTGACGTGATGTTGTTGTGAAAAGTATTAACAAGAATTTTGAGTTCGTAAGGGCGCAGTTCCTGTATTGCGTGTTGCAAGCAATGATCTATAAATGAATTTGCCTCAGATGGTGTAAATTGATTCTGAATGGTCATTAACATTATTAAAAAACAAAAAACTACAATATTTTGCAATAGCTTGAGCATTTTTCTTTTTCGAATATTTTGAATACTAGCGAAAGCAAAGTAAAATAAACGTGTTGTGAATCGTTTCGGTTCGAAACTGATGGTCCGCAACGTACATACGTATATATACATATATATATATATATTTATATATGTGTGTATGTATATATATATATATATATATATATATATATATATGTATATATGTATAGGGTATGCATACGTCCATTATTGGTACAAAAGACAAGTGAATTTTGTCAATTATGTTAACTATTTCTTGGCTGAAAATTGTTATTATTCTTGTCATTAACTAGGCTGACTTTTAAAATCGAAATTTCTTACATGAGGAGTTATTATGCTTAAGGACACGTGTGTCTTTTCCTTTTAAAATATTTGAAATTATAAATGTTTACAATGAAACTTTCTCTAAATAACGAGGTAGAGAAAATGAAAATGTTAATGTATGTAATTGATGCAATGATTTGAGTAACACATTTTTTCATTAACGTAGCACTTACATACCTCTTTTGCTTTTTTCACGAATAAGAGGTTCGAGCTGAAGTGTATAATATATAGCGTGTCCCTTAAGGTGGCTTCAGCGACTTTTAATAAAAACTTATAAGTTCCTAAAAGTTTCAGAGAATATTGTTAAAATCTCAAGCTTTCGATTGGTATAAGGAAAAGTATGGTTTCGGATCTAATTTTGAGAAGAGAGCATGAGAAAATATTAAAATTATACACGGGCTCTCATGGGACTCAATAATAAATGCGACCTCACGTACTTATAGAAACTTCTACTTCAAAATAGAATGGCATTTTCAATGAATTAATTTAATTATAGCATATTTAATGAAGATAATATTAGGAACAAAACAAAAATACGTTTCTGTTGAAATATAAAAGATATCAAGAAAAAACAGTATTACATCGCATCTGCGCATGTGCACCACGCAAATGAGTATAGAAAGTAACGTCTATTTTACCGATTACAGATTAATTTTTTTTATAAATAACATGTAGAAGTAGTTTACGTTATAATTTAGTTTCGTTTAAATGACGCATTGAAACAAAAAAATACAAAAAATTTAAGACCCCACCGAGGTTCCAACTTAATACGGTGCTAACCGTTGAAGCCACCTTAATAAACACACCCTGTTATCGGGCTGTCTCGGTGAACCGTATTTAAATTTAACAATAAAGTTGAACGCCCGGTTCACTTCTCGCTTCACCGGCTACTCAGCGGTGGTTCAGACTGCTTCCCGGGGCTACGGATTACGAAGAGGGAATAGGGAATTCTCGCAAATAAACAACTACACGGATAATGTTAAAAACTGTCCGGCGTTTATTGAAATTATTTGAATTACG
Source organism: Philotrypesis tridentata (assembly GCA_018906965.1). Taxonomy (NCBI): domain Eukaryota; kingdom Metazoa; phylum Arthropoda; class Insecta; order Hymenoptera; family Pteromalidae; genus Philotrypesis; species Philotrypesis tridentata. The sequence goes on along the minus strand of JACCIB010000191.1, from coordinate 108,366 downwards.
TGAGTAATGGCACGTGTGTGCAGTCGTCCGGCTGATGGCTGTCGACCGGCGGTTTCTCGCAAGCGCGCACTTATGAGGTTAATGTGACCGTCTACCTGGCTGATACTCGTGCTCTGCTCGTCCTCTCATACGGCGATGTCTCGTACCCTGAAACGTCGCGCGGCGCAAAACTTTCGCGAGCTACCTCTCAACACTGTGTAAATTGTAGGGAGTCGATTAGTCAGACGAAGTCTTTCGGAGGGAATCTTGTATCGCTGTCTTGCTTCAATGCTCTCTACTATGCTTGCGGTCCAAAAGGATACTCACTGACTCGCCTGTTGCACCCGGCTTCCTCGCGGCCGCGGCGTCTCTTGTTGTCTCCCTCGCACACATTAGTTTTTCCCTATGTCTGTCTCTTTCGAACTTATCACGTGATGTCGCGCATAGCACAATATATGTCGTCAATCATTCAGCCCCCTCTTAATAATTAGTTCTGCTCTCGCGCGACGTTTGAATTCGTTTTTATGTCCTAGTCTGGTTGTATTCTTCGTCTGGCTGATCTGTCGCTTTCCCGCCTGCCTATTTCATATAACAAAGGTGGCGCACGTTCGCCTCAGTCGCGTACATACTGTGGACGGGGCCGCAGCCCTCCACTTTATTCCAATATCGTACGAGGCTTAGCGCTTGCCTCCACTCTCCTATTATCATTCGCTCTGTCTCTCTCTTGTACGCTCTATCTTTTTCACGCACGCATTCTGTTGTAGCGCTCGCCAACATGGCGGCGGCCGCTCGCGCGCGTACGCCTCGTGGCTTCGCTAGCTGTGCTGCCGGGCTGTGTCTCCCTCTCTCTGCTGCTGCCGCTTCTTCTCTCTCACTCACTCGCGCGGCGCTACGTGCTGTTCTCTCTCTCGCTCTCTCGGGCTCATGCAGCGCTGCGTGCTGTTCTCGTCTGCTCACGCGGCGCTGGCCGTGGTTCTCACTCTCTCTTTTTCTCTCACTCGCTGACTTCTGGCTACTGGATTTTGCTCGTACCTGTAAACACCACCGGGTATAAGTAACGTTTCTTTTTGCTAATTATTTTACCTGGCTCCGGTGGTGTCCAGGCGAGCCTCCGCTGACGGTAGACCGTCACATAGTATATTGCTACCCCCAAGGCCAGTAAAGTAAGAAATGTCTCAGACCACATGTAAACATGTGATCTAAGGCTTCCTTTTTCACTGGCCATGGTTTATATACTATTTTTCTGCTCGACGGCGCCGGAAAGCGGCAACTTCAATTCGCGCAGTGGCCAGAAAGTTGACGCTTTCCGGGCGAAGGGAAGTAATATACTATTTACTTTTTTTTACAGTCTTTTCAAGTCTTTATATGAGTCTTATATGGTTATAAAAAAATTAATTGAATCATCTCTTTGAGTCAAATTAATTTATTTTAATAGCCAACGGTTTCGAATCTTCTTGGGCTCCTTTCAGGACTAAAAACAATTTTTACAAAAAATACATTAAAAATAAAATATATAAACTTCGCCAAAAATTACAGAACAAAAAATAATAAATATTGCGACGAGAATCCGTCCTAAGAAAAGCTGAGTGACTCTCCTGCAGACACCCAAAACCGAGCAGAGGAATATGCTCTAATGGCAACGGGTGCTTACAGGAGAGAACAGCTGAGCCATAGCCAGGCGCCGGCACTGAGCCGCGCCGTAGGAGAGAGAGAGAGAGGGAGAGCGCACGAGAATAGCAGCCAGCCGAGTCGCCGCCGTGACCTCACGGCCGTCGAGCAGCGAGAGAGCGCGCGAGGAGTGGGAGCGCCGCTGACTACTATACGCGGCCGCGCGCGGCGCGCAGAGCCAGCAGGCACACCACTGGGCCGCAGCCGCCGCCATGACACCGCCGAGGAGCACGAGGCGACGGCGAACGCAGCCAGCGCATGGCGCTACAGCGAGCGGCGCGACGAGCGGCTAAGCCGCGTACACTGTAGAGAGCGAGCGCGTGTGTGTGTGTGTGTGTGTGAGCGCGCAGCACGGCGCGTGCCGGAGAACATATGAGTGCGAGAGAGACAGCACGATGCCGTCGCCGAGCATGAAAGAGTGGAGGCTACCGAGCCTCATAGTGTGTAGCGGGAAATGTTATTGGCGGTCGGAGTGGAGGCGCCAGGGCTCTCCACAACGGCATTAAGCGAGCGAGTGTGCCGAAGCCAGAGTGCGAGTGAGGCGAAAATAAAGATAAGAAATTTGTAATCTGCCGCGGCTGATCACGTGACGGCTGTACATGGATGCGAGCGTGTATGTGTGAGATCGCGAGATAGAGCGTCGAGGCGAACGAGCGAGCGAGCAGTACCGATCCAACCTCCTAGTGAGCAGCATCGAGTAATTTCAGAGAGTTTCCGAGAGTTTCCAGAGTTTTCCAGCAGTATTTATCCACCCGCGCACAACCGCGTCTCGTCCTGTATTCGCGTTCGTCGTTTCACAGAGTACGAGACAACGGCCGTACGCGAGGAAAACTGCGAGCAGCAAGTGTAGTGAAAAGTAATAAAAGAAATTCAATTAAATCTAAGTGTTAAATTTATAAACCTAAATTACCGGCTCAAGCGACCCGTGAGACAGAGAGTCTTCGCCGAGGCCCGAGCCTGTGAGTGAGCCCATCCGCGTCGCGTCAAGGCGCCCGCACCCCGGAAAAATAACAGACGCGACGTGTAGCTCGACTCAGGACCACGGAGGGGAAGGCCCACGCGCGAGCGCGAAAAACCCCCGGGAGACGCACCGACGTGCCTCTCTCCTCTCGCCCGCCGCAGCCACCTGCCCCGCCGGGTCACAATATATAATTTCGCAATAAATTTCCAACACTTAAAACACTTAAAAGAAACGAAAAATCGGATCTTTAGAAACAAAACTGGTGCTAAAATTAAAACAATAGTTAAAATTTAAAAACAAAATAATTAACAATACATTAACACATGACTCGAATATTTATATTAAAAATAGACTACTGGTGTTGCTAGATGGTGATGCAATACCGCAGGAGTTCCATTGCAGACTGTGATAGATCGAAAATGAGCATCATGAAATACAGCAGAGGGGCAAAACGCACATTTACAATTTTTATATGAAAATTGTAGAACCACTGCGATATCGAACAGCTGACAGACTGATCGATTGGTCACAGAACCACCCGTATATAGTATATAAGGATGGTTCTCTGGCCAATCAAAGCTTGGGAATTTTGTTTTCTTTTAAACCGTGAGAATACGTTCTAGGATTGACACGGAATATTCTGAATTTTTTCAGATAGTTTCAGCCCATTTTGTCGAGTTACAGAAGCTCAAATTTGACATTTTAAACATTTTTTTTTTCATTTCTTGCCTATTTTTTTAATATACAGTGCAGAGTATTTTTGAGCAAATTTTTTTCTAGTAAAAAATAATGCTTATTTTAGTATTACCTCCAAATTTGTCCATGCCAAATTATTATTTATTCTAACATGGAGAGGAATACATATGAATATTTTACTTTTATATTTGCAGCAACATGACCAACATAGGAGTTAATAACTTTTTTCATTTCTTATTTTATCATAATTTGATTTTTGGAATGTTTTTAAACTATTTTATGTTTCTTTACCATATTGTTTGATATTACTACATTCGCAAAATTCTTATTTCCAAATTTCATAAAAAATTAAAAATTACGTATTTAGTAGTAAGCTTGCTTACCATTTGCTCTCGTGAATCAAGGTCATGAAATTAAATCGAGTTTTTACGTAAAAGTCTAACAGATTAGTTTTTTAGAATATTAATCGCTTACTAATGCTGCCAAAGTTTGTGATAAACTAAATTGTGTCTTTTTTCCTTTTTAATTCTCAGCATTGTTTTAATCAAATTTTTATAATTTAAAACAAAAATACTCATATTTCGAGCTGTTACTGCCTCTTTGCACATACGTATATTACGTCTTTTTTCACCTTGTCGTTTATCGGTATCATTGTTATTGCATTATGAAAACATATTAATGAAAAAATGACGAAAGGCGCACATATGACGTACACCATTAGTTTTTATAAGTTCACGACTAACTTAGTAGTAGGAATACTATAACTTTATGTTACAAGAACTATAGTAAAAGATGCAACTCAATATTTTTCAAAAGATTAAAAATTTACCAAGTATCTCTCTTACTGGGATGTATTTATTTCGACATCGCTTTTTTCTTCGTCAAAACCCTTTCTTGTGCGCTTATAATATAGACGTATATTTCTTTAGCGTTTTTCTTTTAGTATTGAAAATCGAAGTAGAAGGTTTTCTTCTATCCATGAGCGAAAATCGTTTCTTGTGTGAGCAGATTACAGAATTTAGGGTTTATTTGTCGAATCGGTTTTCCATTATACTCGAGTGTATGTTATGTATATCACGAGAAAACAATCTCGCTCAGCTCACTTTCTTCTTTTATTGTTAATATACGTAATGCTACTAGTGTGAGACATCGCAGATCTTTTCTACTATAATATTAGGCTAGAATGTTAGATCAACCTTAAATTGACGCATTCACCGGTAATACATGAACCATGATACATGAACATACATACCTCTTGCGCACAATATGAGCTAGTAACAAACTGCCGGTCGTGGCTTTTTATTAGTAGGATTCCTCATTATTTTTTACTCTCTCCTTTCTCGTTTCCTCTCTCCTTTCTTCTCGAGGATGGGGATGCTGCGTATAATAAAAATAAAATAAAATAATAGTATAATTTTTAATAATTTTTATCGCGGTATCCCGATTATCTGGACCCCATGTAGAAATGATATCTTACGGGGACCATTCCCTAACTCCACTATGCTCTCACAGAAATAGATTTTGTCACTCAATTATATGAATAAAATCAGTCCAAATAAATGCTTTTCTATGCGTTGTGTTATCGTTTCATTTATTTCAAAAATCTTATTTTTAAAAAATTGAGCTTAACGTGAACCAATTTTTATATCAACAATCGAAAGATGGGGTGAAACCGAATAAATTTGATACATAATTTTGATGTTTTGAAAACAGTCCGTCGGTCTTTTTATGTCTATCTTTATCAGTCCATAACTTTAACAACGATCGGCTTGCATAACTTTTATGTATACCAATCGAAGCGGTAGTAAAGAAAAATCGATATATTGCATAGAAAATATATATTTTTTTATATAATATATTATATAGTCAGGAGGGTAAATATAAATTATTAATATAGTATATAATTATTAATATAGTGTAGATAGAAGATAATAAGATTAAAAATATGCAAATAACAATTGACCACTTTTAATTCAAGAAACATCGACAATAATAGCTTCACATGGACATTGTATACAGTATACACTCGCCATTATCCAAGTTGTAAACAAGTACAGATACATTTGCTTAACACTATACTTATCAGTACTACTTGTGTCAATATTTAAACGAAATTTTGTGAGAATCATAATAAAATAAGAGTGGGAACATTAATATTGTTATGAATAATTGCTTTAAAAAGTTTTAATAATACGCGAGAGACGCGAGAGTCATCTTGCTAGTTTAAAATTAAATTAGCTTTCTGGTGATTTTTATCAAAATTTAAAAACTCGGATATTTTTGTTACTATAGTTGTAAATCCATAATTGTACAGGAATTGCCACAAACCACTTTTTGCTGGTTTAAAGAAAAAACTGATTTCCAATAAAAATGTGGATTAAATTAAATTAAATTAAATTAAATTAATTTTATTAATTAATTAAATCAATTTTATGCAGGTTAAGACTTATATTTTAACTAAAGATATAACAATTTTATAAATTTGCACAAAAGTTTTCTTTAACGAGTTCGGTTCGAACCACCGTGGAGAGAAGACGTGTTTACGAATCCGTGTTTACGTCTATCATTTCAAAATCAAAATCGGTGTGAAAATCGCGCGGTAAGCCGAAATTCGTGCCTGTAACGGGCTGAGACCTAAAATCACCTAAAAACGCTAAAAATTCCTCTGCTTGCAGATGTACTTTTAACACCAAAACTAAAAATGCACTAGTTAATGTCTCTTCCAAATACCGCTTCTTAAGACAAAAATCCTGCTAGCTAATGGCACAACAAGTTCAAGTTCCAACCAAAGAATCAGCTATCATCATCGACGCACTAGACGGGATCCCTGTTTCGGAATACACCAAAGCAATCGGCATGAAGACTGACCCGGCAAACATCAGATTCGCATATGCCTATTCTTAAATTCTAAAGAAACTAATGACTCTCTTATCAACAAAACTATATGTATATACGAATACGTTCTTTCCATTCGTCCTCTCATATCACGAGCAAAACGTATAATTCTCTTAAATGCTTGGCCCATTATATCAAATAACGTTATTGCTGTAGAACTGCAAACACTTAATACAGCACTTGTCTCTCAAATCTTACACATCAGAACTGGAAACTTCGATATAGCCCTTGGACATATCCGAAGCTTCTGCAGATAAATGTATGTGAATCCTGAAGACATACCAAAGCTACCTCCGTATTTAACAATGTAGCATGGCAATACAGAATACTACGTCTACCTCTCTGCAGAGAAAATAATTTGCTTCACATACAACGAGGAAGGATTCTTAGCTAAATACTGCAAGCGCGTCGAAAACCAAACTCCAAGACAGTTAAATAGTGATATCAACGAACTAAATGAACTTTTCAACACTCTGACTATAATCCAAACTACTTAACAAAACTCAAAGGACAGACACAGAAAACTCTGCAACATCTCCATTAAATAAAGAAATGTCACCGCCAACGACAGCACTTAAACGTAACGCTTCTAAAAAACTTTCTGAATAAAAACCTCAAAAAAACCAAAGACGGAAGTCAGCATCGAACTAAATAAAGAAGTTGTCGCTTAACAGCTCTCTGCAACAGACGAATATCTTCGTTCCAATGCTGAATATTTTCCTATAGGTAAAACGGAAATTATCGATTTTCTAGTCGAAACCTATAATAAACAAAACGTTGCCGAAATCGCTGCGAAATATGTCGATAACAAAGACTCACTCTCCAAGATGCTAAGTGGAATCCATGAACAACAAATCGACATCAAACTAAAAGATCGCATGTCCAAAATCATGAAGAAACTTGTGAATTTCGTGTGTGGCAATTCTAGCAACTCGGCAAACTCAGTAGATGAGTAATACAAACAATAATAATATGGACATAAATATACAAGACACCTACACATCAAGCATCAAAACATTGTTTTGGAATATAAGAAGCTTCAATCATCGACGAGTAGAGCTGCTAACCAAAATCAAGGACAATGATTTATGTATTTGTGTCGAAACCTGGCTTACAGATAAGGACAACATTCAAATTCCTGGATATATCACACTAAAGCAAGACAGGCAGACAGTAAGAGCAGGCGGCATCATCTTTCTAATCCGTAAGAATCTTGCGTTCAAAAAATTCAAAACCTTCAAAGCCCCGATAGCTCTGTAGAACTATACGGCATATGCATCAATATAGCTTGTTGTAGAACTCCGGGTAATTAAAGCAAGATCAATGGAACACGATTCTCGATTACTCGAGAAATCCCAACACAACACTACTTGGTGACTTTACTTTGCACAGCACGCTCTGGAATTGTAAACATGCTAACTCAAATGGAGCTAAACTCAGTAAAGTAATTATAGTATCTTATAATATCTATGTACACAACCACAATACTCACACACATGTAGATACTAACCGCTGTTCCAAATCTAACATTGATCTTGTTTTATCGAGCCTAGATATAGGTGACAAAATTAATGTATGTGCGCATGATGGAGCCTGGAGCTCGGATCACTTCCCGCTATTTATAGAGATATCTGTAGAGAAAAACCGCTCTGAAAAAAACTCTTAAATTTTTCATACAACAACTTATCTACGGAAAACTACAATATACTACCTCCCAACGAAAAATACGAAACATTCTTTAAGACAATAGTAGAAGCTATAACGCGCGCGACTCCCAGAAAAAGTAAATCAAACATGTCAAAAAAATGTCACAGCAACCCTGTATCATGGTGGGACCGAGAGTGCACAGTCATAAAAAAATCGTGCCGACCTGCCTTCAAAAAATGGGAAACCACCGTTAATTTAGCTGATCTAATAGATTATAAAAGGCTCTGAGCAGTAGCGAAAAAAATGTATAAAGAAAAAAAATGTGCGACTTTATGCTTTTTTGAAAAGATAGATTTCAGAGTAGATAGAGAACGCGTATGGGAAAAATGTAAAGTCTTCAAATATAATTGAATTCGTTCATTTTATTACATATTCTAGGACTATAGATAATCTTGCGGGAAAAATACGAACAACTTTTAAGGGCGTTCCGCAGGGAGGAGTCCTAAGCGCGTTACTATATATCGTTACGTCCTTTCTATGATAGCATGCATCCCTAAATCGGTACACATCTCACAATTTGCTGACGATATTGCAATCTATATTAAATTTAGATACAAAAAAAAGAGCAATAAGCATCATTGAAAGAGCACTAGGGATCATTGAAAAGAATCTCCGCAAAATTGGTCTAGAACTTGACCCAAAAAAGATTCAATAATAAAAAGATAGCCCCAGGGAGCATTGAAATCTCGATTGGAGGAGAACCTATAAAATCGACACACACAGTGCGTTTTCTAGGACTTACAACCTTGTAAAAAGCGACACACTGTCAACGTATATGGATGGCAGTAAATTATCAAATAGAGTTGGCTCTGCATGCCTCTGCTCCGACACTGAATCGTAATCCAAAGAAGTATAAATAACACGGCATCCATATTCACTGCTGAATGTGTCGCTTTGCATGATGCCCTAACTTTGTCATTGCGTTATAAAGATAAAAATATCAGTATATATACTGACTCACTAAAACTACTACAAGCTGTCAAAACTAACAATCCCAAAATGCTGAACAATGCCATTGTATAATCTCATTTTTTTTAAAATGTAACCTAAAAATTTTAAACTAATGTAATGTATATACCGCTCTGTTATAATGTGCTATAAATCTATATAATACCCTCTGCACGGCTGAAATAAATCTCACAGGAGATTTCAAAGGCCCGATAAATGAAAAAAAAGTTTTCATTAAAATTCAAAAAAAATTGTAAACAAAATTATTTCATTATGGATGCTGTTTTATTTAATATTTTTTACTCGTACTGGATAAGTCTATTTGCTCTAAATGTTCGATAAAGTGATCTTCATCGCGACTATTAGAATAATGTCCTTATAGATAGCCGGAGAAAAGTTTTCCAGGCTAACGTCGAGGCAAAACTCTCGGATTGGCTCGGCCTATTCGAAATGGAATTAGTAGCCATCAGCGGTGAATAAAACAGAAAAAAGGTAGTATGAAGGGAAAAAATTCAGAGGTAGACGAGAAGCAATAAGAGAGATAGGGACGAAAGCGGATGAGAAATCGAGTTAGCCAAGTACTGTCGTCCCGGAGGAAAAAGCGCAGTAATAGAGGTGAAATTCCGTTTAAAATATATACATACATATACCTATATGTATGGAGTTATATACATATATATAGCGAGAGAAATAAAGAGAGGGAGAGAGGGATATATATATATATATATGGGTGGTTCTCTGACAAATCGAGCGGTCGATTTTTTGACCCTATCGAAAAAAATTTTTAAAATGTTCCTAAGAGACACATGAGTATCCCTGAATTTTATCAGATTTTTTGCATCAAGTATCTTCGAGTTACAGAGGGTCAAAGTTGATGAAATCACGTTTTTTGCTTTTTCTGGCTACTTTCATTAATTTGTAGATCCTCAGGGAAGCATTTTTCACTATAGAGATATATAATATTTTTTTCTGCAAATTTTCTAAACTATTTAAAAAAAATATTTTTGATGTCGTATATATATGTTTTAAGAAAGTTATAAGTCATTTAAGTCTTAAAATCAAGTTTTAGGAAAGTTCGATCATCCGGATCATAACCAAAAAATTCATGAAGATACCTTATTTCAATTCAAAAAAGTCTGCGAAAGACCCAGAATGTCAGAGGCCTTGGTTTCTCTGTAAAAAATCATTATATCCGTTCATATATGAAAAAAATTTAGTTTTATTGCTATATCGAAGCATTTCACTAACCTTATCATTTTTTTAATGACTGAAATTATTATAAAAAAATTTACGTAATTGATAAAATTGGTTAAATTCTTCTATACCGACAAGAAGAATAGAACATAGTGCGCTGAGCGATTCTTATAAGCGGAGGTTAGATGAAACGCGTCCTGTACTAAACTCGAGCACTACGTATCAATGGGGCGTCTAAGTACGAAGAGAGCCCGCTTATGGAGTCTAGGAGGTGCGCTACATAGCTTTTCAACAGAACTTGCGTACCAGGTGCTGGGAAAGCGTCTAGTTAAACAGGGTCGCCGATTACGCACTCAAGGAGGTGCGCTCCGCAGTTTTTCAACAGAACTTGTGCACCAGGTGCCGGGAAGGCGTCTAGTTAAACAGGGTCGCCGATTACGCACTCCAGGTGGTGCGCTCCGTACTTTTTCAACAGAACTTGTGCACCAGGTGCCGGGAAGGCGTCTAATTAAATAAAGTAGCCGATTACGCACTCTAGGTGATGCGCTCCGCAGTTTTTCAACAGAACTTGTGCACCAGGTGCCGGAAAGGTGTCTAGTTAAACAGGGTCGCCGATTACGCAGTTCAGGTGGTGCGCTCCATAATTTTACAACAGAACTTGCGTACCACGTAAAAATACGAAATAGATTGCAAGACTTTCCAGCAGACTACTTATGTTTGTGTGATTGGTCTCGCAGAAAATTCGAGATGAATTGTGAGAGGAAATGTGAGACTATTCAACAAACTAGTTTTGTCTGTACGATTTTTCTTGTGAAAATTCAATAATTAAATATAAGAATTTTAAACAGACTAACTTTGTCCTTGCGATTAGTCTGGTAGAAGAGGCGAGATAAAATGCGATAAAATTAATACAAAAATGTTCTTACCGCCGAATCATTTTAACATCCGATTTTAGTAGAGCAGTAAGGAAACCGGGATTCCGACTTGCATGCGGTCTAAAAAAAATGAAATCAACTACGTGTACAACATCAACAACATCAAATGGTACGCCGATATAATTTCCTTACATGCAAAGCAATTCATGATCCCGTTTATTCGGCATCGCCTAAGTTAATTGTGAATCAAAAAAAGCAGAATTCTAAATGTTATGACATAAAAAATTTAGTATCGTTCCATTTCGTACAGCGTATGAAAATTGGGATGCCAATTTCCTTGCTACTATATTAGAAGCAATTGTCTAAATCGTTAGCGATCGAAACACTACAATATGGTTTTATAATCGTATCGCAAGAAAATCGGGATCTCCACTTTCTTGCAATTGGCATGGCGTGTGAAAGAAAAGCATCCATTTCTTATTGCTACGAAAAAATTCGATTGCTAACTCCATTTCATTACATTGACCGACTAATAAACTCTCAATTATCTTGAACCGCTGGCACCTCATGATACCGGTGCCATTGTGTCGTTACAGAATGAAGAATCAGGTCCAGAAGTTCTACACATGCAAAAATATTCGAAGTTCAAATCACAACAAAATCGGGATCTTGATTTAATGGCTGAGCAAAGAAATCAGTAACTTTGGTTCCGATTCTTATCCCGAATTTTTGCGACTCAAATAAATAGGGATATTGCGTACTTCGATGTGCCTTATTTTTACAATCAATTTTTTGAGAAGCAACTTAATCAGGATACTGTCTTCTTTGGTTAGTTAATTTTCCCAATCAATTTCTGTTGCCGCTAAACCAAGACCCTGATTATCATGCGAAACAGACTCATTAACCGTTTTGTAGTGACTTAGTGAAACCGGTGACTTACTAGCTGCGCAAAAATATCGTGATTGTGCTTTTCTATCAATACAATGAGGTCGAGTAGGCAATCCAATTTTTCATGGCAGAAAGAGATGGGCGCTTTTCTTGCACATGTCAAACCAATGCAATACTTCTTTTCTGGCACTTTCAAGAAAATAGGAATCCCGATTTTCTTTCGACGTGAAATATATTAAGATGTGAATCTTTCAACCACCCAACTATTTACATATTAGATTGTAGAGCTGCAGGAAAATCGGGATCCCGATTTTCGTGCGTTGCAAAAAAAAACGGTTACTAAGTTCTATTGGTACATGTGTTATATTGAATGGTAGGATGAGAACAATTCCTTATGTGCGAAGCAATTCAGGATCCCAAACTTTTTACATCGCCCGATTTCTTTGCGACTAAAAAAAACATAATTCCAATCCGTTTGGTATAAGGAAAGCACAAATCGTTCTACTGTGAACAGCAGATGAAAATTGTGATATCCTTCTCCGTGTCGCTTCACTAAAAGCAAAAGTCTAAATCTTTAGCGATAAGAAAATATCAATATTGTTATTCCTCGCCTCGCAAGAAAATCGGGATCTCTATTTTCTTGCAACCACGAAAATAGAAGAATCGGGTCCTGAATTTCTGCAAACGCAAAGATAGTATGAGTTAATCACAAGAAAATTGGGATCTTGGTGTAATGGTTAAGCATAGAAGTCGGGAAACTTTGGTTCCAATCTGGATCCCGATTTTTTTGCGACGCAATTAAATCGGGACACTACCTTTCAAGATGTGACTTTTTTGCCAATCAGTTTGCACAGCCCCTAAACCAGGATCCCGAATTTCTTGCGATTCAGAATCTAAATTTCTTTGTGCTAGCAGAACGTCGAGACTCATTCATCGATTTCTACTGACTTTTACTACCTGCGCAAAAATATCGGGATTGTGCTATTCTATCATTTACAATGAAATCGAGTAAGCAATCCAATTTTTCATGACAGAAAGAGATGGGCGCTTTTCTTGTAAATCTCAAACCAATGGGATACTTTTTTACTGGCACTTGCAAGAAAATAGGAATCCCCATTTTCTTGCGACATAAAATATATTAAGATGTGAATATTACGTTGAAGGAAAGCCACAATCCAGATTTTATTGTACGTCTGGTATAGGACGATACCGATTACAAGGTGTCGTTAGAGCGCCGATTATCTGGTCCTGAATTTCTGCAAACGCAAAGATAGTATGAGTTAATTACAAGTAAATCGGAATCTTTGTGTAATGATTGAGCATAGAATTCGGGAGACTTTGGTTCCAAACTCGATCCCGATTTTTTTGCGATGCAACTAAATCGGGACACTGTCTTTCAAGATGTATCTTTATCCCAATTAGTTTGCACAGCCGCTAAACCAGGATCCCGAATTTCTTGCGGTACAGAATCTGAATTTCTTTGTGCTAGTAGAACGTCGAGACTCATTCATCGATTTCTACTGAATTTTACTAGCTGCGCAAAAATATCGGAATTGTGCTTTTCTATTATTTACAATGAAATCGAGTAAGCAATCCAATTTTTCATGACAGAAAGAGATCGGCGCTTTTCTCGCACATGTGAAACCAATGGATTTTCTGGCACTTGCAGGAAAATAGGAATCCCGATTATCTTGCGACGTGAAATATATTAAGATGTGAATATTACGTTGAACGAAAGCCACAAACTAGATTTTATTGTACGTCTGGTGAAGGACGATACCGATTTCAATGTGTCGTTAGAGCGCCGATTATCTGGTCCTGAATTTCTGCAAACACAAAGATAGTATGAGCTGATCACAAGAAAATCAGGATCTTGGTTTAATGATTGAGCATAGAAAACAACAATCCCGATATTTTTGCGCTGCTAGTAAATTACCGGTTTCACTGTGGGCGGTAGAAAGATTCACATCATAATATATTTCACGTCGCAAGAAAATCGGGTGTCCTATTTTCTTGCAAGTGCCAGAAAATCCATTGGTTTGAGATGTACAAGAAAAGCGCCCATCTCTTTCTGTCATGAAAAATTGGATTGCTTACTCGATTTCATTGTAAATGATAGAATAGCACAATCCCGATATTTTTGCGCAGGTAGTAAAAGTCAGTAGAAATCGATGAATGAGTCTCGATGTTCTGCTAGCATAAAGAAATTCAGATTCTGTACCGCAAGAAAATCGGAATCCTGGTTTAGCGGATGTGCAAAGTAATTGGGAAAAAAGACACATCTTGAAAGGCTGTGTCCCAATTAAGTTGTGTCGCAAAAAAATCGGGATCTAGATTGGAACCAAAGTCTCCCGAATTTTAAGCTCAATCATTACACAAAGATCCCGATTTACTTGTAATTAACTCATACTATCTTTGCGTTTGCAGACATTCAGGACCAGATAATTGGCGCTCTAACGACACATTGAAATCGGTATCGCCCTTTACCAGACATACAATCAAATCTAGATTGTGGCTTTTGTTCAACGTAATTTTCACATCTTAATGTATTTCACGTCGCAAGAAAATGGGGATTCCTATTTTCTTGCAAGTGCCAGAAAAGAATTATTCCATTGGTTTGACATGTGCAAGAAAAGCGCCCATCTCTTTCTGTCATGAAAAATTGGATTGCCTACTCGACTTCATTGTATTGATAGAAAAGCACAATCCCTATATTTTTGCGCAGTTAGTAAGTCACCGGTTTCACTGAGTCACTACAAAACGGTTACAACAAATTGAGATTCGGTTTCGCATGAAAATCAGGGTCTTGGTTGAGCGGCAACTGAAATTGATTGGCGAAATAAACTAACCAAGGAAGACAGTATCCTGATGTATCCTGATTAAGTTGCTTCTCAAAAAATTGATTGTAAAAATAAGACACATCGAGGTACGCAATATCCCTATTTATTTGAGTCGTAAAAAATTCGGAATACGAATCGGAACTAAAGTTACTGATTCCTTTACTCAGTCATTAAATCAAGATCCCGATTTGGTTGTGATTTGAACTTCGAATATCTTTGCATGTGTAGAACTTCTGGACTTGATTCTTCATTCTGTAACGACACAATGGCACCGGTATCATGAGGTGCTAGCGGTTCAAGATAATTGAGAGTTTATTTGTCGTTCAATGTAATGAAATGGAGTTAGCAATCGAATTTTTTCGTGGCAATAAGAAATGGATGCTTTTCTTTCACACGCCATGCCAATTGCAAGAAAGTGGAGATCCCGATTTTCTTGCGATGCGATTATAAAACCATATTGTAGTGTTTCGATCGCTAACGATTTAGACAATTGCTTCTAATATAGTAGCAAGGAAATTGGCATCCCAATTTTCATATGCTGTACGAAATGGAACGATACTACATTTTTTATGTCATAACATTTAGAATTCTGCTTTTTTTGATTCACAATTAACTTAGGCGATGCCGAATAAACGGGATCATGAATTGCTTTGCATGTAAGGAAATCATATCGACGTACCATTTGATGTTGTTGATGTTGTACACGTAGTTGATTTCATTTTTTTTAGACCGCATGCAAGTCGGAATCCCGGTTTCCTTACTGCTTTACTAAAATCGAATGTTACAATGATTCGGCGGAAAGCACATTTTTGTATTAATTTTGTCGCATTTTATCTCGCCTATTCTACCAGACTAATCGCGAGGACAAAGTTAGTCTGTTCAAAATTGTTGTATTTAATTATTGAATTTTCACAAGACAAATCATACAGGCAAAACTAGTTTGTTGAATAGTCTCACATTTCCTCTCACAATTCATCTTGAATTTTCTGCGAGAACAATCACACAAACATAAGTAGTCTGCTGGAAAGTCTTGCATTTTATTTCGTATTTTTACGTGGTACGCAAGTACGCGAGTGCGTAATCGGCGACCCTGTTTAACTAGACGCCTTCCCGACAGCTGGTGTGCAAGTTCTGTTGAAAAACTACGGAGCGCACCACCTGGAGTGCGTAATCGGCGACCCTGTTTAACTAGACGCCTTCCCGGCACCTGGTGCACAAGTTCTGTTGAAAAACTACGGAGCGCACCACCTGGAGTGCGTAATCGGCGACTCTATTTAACTAGACGCCTTCTCGATAGCTGGTGCGCAAGTTCTGTTGAAAAAGTACGGAGCGCACCACCTGGAGTGCGTAATCGGCCACCCTGTTTAACTAGACGCTTTCCCAGCACCTGGTGCGTAAGTTCTGTTAAAAAGCTATGTAGCGCACCACCTAGACTCCATAAGCGGGCTCTCTTCGTACTTAGACGCCCCATTGATACGTAGTGCTCGAGTTTAGTATAGGACGCGTTTCATCTAGCCTCCGCTTATAAGAATCGCTCAGCGCACTATGTTCCATCCTTCTTGTCGTTATATGCATACTTATGTACATACAAAGCGCGTTCTATATCTATATTTATTTGTTTACATTCATAGCCAACCATTCTAACCTACTCAAAAACGGCTTATTTAATCATGATTTTCTCAAAATCTAGCCATTTTCCAGAGGTCTGCCCAGCAAGTCTTTTGTTCAGGAGACTATCAACTACAACTTATCAAAGTTGCAGCCGATTTGACCGGGACCTCCTTTCCTATCATTTTGTGCGGGGTCCTTTAAGGCTTAAACAATAAGCCTTATCGAGGCCCAGAAGCACTACATAGATAATTTTATCGTGTTAAAATGATATATATATTTTCAAGTCCAAAAAGCCATATTTACGTAGGCTAAGTAGTCTTATTTTACAGATGAATAAATTCAGCTCTGTTATTTTCAACGCTTAACTCCCTTAAAGCATTATATGAACTGACTGTATTAATTGAACTATTGAAATGTAAAAAGCTAGGCATACAACACGTTTCAAAATTTGATGTTATTTTCACCCTTCTCTCAGTTTTTTATTTTTTCAGGTTACTAACTCATAGATCATATACAAGAACTAATTAATCAAAAATGGAATTGATACATTCATTACAGGTTTTTTTTTACGTTAGAAAATAACTGATGCTTGATCATTTGTGGGTTATGTCTATCGATAAGTTTACTCATCCATATAGAACCATTCTGAATTTAATACGCTTATGCAGAATTATAGTAATAATTTTTAACATTCATAATTACAGGGTAATGTACTGTAACGGCACGATTACTGTTACCGTAGCAATCGGTCGTGTACAACCGTGACTCGTACAGTCACGTTTATTATCTCGTCGTTGTCTCCTCGTGATTAACACGGCTCGGCCGGTTCGAGGTGTCCGTGCATATGCACGGAACGAAGGCGGCAGGGGACGGGGTTAGTAATAAATGAACACGCGTGAAATAACGAGAACTAGAGAAAACATATATTATAGAGTGAAATATGTACAATGCTCGATCGTACGAGCGTGTGTGCTCCACCGCACACTGCGCGCGCGCGCGCGCGAGAGAGAGAGAGAGAGAGAGAGAGAGATGGGGCTTGATCGCCCGAGTACCGAGAGAGAGAGAGAGAGAGAGAGAGAGAGAGAGAGAAGAGAGAGAGAGAGAGAGAGAGAGAGAGAGAGAGAGAGAGAGATGGGGCTTGATCGCCCGAGTACCGAGAGTGAGAGAGAGTTAGTACTTACAATCGCACGTCGGTGCCGGGGGGTCGCAGAACTGCTCTGGATCGCTGCAGTCGTCCAGGCTCGCAATCGGGTCAGCTGATATAGCGTGGTACCGGTGGCGTCTCTCGGGCATCGCACGGGATTCGGGCGGTGCACGAGTACCGGTGTAAAAGAAGCACGGGCGCGCAATACTACCCTTGTCACGACGTTGTCATATTTGGCATCACGTGATTGATAGGCCGGCAACATCGCGGACGGACGAACTCGCGCTCTCTCTCTCTTAATACTGGCCTAGCATTAGGCACTCTCTCACTCTCTCTGTCTATCTTGCTTACTCAGTGTCCGCTGGTGGTAGCTAGAACAGAATAAGTATTAGTACAGGTAAATACAGCATACGCCCGGAGAGGCGATAACGTGCGTATTATATATGCGACCGTTATAGTACATATATTCAATTAAGTCATTATCAACCTATGTCCAAGTGCTTATATAAAATAAATACAATGAACTACGAAAATTCAAGAGATAATTGCCCTGCATCTCGGCATCATCTATTAATATGCAAAGTTTGAAATCGAAATATTAAAGTATTGAAAAGAATGGTTGGAACGAAAATCAGTATACGCTAGTTAGTCAGGTTGCATCTACTGATTTTCGTTCCAATTGTTCTTTTCGATACCTGAATATTTCGATTTCAAACTTTGCAAATTGATAGATGATACCAAGACGGAGGGCAACTATCTTTTGAATTTGTGTTATTCGTTATATTTATTTTATTTAAGCACTTTTATATCGTATGGTTAGTGACAAGTCATTAATGAGTATCGGATCCCCTTTAGTATGTACATACAGGTGTATGTAAATATGTAATAGAGGTGTCCCATTGGCAGAAAAGCCGAGAGTCGGGATCGAACCCAGAACTTCTGGATCACGAGTCCAACACTCTGCCTACTGAGCCGTCTCCGCTGAGTATGCTAATTTAGTTAATGCGGTATCCATACATTTTTTTTTATTTTCTTTGAATTGATCCTAAGTTCAGAAAATTGTTTAATACAGTATTGAAACAAGTAATTTTCATTTATTGCGGTAACAATTGTTGTACAGTAATTTCAATAGTACAATATTTTCTTAAAAAAATTATATGATTGATTAAATATATCTGTAATGTTCATTGAATAATTGAAATACACTTTTACGAAGTATACTGAATTAATTTTCATCAGACTCGGTAATATGTGCAGAAAAGAACGCAAGAAGCTCAAAGCAGCCAATCTACTAAAGCGTAATTACTTCTGTTTCTATAACTCTATCACAATGCAAATAGCATATTAAACATCTCAACGTATAAAGATGCCTGGAAATAGCTAATTCATTTCTCCTTGAGTTTAAATATACATTGCCTATTTAAAATGAACAAACTTTCAAATTATTCTGAGTCCCGCTCTGTTTACCCAAAGCTACGTATACCAGAGTAAATCTTTCGATTAAAGTCTGTGTTTGCAGAACTTTTTCTCATCAGAAGAAATAGTTCATACTTGTAAGATGCATGTCTGAAAAAGCTTATACGGGAATAGTTTTCTCGAAAGGTCAGTGATTCGAGGGCATGCATATAGCAAGCATAGCGGAGTCGAGGCATAAAATTTAAAATGAAATCTTCCTGCAACTGCATCCGGCGAGTTGCAGAGAAATTCGAGGGACAATGATTAAATTTGCCGAGTTTACGAGAGTCAGTGTTGGATTTGGGGACTGCTTTGCTTCGGGTATAATGCAAGTTTCCGTTGGCAAGCTTGTGTGAAAAGCTCGATGAGAATAACTTTCCTCAAGAGGAAATTTTATTTATACAAAATTTTTATAAGATCAATTTGCTTTATGGAATGGCCAAAAACATCAGTGCACTGTGATTTCGAAAATATGGTGTAGCTTGAAGAGAAGAAATGGCAGCCAATCGGTTGTGCGCATGAAGCTTTATTTAAACTAGAGTTGAGTATTTGACATCTAATTAATTTAGAACAGAAAGAGTAGTGAAAAAAATATGGATAAGGAAGTTACAAATTAATTTTAACTATTTCACTAATACCTCGAGGAGATCAATAAATTCTAAAAGTTTATGTAATAACCCATGTAAGAATGCACCTACGGCCCAGTACTTGTCCATTATTGGACCAGTAATACTGTAGTAATTTACCGGCAAATTACTGGAGACTAGTACTGTGCCGTTAATGCAGAATAAGGAAAATGAAGTAAATACAAAATTATACACATACACGTATATGTATATAACCCTATATATATATATATATATATATATATATATATATATGTATATAAATACTTGTTTTCTGTTCAATACTGAGCCAATACTTCAGTACAATACCGAGCCAGTACTTTCGTGCAGGTATTATTTATACAAATATTTGAGCTTCGTCTAAAGTCTGGCTAAATTTATTGGGTCAGTACATTTTTACAATATTGGCCCGTTCTTATCAAAGCAGTATTATAACATTAGTACTGGTATACAGTATACTGTCCGACAGTACTGCACAGCCAGTGTTGGGCCGTATTGTCAGTGTTGGCAATTCTTGCATGGGAACTATAATAATATTATAATTTAGTCAAACTGTTTTGTATTTAAATAGAAAGTTTTTTTAAAGAAACATCTCAAAACTTTTGAGCAAGCGTTTTCACCTAGAAATTGCCAGAAGCTTTGAAACATTCCGGTAGTGCCTTTTGAAATTTTTTTCATGTTCAGATTGAGATAATTTTTATTGTCTTGAAAAATTTTAGCATAAAGATATTAATTTTAAAAATAGAGTCATTGAAAAACGGTTAAAAAACTAAGATAAATGTAATAATATTAGCACTAAAAACAGAAATTAAGAAACTATAAAAAGTTCAATAATGATGTGTAGAAATATTTTTATTTCCTGACTTTTTTATTTGGTTCAATTGTGAGAAGAAGTCTTACTATTTTTGCACCGAAAGAGCAAATAATGCATAAAAAACCAAGAGAGAAAAAGTATTATTAAATCCATAGCGAGTCTAAATTACTATAAAAACATGTGCTATTATAGTTCGTCGCTATTCCTCTTGTGAGAGAAAAAGTGTTAAGTTCAGTCCGGTGTTTCCAAACAACTGAGTGGAGCTGCGTTGAAATCTATCGAGTAGAAGTATAAAAATAGGCATAGACAATTCTCAGCTATATTCATACAGAGAAATACAAAATGAAAAGATAGAATTTTCTAGATTTTTTTAAAACGTAAAAGTATTATTATGAAGTTCATATTTTAATAGGAATTCTTAAAAACCTTAAAAAAATAAATTCAAATTAAAATAAAGTTAAAGGACTTTCTCAAATTTGTGAAGAAAAAACAAGCTTGTACATATATTGAAATTATTATATACATGAGTGATTCTCTGTGAGATCGACCGACCAAAATTTTTTTCTTCTCCAAAATATGATAAAAAGTTTATTTGAGATATTTCTAGTCTTTCAGAATTTTTTCCTCCAATAGTTTTCGAGCTGCAAAGGATCGGTGTTGTAATATTAAATATTTTTTCCACCCTGCTAGAAACATAACGATAAATTAGCTAACTTCGTTATAAGCTAATATTTATAACGAAATTAGCTTAATATTTAAGGAAAGCGTTTTTCGCCAAAATTGTATGCAATATTCTCGTCTCGTATGTGTGTTTTAAGGGGTTATGCCTGAGTTAAACCTGTAAAAAAGACATTAATAAGTAATACGCTGAAAAAAATTATTTATTAATAGTATAAAAAAATCTTTCTCCTACTTAAAATGTAGGTATTAAACGTATTTTTAACTATTTTAAAAAAATTATACATCTATACTTACATTGTAAATAATTACATGTATGAATCACTAATTTTCAGCACTTTTTTCCCTTTGCCGCAGGATATCTCAGCATCCAGATGATGAATTGATACCAGACAGGATGTAAAATCTTCTGAATATGTTTCTTCACTGTTTGAGTGGAAGACTTTTCTACAAAAAATAAATTTTAAATATTTAGTAACTCATAAGATGATTATATCAGTAATTATAGTGAATATTACATATATTCACATACGCAACATTGACTTTTACCTTGTATTAGTCAATTCTGCTCCGCTCAAGCAGTGAAGAAACGTATTCAGAAGATTTTCCATTCTGTCTGGTGTCAATTCATCATCTGGATGCTGAGATATCCTGCGGTAAAGGACCTAAAATCATAAAAATGTCAAGACTGAGAAAAATGCATTTAAAGTTTATCGAAACACTTATGTATATTTAACTGGTAGTACTTACATGAACTACTTGGCATATTTTTCTTGTATTTTGGCATAAGATACCTATATATTAAGCTATGTATGAAAACCCGGGTGCTGTACATGTAGATATACTAGTATCGAAAGCTGAAATTGAAATGTAAGTTTTTAATACGCATTCACAGTCAGCATGTTTTAGATGAATATAAATTTTGTCATTGCTTACCCATTACTTTATAGGATCATTAGTAATTACTGTAGACTTTGAGACCATCTAACACACAGGCATCTTCTGGTGCACATGATATAGCCCATATACCTGAAACAATGAATACACTCACAAAGAACAGATTCTTCACAAATAATATGTTGTTTATAGTACAAAACACTTATCTAAAGTTGAACACTAGTGAGACTCAGAAGTTATCACAATAGCACAACATCCAGCTTGCACTAAACTACAGACAGCAGACGAAACAGCTGATGTCTGAATGCAAACTCGACTAGGTCGGTAAAACAGTGATTTCCTGTTCCATATGCTGTAAGGTGCCATGTTTTTAGGCGGTAATTTAAATTTGCATGTATGTTTTTTTACCCCTTTATAAGTTTGATTAAAAATTACAAGACTAAATTTAAATTATAAATTTATTTTATTTTGAACATTCAAAATAAAAAAAAATCTACGATTTCATAAAAATTAGCTATTACAGTACATAATGATTTCGTAAATAATTTGTGCTTTTTTTTAAATAAAATTGCGTTTTCAAAAGGAATTTGTGAACACATTGAATGTTACATTTTCTATAAAGACGCAATTTTTTTGAATAATCAAAAGCGCTATAAAACAAAATATGAATAATACGCAATTTAGAAAAATTGTATTTTTTTAGTATTTTGCCTATAACTTTGTAACGTAATTTTTTCGGGCAAAAAGGACTAAGGCAGCTCATTCTGCAGTAAATTTGCCTTAAAAAAATCAAATAAAAAAATTTTTGATTTTTTTAAATTTTAACTCAGGCATAACCCCTTAAGTCGCGTCCCTTGTCGGTATTAGCGACTCTCATTCCCTGCGTTTTTGCGAATATTCAATTAGTGCATTGCGTCCACTATTGAGCAACTTGCAAATCCGCAAGGGAACGGGGACCTACAATTTTATGTACAGTGAAATATACACATTGTACACAGTAGAATCCGAACCACTGAAGCTCAGATGTATAGATACTTATGTAAACAAAGAGGTGTCCCCAAAATCGTCAAGAGTCAGGCTTGAACCCAGGACCTCTGGATTTATATATATATATATATATATATATATATATATATATCATCATAGCTTCCCTTAGGATATATAAATTAATGAAAATACGAATAACTGGAAAAAATACTTAAAGTCACAACTATGATCCTCTATAGCTCTAAAACTATTAGAGGAAAAACATCTGAAAAAATTCTGGCAGATTGGAAATACCTCAAAAAAACTTTATATCATATTTTGAGGAAGAAAAAAATGTTGGTCGGTCAATCTCATGGAGAATCATCCACATCCATTTAAAATTGATATATGTATAGGAATGTACAAATTAACCACATAACAACATTTAAAAAATACGCTATAATTTCACTATAATACCTTAAATACATTTTTAGCACGTTTTTACGACGTTTCCAAAATTTACTATGATAAAGCTTCCTTAGAAAGGATTGCTGGGCGCAAAATAAACGCGTAATCTCTTGAAAGCGGCGACAATCGGACTCTTGGATTTAGGAAACACGTTTAAAGATAGATGTAGAAAGAGAGGCAAGAGAGAGAAGCTGCAAAAAAAGCTCAACACGAAAGCTGCTGTACTGACCTTTCATGACGTAAGCCCGTCACAGTTTTTTCTGGTGAGGTAAATGGCTTAGCTGGCTGGCTCTCCATCCTGTTTGTACCATCCACCGGCATTTTCGTCATGTCTTTTTAAATTTATATGATTTTCCGGCTAAGCTGGCAAATCATTCTCTTTAATTCCCTTTTCGTCCGCCCGAATAACTGCACCGAGAACGTGAAATCGAGTTCGTTCCTTATGTGCCAAAAGCCTTGGTGCATCTTTTCATTTGGAGACATTTCATTTTTTTATGCTGTGGTGGTTTGCATAGCATATTCTTACAAAAAGAGGATTGATAGGAATGATTCATTCGTTATTTTAGTGGTTATTTGCGTTCGTGATCAAGTATGATACACTTTCTTGATAGAATAAAAAACTCGTGATATTCTGATATACTTTATCAAACTTTATCATAATTTTTGTATTCACTTTAGTATCATTATTTTCATGAGCTACATTCAAATTCTTTTACTTCCTCCTATATTGTCTGAACTTAGTAAAGCCGCAAACATATACAAGTAGTTTTTAGTGCGGCGGTCAAAGGATCTGATTGTCGGTATCTGTCTTGTAGTTGTCAAGCAGTTTTGAAATTTTGTAAGGGAGGTATAGGTGGAGGTTTTATGAAGCTTTCACATTTTGAGATTGGTGGAAAATTTATTGCAAGCCGTGAACAAATTGAATGGAGTGTAGAGAATAAAGTTGAGGATTACGAAGCAGATAGACAGGGTCATTATCAAAGAGATCAAGTAATTAGTGGATTAGGGAAAACCGGATTGATTTTGACATAAGTGTCTCTATGGGGTGTAGTTCATTTTTTCCAATCCAATTTTTCCACGTCCCATTTTTTCCAAAAAATATTTATTCCAAAAAATGAAGTTCCAAAATACCATTTTTTCCAAAATTTCGAAAATTTGAAAGTGGTTGTATATAGGTGTACCAAATAATAACGAACAACAAGAAACGACTGTATTTGCAACCAACTGTAATCGCTTAACGTAACTGTTATTAGTTATTAACCAAAATTTTCTGTTATTAGTTAATAAACAAATTTTGTGTTCAATTACGTTTAAAAATACAAAATCATGGCCGAATTGATACCTTCACCGCGCGGAAATTTTTTGCTCATAGACGGATTCGTTTATTACAGTCATTCATCCAGGGAATTGCACGGCGTTCATGAAGGTTAAATCTCTACGAATGTTTGTAAATCTGTAAATTTTTGTCATCAAATTATAAATCAATTGTTTTGTAGCAATATTGGCTGAGATACCCGACCGGGTCAATTTACGAAAAAAAATATCACGCACTCGCTTGCGCGAAATGCCTGCAAATCCAACGGATATCGCAAATTTACACGAGCTACCGCAGCAGTTTCAACGAACCTTAGGTGGATGTAAATTTCTAGTGTACGATTCAAAGTTCGACGAAGATAGCGATGATGAAAATGACATAAATGAACGTATGGGAAGAATTCTAGTTTTTACCACTGCTGAAAATTTGCGTCTACTGTTCCGGTCCCATACTTGGTTCGCCGACGGCACATTCAGCATAACACCTGCCATATTTTTCCAGTTATTTTCGATTCTTGGCGCGGTAACGCAAGATCTTAATAGAAAAACCCAAACGGTGGGAATGCCTTTGGTACACGCTCTTTTGGAAGACAAGCAGCAGTGCTCATATGATAAGGTTTTTCAAGTTATTCTACGAGAAGCTGATCAACTCGGTTTGAATAATTTACCCTGTACAATAATGACGGATTTTGAAATGGCAATAATCAATGCCGCAAAAAGACATTTTGGAATTGATAGCGTAAGGTGCTGTTTTTTTCATTTGCGACAGAGCGTATATCGACGTGTCCAATCGGAAGGGCTTCAGACACAATATTGTAATGACATACAAATTAAAAGTGCCGTACACAGTTTATGTGCTTTGGCATATGTCCCAGTCGATTTTGTAGAAGAACACTTCCGAGAACTTCGCGGCACTATACCTATTGATTTGGATGCAGTCGTAGAGTATTTTGAAGCCACTTACATTCGACGTTTAGTGGTTCCTCGGAGACGACGCGAACATGCTGGGTGTACGTTGCGGATTCAGCGGCGCAGTCCCCGATATCCGCCGCTTCCGTGGAATCAGTATGCAGCTGTTTTGCAAGGGAGAGCACACACAAATAATCTGAGCGAGTTATGGCATAATCGATTCCAAATTGTAGTAGGGAAACATCATCCTAGCCTGTATGCGTTTTTGGATGAGTTAAGAAAAGAGCAGGCCGATGTAGAAATAATGCTAAATCAAATACGACTAGGGCAGCGAATCAGAAGGGGAGCGGACCAAACTCAACGGCAACGGGAGGAGCAGTTGTCGAACATAGTACACCGGTATCAAGAATATGTTGATAATGGTGAAATTGATCTATATCTGAGACTGGTCGGTTTCTGCATTAGATTGTAAATTTAAATGTAATTGTTAAATTATACATTTAAATTAAAATTTTGTTTTGGAAAAAATGATACGTTGGAAATAAATTTTTGGAAAAAAAAAATTTTGGAAAAAATGAGACGTGGAAATAATGGATTGGAAATAATGACCCCCACCGGTCTCTATGAAATGTAATTAATATTTTGAGATTATAGATGGATCTGTCGTATTCCTGAAAAGTATAACGCTAGTCGAGTTGTTGACAACATATTTCCCCTTAATCTCAAAACTACACTAACAAATAATTATAAGCAAGCTGAACATAAGTTCTCATTCAAATTATGCTTCTGCGTGAATTATTTCATAAATATTTGTTACTTCGGATTTAGATAGGCTGTACTATAAAATTGTATATGCTTTTTTGTGATGTGTGTGCTTTAATAAGTGATATTTTTAAAAAAATTTTATTTAATTTTTTAGAAAATTGTAGATAACTTTTCGAAATTTTACGATACTAGTAAAAATAGAAATTGTGAATTCTGATCTTCGAAGACTGGCTGTGCCTGGAATATGGCATGTATAAACATTTTTTTATATTCTTTGCATTGTTTTTGAGTTCCTAAAATTAGGCAATAAATTACTTGAACAAATTAAGTTGAATAGAAAAAAGTAATATTCAATTTTCAATTTTTTGACAATTTAAGGTGCATGGTCAGGTCGTCTTAATTCTGTATGTTAACCTAACCTGTGTGCATCAAGCATTTTTATTAAAGGAGATAAAAGTCATCGTAGCTGGCAACCATTAACAATTCGAGTTTTAACACCATAGCGCGATTCTGTGCAACGTTAAAGCATAATGACAGCAATTGTTCTTTTAGCGTGCACGCGAAAACTACTGTCGTTGCTTTCTCTCGCTAGGATTCATCGCTTGGGGCTTCGCAAAAATTTCATCTCGCGCTGAAAAAGACAAACAGCGCAAAAAAGCTCGGTCTTCTCAGTGAAAAGCTTTCGCGCGGACCTTCGCAGCCGTCGTGACGCGTAACTTTGTACGCAACTAGCAAACGCGCGTTGCGAAAAAAAGTCGAAAAAACAGAGTAGGTAGCCCGCTAGTGGTAGACTCGAAGCAAAAGGCGCCTGCAGCCCTCCGCTCGTTTATTTACTCTTCGCGAGACGCAAACTCGCACTGCTGCATTGCAAAACAGCTTGGCTTCTCCTCTCACCTATACACTATACTTTTTTGTCGTAGCGTATATGGAGAGTTCTCTGTGGGATCGACTTTTTGTGCCTCTTGATTATGTTAAAAATTTTAAATTAATTAGCAATTGGTTGTATCTTTTTGGAATTATTATCTATTGATGAAATGATGAACAAGTTTGAAGGAAGTTGACAGTCGAAATGAATCAGTAGCAGTTTTTGAACGGGAGAAGAATGCGCTTAATTGGTAATAATTTGCTATTTTCTCAAGTCAATCCTGTTAAAATGCTATTTAATATATTTTTATTTTTAGTATTCATGGTACTATATTACAGTTTTATAATAATTGCGAAAGTAATAATCAAAAATCTTTACTTTCTATTTATAATTTTTGCGATACATTGGAGAACCATAATTTTGTATATTGTTACATTTCATATGCCATTTCTACATACATAATTGAAGACTTTCACGACGATCTTAACTATTACTAAATAATGTCATACATTGAAATAATGTATAAAAATGAACACTATTTTATTGGGTTTTAATTTCATTTTCAAATTAACCTTCTGTGTACTTCTTATTTGAGCATATTTGTGATATAACGCAACCTTATAGAACATCACATTTGTGCTTAGTTAAAAAGAGAATGTTTTTTTTTCAAGTTTGTATTCGGTATTGATTTCTACATAATTATTTTTTATGGTTCTATTTTTTTAATACTATTTACTTAGTATTGCGGTACAAGCGTCCATGTGTACACAAACTTGAAATTTTCACAGAAAAAATTAATAAATGGTATAAAAGAAAAATTAATTAAAAAACGTATTTAGATGAGTGTGTATATACTATCTAATATAATTTTATCCCTCGGTAATTTTTTAATATTCTTTCGTTGACTTATATCGATCTCTGCGAGGCAGTATGGTTATGAAAGGGTTTAAGAAAACAAAATCCCTTTCTTACAATACGACGTTTCGGCGATCATTGTCGCCCTCATCAGGAAACTGTCAATTTTATTAGATAACTATAAACATACAAACTTCAGAAGAACAGAGTAATACATACAAAAGCGATATTTTTGAAACTTACATATTGGAGCAGATATGATTTGTGTATATCTCGATAATCCTTTCCCCCGGCTAGTTAACAGCGGGGGAAGAGAGAAGCCGAGTGACACAGCTATTGTTTATGCGGCTTTGTCAGCTACTGTCTCGGAAGTGAGGAAGTAGCCGGCAAGTAAGCATATTTTCAAGTCATCATTTAATTATACCAGCTTAGAATTTATTCTTACTTTCACTCAAACTTCTACTTTAAAAGTACCAACTGATTTATTGAAAAGAATATTATTTATTCTATTCATACTTATCATTTTCGTATTCAGCTCGTATGTTCAATGTTTTCTAGTGTCAAAAACATCGGTTCAAAATAAATTTTTGTTAGTTGATACAATTGACGATTTAATACAACCGAATCGATCGATTTTTGCATTATGAACTCATAAAACTTTAATAAGTAATGAAAAAATCAAAAAGAGGACGGAATTTATTACGCAGAAAATGTTGCCGGAAGTTGAAAGAATTATTCGCAGTAAAAATACAACCTTTATATCTGTAAGAGAATATTTAGAACTTGCGATCGACAATTGGACTTTAGTTCATCAAAAGAAAATGTTAAGGGGAAATCTCTTACATTCCATTTTTCTGAAGATTCATCGTTTCGTCGAAAATGTAATATTATTTTGTCAAAGTTAAATGAAAACGGGTTAATAGAATTTATTGCTAAACGTAAAATATGGTCATTAATAAAATCTAACTAATGTATATGGAAAGATTTCATCGATAATAATGAATACTAATGATGTTAATATTATTTTTGCTATTTTAGTAGACTAAATCCTTCTACTGGGTCTTTAAACAACATAAATATACGAAAATAAATAATAAATTATATATCCGATAAAAAACGTAAATGTGCTTTATTTTCCAGTAATTTTTAATTTTTCTGTAACTTGTTGTCAATAAGTTGACTATTGAATTATAATAATTGATTATTATTAGCAGTAACTAACATAATGGTATTTGAAAAGAGCTAAACTTTTATGCATAAAACTGTTGTTACAGTAAATATGGAGCTGAAAAACTATACGAAAATGTACGAAATAAATACAGCCGAATATTTATAGTATAACGTCTTACGACGTTATATTTATTTTCAAATTTAATTATTGAAAATTTAACTACCAATTTTTGAAAATTCAAAACATGAAGAGAATTAAGATGTAAATTTCGAAAGATTAAATTTCCGATGCGTAATGTGAATTTGTAACACAACTCAGAAGTGTTACTCATTCGGCAATCGCTATACTTTAAAACTGATTATTAACCGTTAATCTTTGCGAATCGGCCATCATATTCAGGCTTTAAAAGTGTCGAATTGATCTCATTTTAATTAGTCTCGTGTCAAGTCCGAGTTCCGTACCACGCCGTTCATAAACTGGCGGAGATTTACATTTTACTACAAAGTGTTATCAATTTGCAAAAATAAAATAAATTATCTATCGAACGCAGAGAAAAGTTCAGAGTGAATTATTTAAGGTGGATCGGGGGTGATGGGCCACACAGTCCACAATCCACACAGTCAGCAGTAGCAAGATATAAAGACAGCAGAAGCAGCAAAGCAAAGCTAAGTACTACGAGATATACGCGCTTATACTAAAATACACTACTAGGGCTAATGAGCCTATTTGTCTAGCCATTTAACTCTCACAACAATTAAATACACACGAATAGTTCTGCGTATGAGGTGAGAGTATAGGCAGGACATAACAATAGTACAAAACTTTATAGAAATTCGTATGCTGAAATGAAATGCGTTGAAAACAATATGAATGACATACTTGAACTATATTTGAAGTGATCAATAATATTGAACAATGTTCGATTTTTAAAACAATTCATAATGGGTTTATGGTAAATATATGAAAGACAGGTATTTGTTCATATATTTATTTATAATTATATTTTTAGTTTATTTATGTTATAAATAAATTAACAAAAACATTTGTGTGTACGAAAATTTCTTAATGGCTTATGAGAATAACAGATAAATTTTAGTTTACCTAGAACAAGAGTAGTGTGTTTCAGGTGCCCTGATCATTGTCACAGTTATTTTTTTTAATAATAGTCGAAAATATTAATTAAATACCGAATTAAATATTATAATCCGTTAATTAATATTTTTTTCAAAATTTTGAACAATCATTATTTTTTTTTAATTTAAAGAAATAAACTGAGAAATTAGTCAAATAATCAAAATAAATAGTAATAGAATTATTTAATAAAGAAAGTTTATCTTAATCTCTAATCAAATATAGACTTTAGACTTACAGATGAATTCACTGAAAATCTTTTTGCTAGATTTGTTACAGAAAGACCTGTTCTACTTGCAGGCAGATCTTTTCTAGTATCATATTAGGTTATGCATGAACAAAAATCAAATCTTATGGTTGAAGTGTACATATATAACATCTAGTGACATAGTGTTCACGGAAAAACAGGGGTATCTTTGCGCCATTGGCTCGACCGAACACAAGCGATTTCGACCAGTTTCGATGAATACGCAGAAAATGAGCCAATCACGTGGAGATGCTTCACAACATCCGGTTAATTTTTTTGATAAAGGTATTGTAATTCTCACAGCGATGGATGCAGTTTAGTTTATTTTTGAATAATATACTGTTTATCTTTTATACTTTGCCGACTTTCAACAGATATATGCAACATTTGTGCTAAAAATCAGTTAAGATGGAACTCCATCCAGTGATATTTACATTTTTCACCTAATTGTTTAGAACGTAAAAGTACATGTATAATTAAAAATAGTATATTTTGTTATATTCTACAATTAATAAATGTTGCTATGTATATAATAAAATATTATCTTTACTCCTAAATAAAAAATACATCATCTTTATCAAAACCTTCTCTTAACAAACGTTAAGGAGATTTAGAATTAAAAAAAACTAGCCCGCATACATTCTATTATTTGTAATTCGTGCTCGAATCGCGTCTCCTCCCATATGCATTAAAAATCGCATCTCTCCCTTTTCTACCAATTGCAAGTCTAGAATCTCATTCGAAGCTGCTTGTCGCACTCTCGAGCATACATACATACGCTTCAAGGTGTACACGTTTGAGCTCATACACGAATAAGTGTAGAGGCAAATTCAAGCGAGCCGCGCGCGCTTTCCCGTGCGTTAGAAGCAAAGCTCGTACCGATACAGAATTTGATGCCTGGAGGGGAATGTAGTTGACGTTGAATTACACCTCTTTGAAGCTGCACACCGAGGACCTTAGCTTACGACGCCTGATGCTCGGCGCGACACCGTCGTAGACGACTGGCTAATTAAGATTAACGAGTTGTTCGAAGCATTCGGAAGCTAACTGCCACACGTAGGAGGTTCAACGATCTCCCTCGGTATGGCCTCACGATAACTTATGACCCTCCTGAGTTCGCGCCTTCAATTGTTCCATTGCTTTGCAATGTTTCGCACGGCGGATCTGTATCATTGAGTTATATTATACGGTGAAATATTGATGTGTTAAAATTTTCATATTGATTGGAATGTTTACAATTAGGTAGCGGTAGGATGAAATGCTACGTCAGGATAAATTACCACCAAACATTAGATCCCTAGAAACATTACTAATTTAATTTACTTAGAAATATTATATTAATTTAATTTACTAAACTCCTCAATTAATTTATATTTTTCTTATAATTCATTCAAAAAAAAATCAATTTCTTATTTAAATTAGTTTTTTTTTACTATAAGGTAAGAAATTCCAAAGAAACAGGTAAAAAATAACTTGTGACGCCATTTTTTACGTACCATCTTAGGAACACGTTAGTTCTCACCGGCTATTATCTGGAGACTTCAATACAAAAGAGAATCACCAACAGTCTGTACTTATTTTGACGTACAAAATTTTGAAGTACAAAAAGTCATATTTACGTAGGTTAAGTAGATTTACTTTGCGCATAAACAAATCATTTTCTGTTATTTTCAACGTTTAACTCAAGCCTACTTTACTTAAAAGAACGAAAATCGAGCGATTCAAGTTTATTAAGTCGTCAAAGGTATCAACTATCAAAAATTGATTTTCAGCCGATGTTTAGCCAGTAAAAACTAAACAAA
Organism: Philotrypesis tridentata; assembly: GCA_018906965.1. Taxonomy (NCBI): domain Eukaryota; kingdom Metazoa; phylum Arthropoda; class Insecta; order Hymenoptera; family Pteromalidae; genus Philotrypesis; species Philotrypesis tridentata. The sequence continues at coordinate 75,997 of JACCIB010000191.1, read as the reverse complement.
GAATTTCAAAAAATAGAATCAATACTATTTACATAGAAAAAAACATTCAATCGATTACTGCATATAAGCGTAATGTTTCAAGGTTATTACAGCAATAATTTTTATTACTAACTATGTCATAACGAGAAATTCGAAGGTTAATATGGAAACCAAACTGAGAATCTATGAGCAGCAAAGTAAACTTGAGGGAATTAATACACATGTTTCCTTTAAAAAATACTTTAGGTTCGATGAAGCATCTCATTCCTTTTTTTGATTGGTGACCCAATGAAGATGAAAACGAAATCCACCAGGATCATCTCTATTGCCTTTTCATTTGCAAAAAGTACTTATCGCTATATTCATTCATGCCAATCCAATCAATCCGAATGATTTCTCACGCTGCAACATCAAACCTACATTATTCATCCCCAACAATATCTCTCGTCATGCGAGCTCAATATCTCTACCTCTTTCATCAGATCAACACAAACGAAATAATTCCTCGATTTATTTCGACGGCGTAAGCCTTTACGAGTTGGAAAAGATCGATAAATGTCGCGGTACACATGCTTTTTCAGATCTCCAGGTCACATTAGTTCAATTCTTCAAAGACCGAGTGTGAGAGCAAAGAAAAGCGAGATAGTTAATATAAGTGGGAATATACTTTGTGAGGAATTGCATATCTGAACTCTTTCAGCTCTGCTCGTGTGTAGTACAGGATTTGTTGTTTTGCTATGCTAGAGTCACTTTTTCGTATGATTAAAGAGGGATGCTCAATTTCTCGGAAAGCTCATGCAATAAATATGTGATCCCGCGAAATAAGCGCTGTTCCAAAAGAAATATCGAACTTGAGATGAAATAGATTACATTGATCAATAATTTGTAAATAAATTGCTTCTAACTATGCATTACGTCTAAATCGTCTGACAGCTTTTGTCAAAGTTTATGGACCAATTACGAAGGGATCATGACCAAAGGACCCCGCACGGAACATATGGGTTTGTGGTTCCCTGTGAAATTGAATGAAAGTATGATATTTTAATAGATTATGACTTCCTGAACAAAAGTCATAATGGGCGCAAAGATGGAAAATGGACAGATTTTGAGAAAAACACGATTAAAGATCGCGATTTTGCTTAAGGTTAGAGAGATCGAATGCTATATATGTAGCTATGTAAACAAATAACTATAGGTATATATACAAATAACTATAGGTATCTATATCGCGGCTTTCAAATAAAGATACAGAAAGCAATATAATAGAATTACACATATGGACTGCAACCCAGACTGGGATGCAAGTCATCCAGGTCACCGATGACCGAGTCCAGGTAATAATGGAAATAAGAATTATTAATATGAAAAAAATATTGCGGACGGCCAAGTATACAAATGGAATTCCTTTCGGTACATCGCTACCAGGGTAAAGTCGTATAGACGACCAGAGTTCCCGATGACGAAGTCCAGGTGGTCCGCTTAGTAATTCTTCGTGCTCCGCGACCGCTTGAGGAGACGAGGTGATAAAGATAAGCAGCAAAGATAAGCAGCAGCAAAGTGAGATAAAATGCGATACTTTCAGGGATACATTTTAGGATACTATTGGGGCTACTTTTTGGGATACTTTTAGAATACTTTCTGCGACAATTCCTGGGACACTTTTTGGGAGATTATTGGGGTTTGGTTGAGATACTTTTTGGGATACTTTTTGAGATAAATTACGGGATACTTTTGGGGATACTTTTTGGGATACTTTTTGGAATACTTTTTGGGATATTTTTTGGGATACTTTTTGGGATACCTTTCAAAATAATTTTTCAGATACTTATTGAATATTTTACGGGATACTTTTTGGAATACTTTTGGATATATTTTACGGGATACTTTTTGGGATACTTTTTGGGATACTTTTTGGGATACTTTTTGGGATACTTTTTGGGATACGTTTTGGGATCCTTTTTGGGATATTTTTTGGGATACTTTTGCGAATATTTTTCAGGATACTTTTGGAAATATTTTTTGGGATACTTTAGGGATACCTTTCAAAATAATTTTTCAGATACTTATTCAATTCTTTTTGGGATACTTTTTGGAATTCATTAGGGGAATACATTTTGGAATACTTATTTCGACATTATTTGGGATATTATTGAGTTGGGTTTGGATTACTTTTCGGGATGCTATTTGCGATACTTAGTGGGACACTTATCGGGATACTTTCAGGAATATTTTTTGGAATACATTTGGGGATACTTTTTGGGATACTATTTGAATACTGTTTAGAATACTTTCTGCGACAGTTCCGGGATACTTTTTGGGGTATTATTGGTTTAGGTTGGGATTACTTTTTAAGATACTTTTTGGGGATATTTTTTAGGATATTTTTTTTGGAAAATTTTTGGGATACTTTTTGGGATACTTTTAGGGATACTATTGCGAATATTTTTGGACTTTTTGGGATACTTGTTTTAAACCTTTAGGGATATTACTGGGGGGGGGGGGGTTATGCTGAGATTACTTTTTGGGATACTTTGGGGATACTTTTTGGGATATTTTTCGGAATACTTTGTGGGATACTTATTGAGATACTTTTTGGGATATTTTTCGGAATACTTTGTGGGATTCTTATTGAAATACTTTTTGGGATACTTTTTGCGACACATTGTCTTTTGTACTTTGTTTGATACTTGTATAGTTTGCCGACATACTGAAAAGTCTCACACGCACTTTTTGCGGGACCAATCGCAGAGACGTAACTCATTTGCTGAAGAGTCTTTCCTTTTATCTAGAATTTTCTGCAAGACGAATTACAGTGATGCACTCCTTTTGTCGAAAAGCTATAGAGCGCATTACATGTAGTGCTTAATGGGCGATCCTATTCATCTAGCCACCTTGTCAGCTCCTAGTGCACACGTTTCGCCGAAAAGCTATGGAGCGCACAACCTGAACTGCGTAATCGGCGACCTTGATCCTCTGGATACCTTCCCGGCACCTGGTGCACACGTTTTGCCGAAAAATTATGGAGCACACCACCTGGAGTGCGTAATCCGCGATCCTATTCACCTAGATACTTTTCCGGTCCCTGGTGCACACGTTCTACCGAAAAGCTATGGAGCGCACCACCTGGAGTGCGTAATCCGCGATCCTATTCACCTAGATACTTTCCCGGTCCCTGGTGCACACGTTCTACCGAAAAGCTATGGAGCGCATCACCTGGAGTGCGTAATCGGCGACCGCGATCCTCTGGATACCTTCCGGGCACCTGGTGCACTCATTTTGCCGAAAAACTATGGAGCGCACCACCTGGAGTGTGTAATCCGCGATCCTATTCACCTAGATACTTTCCCGGTCCCTGGTGCACACGTTCTACCGAAAAGCTATGGAGCGCACCACCTGGAGTGCGTAATCGGCGATCCTGTTCACTTAGACACCTTGCTGACTCCTGGTGCACTCATGTTACCGAAAAGTTATGGAGCGCACCACCTGGCGTGCGTACTCGGCGATCCTGTTCACCTAGACACCTTGTAAGTACCTGGTGCACTCATTTTGCCGAAAAACTATGTAATGCACCACTTGGAGTGCGTAATCGGCGATCGTGATCATCTGGATATCTTCCCGGCACCTGGTGCACACGTTTTGCTGAAAAACTATGGAGCGCACCACCTGGAGTGCGTAATCCGCGATCCTATTCACCTAGATACTTTCCCGGTCCCTGGTGCACACGTTCTACCGAAAAGCTATGGAGCGCACCACCTGGAGTGCGTAATCGGCGACCGTGATCCTCTGGATCCCTTCCGGGCACCTGGTGCACTCATTTTGACGAAAAACTATGGCGCGCACCTCCTGAAGTGCGTAATCGGCGACCCTATTCGCCAAGATATCATGTACGTATCTTGTACTCGGGTTCTGTCGAAAACCTGCGGAGCACACCTCCTGGAGTACATAATCGGCGACTCTGTTTACCTATATACCTTCCCGGTAGCTGTTGTTTGGATTAGCTGAAAATCTACCGAGAGCACCAATTAAACTGTGTAATCGGCGACCCTGTTCCACTCTCTAGACTCTCTACTCGGTCGTCGGGTATCTTTATCACCTCGTCTCCTCAAGCGGTCGCGGAGCACGAAGAATTACTAAGCGGACCACCTGGACTTCGTCATCGGGAACTCTGGTCGTCTATACGACTTTACCCTGGTAGCGATGTACCGAAAGGAATTCCATTTGTATACTTGGCCGTCCGCAATATTTTTTTCATATTAATAATTCTTATTTCCATTATTACCTGGACTCGGTCATCGGTGACCTAGATGACTTGCATCCCAGTCTGGGTTGCAGTCCATATGTGTAATTCTATATAAATTCTATTATATTGCTTTCTGTATCTTTATTTGAAAGCCGCGATATAGATACCTATAGTTATTTGTATATATACCTATAGTTGTTTGTTTACATAGCTACATATATAGCATTCGATCTCTCTAACCTTAAGCAAAATCGCGATCTTTAATCGTGTTTTTCTCAAAATCTGTCCATTTTCCATCTTTGCGCCCATTATGACTTTTGTTCAGGAAGTCATAATCTATTAAAATATCATACTTTCATTCAATTTCACGGGGAACCACAAACCCATATGTTCCGTGCGGGGTCCTTTATACCACCAAAAAAATAAGTTCTGTACAATATCTCTGTCCAATGGGCTTTTTTAGAAGAGTTATGGAGCATTGTATTCAATAAAATATGCTATTTTTCACATGTTCACATATTTTTTTCTTGAAAACTGTGGACTTTTATAAAAATTTTATAAGAACAAAAATGTCTTAGCATTTAAAAGACATTTTTCGAAATTTCGATTTTTTGACTTTTTGAAAAATCAAAAATTGTACCGTATGAATCTGAAAAGATTTGGGAGTATTCTTTGATGAATTCTAAGACATTTTTGTTGTTATAAAATTTTTATAAAAGTCCACAGTTTTCAAGAAAAAAATATGTGAACATGTGAAAAATAGCTTATTTTATTGAATACAATGCTCCACAACTCTACCGAAAAAGCCCATTGGACAAAGATATTGTACAGAACTTATTTTTTTGGTAGTATAAACCACCAAAATAAATTTGGTCAAGATCCCTTTTCCAGAGAGTCTGGCCCCTTCTTGTTTGTCAAACTTTATCCTAGTATTTTGAAAAAATTGTCATAGTAAAAGTACATTATAATAGAATATATTGTATTAGAATTAAAATAACGGATACACTTTAAATTGCTGAATTGTCAAGTAAAAAATGGTGATATCATATTCACTATCGAGAAGCAAACTCGTAAGTCTTGAAAAATTAATTAGTAAACAGTAATTTCAACGGTCTTATGTACTAATCACAATTAATTTTGCTACTTGTATGCAAGGAATACCAATCACCACCAGGTGATGTCTCTGGTATATTATGATATATTATTGATATTAATTTGGAAATTTTATATTTCTTGCACTGATTTCATAAAACTAATTGTATGAATTAATCATTCTCTAAATAAAGTAGTTCATTAGGAAGAAGCTATATACCATAATTTTCCTTTTTCTGTTCCATGGAACTAAATTAGCATTACCTTCCCTATACCTATTCATAGTGATGCAAATGATATGTATGTACTTAGTTACATACCGAAAAACTTCTGCATGCTCGAGACTACTTTTGGGCTTCTGAAGTTCCCACTTTGTATTCTTACTCTAAAAACTAAAATTTAGTTTTAATAAGTTTTAACACCGTACTATGAGTTTAATTACAATAACAAATATATTTTCATTGTTTTAGCTAATTAGATTAGCAACAGTGCATTTTAGGCGCACTAACTTGTAACCCATGCACCGGATAGACATGAACTGTGAGTTTTACATAATTGTTGACGCATGTGTATGATATGGGCCAATCATAAATATCTATGTTGGATGTAACGCATTAGATCATGACTTTTTTTGTAAAGGTGGATCAGGATCAGGATACGTCTAGCACGGTAAGTATTATGCTGCACTTGCGATACAATAATAGTACATTACGATACGTGAAAAGACACTGATAGCTGGAATAAACAATATTTAAATCATAATAGCTTGAGACGTTATTTGGAAGTTAGGCTTTTTAGTTTCCTCATTCACTAAAACTTTTTAAAACTACTTAGCTATTCTATAGATTTAATACCATTCTTTTTCAGTGCAAGAGAACAGAATTTCCTGCTGATTCTCGAACGAACGATCAAAATTGTGTGTAAAAAAACTTTACAAAATTTAGAATGAGATTGCTGCTTTCGCCTAATAAGTCGCATATTAAAGGATAAATCCGTCTACTTTTCATAAGAGAATACAAAAGAAAATTGGTATACGCACACACGCCCGTGTGTCAGATTGGCTGCCCTAAATCTCCGCAAGCTCCTCTCACGAGGGAGCCATCCTCGGCGCGCAATGTCAACTGCAAATTGTCTCTTAGTTTTATTCATCTTGTCGGCTTGCTTAAAGGCTTCTCTTCTCCGCGCAAAAAAGCAGCACTCGAGATAGAGCACGCGACGTCTGATCGATCGAGCCAGTCACTTATCGCTCGGCTCATCTTGCTCACCGTCAGAGAGAGATAGAGCAAAAACTCATTTGCCGTGCCGGGTGAGCTTATATGCATGTATATAGAAATTTTCACGGATTTTCATCTCTCCCACAGCGGCTTTTGTTTTTTTTCCGTTTTTATTTTATGCGCCTAGCCGTGCGCGCGACAGAGATTTCTTAGTTCGCGCGAGAGGCGTTGAAAGAGTATTACGCATATAGCTACTATTACACGAGAAGCGAAAGCTCGGGAATAAAGGGAACGCAGGATTATCTTTATACGAATTTCGTTGGGATTATGGTGGATGTGCTGCTTGTTCGGAGTTTTACGGAGTTTTGAGTCGAGGGGCGGGGGAGATGTGTACTTATAGCTTATCAACGTGGGGACTCGATGATTTTTCTTCCTTTCTTTTTCGGGAACTGAGCAGCTTTTTGAAGTACGACATACGCAACTGCACAAGCAATACTTAAGTGTCCAGATTACCATTTCATCGTAAATCCGGATTATCTCTCAGTTCTCATAAATTTAATCTGCGCAATTTCATGGCTATAATTAAATTTTATGTAACGGGCACAATGCACTAAACTCACCGACCCATTTCAATATTCGAATTTCGCGCACACCTGCAAGTTTACATGCCGAATTATACCTATATAGCCCGGCGTAAACGATAAATTCCTGCATCCTAATGCTTCTCCTTTCCAAACTCCCATAAATTTTGAACAATCACAACTGAGAATTGCCCGCTTCAATCATCAGTAGTGGGTTACAATAAATTCTTTTTCCCGAATTAAAACAAAAAAGAAAAAATTACTAACAATAGCAATAAAAAAATGTTAAAAATAAATATTAAATACAAATCCTCGGGCCCCGTAATTTCTAGTAGCAGATATTTCGAGGTGCGCATAGAGCCAGGCGCAATGCAATGAAAGGGAAATGCTTTTACTTCTATACACACTCACACACGTAGTCGTCCGCATTATTATGCATAATAAAAGGTAAAACGACATTTTTGGAGAGTAGTGGAGGTCCGAGAGCTTGCAGTCGGTAGATCGGCGAGCTTTTTAGCCGTAATTGTTATCCGCTCTTTGGAGCTTTAATGTGCGGACGGGAGTTAATCACACGAGCGCATAGCTCGAAGATTATAATAATGCACGTCCGATGCAAGTTAGTTGGTGAAGAAAGAGAGAGCGCGTACGACTCGCATTAATCACAAGTGTAAAGCTGGGCGCGCGAGCACACGAATGCTCGGCTCGTATTCCGGCCGAGAGTCGTAAAATCGCAATAAACTCATTCGGACGCGTTGGACTTTCGTCCTCTTTCCGATGGCCGATGGGGTGGGCAAAGGTAAAGGAACCTTTTTTTCGGAAATTTTGCTTCGTTGGCCCACTTTCAATTTTCGTGTTCTTTCTTTCGAGAAATGAGATATTGGTCCTAAATTAAAGACATTTTTATATTTTTTTTGCCATAATTCATTCATTTCTCATTTCATTATTCCTATCCCATTCATTCCCTTTCATTACACTTGTTATTCCGCATTGGAAAACGATTTTTAATATTTTTTTCTATCCCCTGGGCGAAAGTACATTGTTTCGCCGTCTGCTTAGACAAGAAAAAGGAGTACTTTTACCTATTGATAAATCGATGACGATCGCGCTGTGAAAGTAGCGCCAATTTCAAAGCGTCGTACTATATTTTCGCTCTATGGTCGAGTCACATCAAAACAAGCGAGTCAAATCACATCGTATCAAAGCTGAGAGCTTATGCAGCACGAGGTTAAGTCTTAAAAACTTGCTACGAGTAATCAAAAAAGTACAGTATGGCTAACACAAATATAACATCTGATGACGATAGTAATATGAAAATTGTACTTTTCATGGTAACATTGTAAATAATTTTTATTCATGTGAAAATTGCAATAAATAGATTATTATTTTTATCTGAAAAAAATTTGCTACTTTGAATCTTCTAATCATCAATTTATCAATATTGTCTTTCTCTTCTTTTATATTGCTTTTTATTTAAGCAATTTACAATAATCTGCTTGTTTATGTATTTTCGATGCCCGCCCCGACCAGCAGCACTCGCTTCGCTCGTGCTGCAAATGTCGGGCGGGCATCGACAGTCCTTAAACGCGCATAACCTACAAGCAATCTGATAGATTTCGTTTTTTAAATGAATCAATGTACTTTCGACCGGGGATAGAAAAAAATACTATTTCTTACATGGGGGTAAAATGTAATTCCTGCACGCACGTTTATGACGGCCTCGGCTTCGCCTCGGCCGTCATACCACGTGCGTGCGGAAATTACATTTTCCCCCCTTGTAAGAAAATCTACTATTTTCCACTTCAATAAACAACTCAAACTATAAATACTTTTTATAACTTTCTACCGTCATGATTTTTTTGAAATGCTCCAACTTGTTTCATACGTTTCTACACCAGTTATCATAGCTATCATATACCCGTAAAGAGTTTTATAGTATTTGATTCTATTCTTTTGATGTACTTCTCGAAATTACTTGAAATTTGTACTATACGTAATTATTTCTACCTTCTGCGTTACCAGATCATAACATATTTAAAAATATGTGAAATATTGAATTTCAGTTACCTCAAAATTTAGGATTAAATGAGTATATGCATCTCTTCGACCCACGATATTTATTATTTTTTAGCCGACGTTTCGATCTGCTACAGATCCTCTTCAGGGCTATGTCAAATACAGTCAAACTATAATACATGTTACAAAATAATAATTTACAATAAAAATCTGAACTACCTTAAAAATTTCTAAAAAAACTCGTAACGCATCTAATGCACCCGTGCTAATGCACAGCCAGGCCTAGACCGCAACAAAAAATTTTTTAATAAATTTTACAAAAGTCAACAATCTAATTAAATAAATAAAACAAAAAATATATTATAAAATTAATTAAAATTCAAATCACCGCACTTACATCGTTGGACGATGACGATAGATAAAACCCGGCTGTGCATTAGCACGGGTGCATTAGATGCGTTACGAGTTTTTTTAGAAATTTTTAAGGTAGTTGAAATTTTTTGTTGTGAATTATTATTTTGTAACATGTATTGTAGTTTGACTGTATTTGACATAGCCCTGAAGAGGATCTGTAGCAGATCGAAACGTCGGCTAAAAAATAATAAATATCGTGGGTCGAAGAGATGCATATCCTCATTTAATCCTGCATTACCACCGTTGAGCGATAAAAGCATCATTTATACCTCAAAATTTAATTAACTTAATGATTTTATTCATACCTTTTTACTACATTTATTGCGTCCCAAATGGACTGCGAAAAGATGAAAATAAAACAAAAAATAAGGTATTTGTAATTGATATTGTTATAAAACTTAGAAAATTGAAACCGACAAATCTGATAGAATTTATGCGTTCAATGGAATCCAATAAATAGAAGTCGAAATCTAGATAAACATTTTCTAAAGACATTATACATGTAATTCTACTATATTTTTCCATTTATAAAATTGACTGACGAACGAAATTTTCTTTTCTAGGAAGAAAACAAACATCTCGCTCATCACTGTACGATACGAATTTTTTAATGAGATATGCCTATATGAAAAGAATATTTTTGGATGATAAATTGTATGATAAATTGGTAATCCGCTTAGTGGTAATTATGTGTGAATTATGCGAAATGCTGAATGTTCAACTGAAATCCATCGCATGGCAACAGGATGAAATCAACGTCTCGTTCAATGAGTATATGAGTAACGTGTCCAACGCTTAAATCCTCCATAAATTGTGCATTCGAGTAATTTATCGAACGTTGTACCTCTTTCATCCAAATATCTCTCGCGATATATCTCCTTGACGTTTCAAAATTTGTAATCGCATCCTAACGATCGAAACATTGCACAAAAAGTATTATCCCAAATGATTCGACATATCTCTTACCTTGTATTATATATATAGGAAAATCCGCCAAAATAATTCAGATAATTGCAGCGGAAATCGACCAAAAAAAATCTCGTGAGACTCGCCTGGGACAACGTTTTTATTATTCCCGAGAAAAATAGTGTTCCCATGACATTGAATGAGTATTTTTGGGTATTTAGATATTTGTGTAAAAATTTTTAAAAAATTCGTTTTTCGAAGCGTTTTTTTTTCAATCCCAATTTAGAGGGAGAAGCAATTTTATTTTTAACGTCGCAAATATGCACAAAAGTCCACAAAATATCTGAGCTTTTCAAATTGGTCGAGCTTTTTTGTCTATGACTTTTTTTAACAAAATGACGGCGGTTTTTGTGAAACAGAGTGATGATAAATTTGGTTGTAGCCATTTTTTAATTTTTCAAAAATTTTAAATTTGCTTAAAAATTTTTGGAAAATTCATACCTATTCTTTGAATAATTTTAAGCATTTTTTATTCTACAACATTCTTTTGTTAAGGTCACATTTCTCGAGAAAAAAATTATGTTTATCATCACGCTCTTTCACTAAAACCACCGTCATTTTGTTAAAAAAGGTTATAGACAAAAAAGCTCGACTAATTTGAAAAGCTCAGATAATTTGTGGACTTTTGTGCATATTTGCGACGTTAAAAATAAAATTCCTTCTCCCTCTAAATTGGGATTGAAAAGAAAACGCTTAGAAGAACGAATTTTTTAAAAATTTTTACACAAATATCTAAATACCCGAAAACACTCATTCGATTTCGTGGGAACACTATTTTTTTTCGTGTTTTGGGGGTCTTATAGAACAAAAAAAAACGCTGCCCCAGATGAGTCTCACGAGATCTTTTTTGGTCGATATCCACTGGAATGAGCTGAATTATTTAGGCGGATTTTCCCATATATACTCGATTTAAAAAGTATATCACTGGTAAATCGAGAATATCCTGACAAACCATAAGTACCTCTAAACCACTCTGTATAAGAAATATATAATAATGCGATGCAATGACAAATGATAAGAGCTTCGAGATGGCGCTATACGTACATGCGCGTTGTTCTTAGTGCAGCTGTGCCTGAACCGGTCATTTGCCTGCCGTAATGTAGTTTCTTCGGCGGACCATAACTGGCGTCTAATGCGTCACCGTCTGAGTTCACAATTCATAACGACCTGCAGCTAAAAAGATTTATAATGTGCATCATTACGGAGACTGACTAGTTAAGGATTTCAGAAATAAAATGTGTCGATCTCGTGATGTGAGCAATAAAAATACAAATATTGCTTTATTACTCAAAATTATAATGGAATGGAAAAATGACTCCATCACTTTCTTTGAGTCACAAGAATTAATCTTTGATCGATGATAAGAGCATTACATACAAATTTAATGCTTCTATACAGACATGTCGCCAATTTTGTGACTGACAGGGAGAGTCTATAACCTATAAGAGTCATAGATTTAAACCAAGTATGGTGAAAAGGTCTATTTTGCTAAAAAACTGAAAACGCTTAAGGTATTTTGTCCAACAGAAAAGCTCATTAATGCTTCTCAAAATGAGAAAAAAAACCTCACCATGAATTATACAGCGAGATTAGCAGCAACACTAAAAAACCAAGCCCGTGAACTATTCAAAAGTAGTCTAAACTATAGTTCCGCAATAAAAATAAACAAACTATTTTATCAACGAAAAATAGAACACTTTACAGAGTTACAAATAGATCCATGCCAATATAAATTCCAAGAAGTTTTCAAAATTCCAACATTTCTACACAATACAACAACTTGTAAGTTAATATATTCAGAGTCTGCTAAGCCCAACAGTCCAATAGTTAATCAGCCATCGCTCAAACATCACATTTATGCACAAATAATTCGGACCAAATCCAATGTAATATCCAATGAATAGCAGTTGCTACACTAGACGACGTCGAATCAATACTATTTAAACTACCAGAGTGGATAGAACTGAAAAGTGTTGTGCAAAGGCTGATTCCAAAAATCATAGATTATATACATAAAAAAACTGTATGTATCGTAATTCACTCAGAGAGTACACTCCTTCTAAACAATGTACTGGAATGTAGAGACACGCTAAATAATCTAACAAATTTAAATGAAAAAGTGCAGTTCAGTACTACGAAAATCGACCAAGCTATAAAAAATAGAATGCATGAAACAGCAGAATTGGCTAATGAATTAGAATTGGCAGACCATCTAAAAGAAGTCAATAAAGAAGATATGTCTAGTTTAATAAACGAAAAGATAAAGGAGAAACACAAGGAAAACTAGAAAAATACCTCAAACAACAATAGACGTGTGATAATACTATTTACGATAACAAAGTTCCTACACGATGAAGCCATGAGAAACACTGAAGTTGTCTAGTATTACTATATTAGGAATACTACTACTTCACTTGCAGTTTCTGAAAGAGAAGACGATTTCAAGTACAAGAGAAAAATGGTAAAACGAACTTATACTTAAGATATTATAATTTAATTTAAAGCAATAGATAATATTTTTTTGTAAAAGTACACATTATCATCTTTAATTTAGGCTATTAAAATCCATATTTAGACCTTTGAAGCCACAGTTATGATGTGAACAATGACACTTGGATTTTTTCACTGTCTGTAAGATTCCACATCAACAACAGGATCTAGGGACCTTTTTTGATACTCTATCGATTGAGGCAACGTCGTTCTTGATCTAAGGACTTAAAACCAATTAAAAAACGCTTACAAAACGTAAAATTCTCGCGTGAATTCAATTAACTCAATTAATCAAATTTGCCGGATTAATTTTTTTTAGTAAAAAATTTTATAAACATTCAAATGAATATCCCTACATTCAAGCGAGAACGACATGTTTTACAAAAATTTTTTGGTGCCAGACCTCTAAATCTTTTTGTTGATCTGGAATTTTGCGGACAGCGGGAAAATCTATGTACCATTGTTCACATCGTAACTTTAGCTTCGAAGGTCCAAGTATGAATTTTAATAGCTTAAAATAAAGATAATAATATGTAATTTCACCTAAAAATATTGTTTATTGCTAAGTGGCAGCGTTAAATGTGTAGCATAAAGAAGTCCTTTCATCTTCATCGTTAAACGTACGTTTTACAAAGACGTTATCCTTCACATAGATAAACGTATGTACTTACATATTCAACAAAACTACTAAAACTTTCAAAATCATTCTTATTCTTCATAATCTCCCGTCAATTTTTTCCTGAACCACCCTAACCACTGATGTTGCAGAGTTTACCATCGGATCTTGATTTACACATCTTCAAAATTTCTACCCCATCGCCAATTTAACTGTCGCGAAACTTTCCTAGAAAGCAAACAAACTTCAATCCAACCTTAAACGTTCAGTTAATTGTTTATTTACTTTCAATTCTCCTTTCACAAATAATTCACTCGTTCCAACGTCAAACTCAACTTAGCACGCGATCTTGGGAACATCAATTTCCCATCGTCGTGTACACGTATACGAAAATTCTCTGCACGCACCGAGCGTCAATATTTGATATCAATCCGCGCTGCACACACTGGCGCGTGTGGTAGGCTCGGTGATCGACTCTGGCGTTTCAGCATCCTTATACACACACATGCAAGTCAAAGAACACAAGCCTAACGAAGAGCAAGCTATTCGCAACATTCCTTGGAATATCCACTTTCTAAGAGCATCGTCTCGAGTGGGGATAACGATTCTCCATACAAGTTTGTTTGCTCCGAGTAAGTTCTGCCAAGCTAGTTTTCACAGACGCGTATCTGCGTTTTGATGCAGGTCTAGGACAGCTCGTAGGATCGAAGCAGCTTCTTTTCGTAAACTCGGCCAGTATACGAGTTTAGGCAGCCACTGAGTTTTCGGGCTGCAGTGTAGAAAGTCTCGAAGTGGGACGAGAAGCATTACCGCTGACGTAAGTAAAAACGTATTAAAGTCGAGCTTTGGCCAAAGTAGTTCTCACACTTTCACGGAGTAAATTAGCGTCGCTCTTGGAATCGGCCTGAAATTAAGTTAAAATACGCCTCGGCAACTTAAACATCTCGTACTATCTCTCTTGCCTATAGTAAATTACAAGCCGAAAAGAAAGCCCTTCTCGCCGAGAAAAAGCCGTCGTAATTAAGACACTAAGTAGTTTCCCTCGCGCGGTTCTTGCGATACAAGGCGTTTTGCAATTACCACGGAGAAGAGCTTCTTTTTTTCTCCCTCGTCTTTCTGGTGTTGAGGAAAAACTAGTTGACGAGAGCGAGAGAGAGCGAGAGAGAGAGAGAGAGAGATAGAGAGAGGCGAGAAACGAAAGAGTAGGAAGTGCTGTGCTCATTGCTCAGCTGTAATTCGAGAAGCTTTGCCGAAGCTTTATTTCAACGCTGGCGGCGGCGACTCCTTTTTCCAATCGGATTTCCGTCTCAGCCATTCGCGCGAAATCCCGGGGTGTATAAGTGCTCCTCTTTCTTTTGTCTTCCGGGATTTTCGAGATTGTTTCACGAATTTCGCGAGTATTGCAAGGAGGTGACAGATTATATCTTCAATACGAGAGGAGCAGGCACGGATCTACCTATATATATGGGTTGGATGTGCAGAGTTGGGAATAGATGTTTTTGATTATACGAATGTCTTCTGAGCTTTCACGACCGAGAGAGTTGAGTGGATTTTTATGGCGTCGACTGCGAAGAAAATGGTGATCTCGACGTTCCGCTCTAAATTTAGTGGTTTACCATGTTTTTTATTTTTATTTCTGGAATCGTTAAAGGAACAAGTCACTTTCAATACTTAAAAATCTAAAATGCGAATAAACTAATAATTTATAATACTTTTTGATAAGATGGTAATATTTATTATTTAAAGACTATCGATATTTTTTCTTCGTTCACTTCGTTGTTCGTGGAATTTAAAACAGACTTTTGGCTTGGGAACCTGAAACTCATTTGAAATTTGTCAAAAACCAATTATTATCGCACATTTTTTGTAAGCAAAGAACACAATTTTTAATTTGAATGAGTTATTTTGTTTACGTATTTTATTGGTTACAAAGTTATCTAATCTCTCAAATTATTTAAAATACTTAAAAAATTTTGAAAGTGACGGATGTCTAAGGAAAGCTGTCAGTGACTTAGTAAGTAGTCCAGTTGCGACGAAACACCGAAAAATTTTTAGAAGACCTGATTATGTACAGATCTTCAATGTGAGAATACGGAGTGCAGAGACTACAATCAAAACTTAAGTTTCTTTTATATTTTCTAAAAACATTTGTCCGTCTTAAATCCAATTGACAGTAAAAAATCAGCAATATCTCAAACTATTTCTTCGTCATTTAGATTTTTAGTTTTTAAAAGTGGCTGGTCCCCTTAAGCGAAAAAGAATATGAAGGTGCATAAGCATGAAGCAGTTACATCTGCTGCATGTTTCTTAAGGAAGCTTAACAATCTTAATTTTGTTAAAGAATTAAATTAAAGAATTAATTAATTAAAGAAAATTTTATATTAATTTTTTACGTACATCATTTTTTGAATATTATATCAAATAATGGTTTTATTCAGGAGTTAGAAATTACGAAAGGAAAAACGAAAAATAAGTTATATGTATGCGGTATGCCAGGTACAAGCAATCTTTTAAAGAATCTGTTTAAAACGTACCTCTTTCAGAGTACGATGCTGGCAATTATTAATTTCCTGTATGTTTTCAGTCTATTTATTAGTAGAAAAAAATGTATTAATAGAATACAATAATAGAATACAATTCTCTGATAGTATGTATAAGATAAAAATTTCCCACGTGTCATAGTGCATGTATACAAAATATAAAATATTTTAAATTTAGCCTTAGGAAGGTAGTTAGAAAGGTTATGAAATAATGGAATAAATGGTTGAGTATCATTTGATTTATTGTTCGTAAAGTATAAATCAGTTAAATATGTGATGTATGAAATCATAATATGAAATACACATTCTTGCTTAATTTATCATAAAGCTATGCCAGGTACAAACAGTCCTTTAAAGTATATCAAAGAATGCTTTTATAAATGTACGTAGATCCACTATAAATACATAAATAAGAAGTCAATACATAAGACTTTAGCAACATATTTTAAAGTTGAAATATAATTCCATTAAAAAGTTAAAAAATACCAAATATTATACCCTAGTCAAAGTTGTATTTTTCAAGTAAGGACGATGATCAATAGTCCATGATGCCACAGGACTTAAAACTTTGATCTCTTAGCTTGCTTTGCTTTTTCAAGTATGAATAGAAGCCTTCGATACACGAAGGAAAGAAGGTGCGATGCCCTGGATGTTTTAGTAACTTCCTTTAATTTTTCTAATCATATTAGACATCTAGATAATTTTTATTACCAAATAAAAAATTTCAGATTTATAATACTTCAAAAAATATTTAACGTTATAGAATATCTGTAGATATATTATGACGTAATAATGCATTCTGTACAGAAACTGTGATATACAACAAGGAGTGAAATGTCTTTTGCAGACTCCTACGATGTCTTTTTTTTTAAACTACCGCTCATTATAGGAAAGTGAAACTTTTACGTAGCTGGTCTGAAAAAGTAGATTTTCAATATAAATTTGGGGTGACCAAGAGAGCTTTTCTAAAGCATGGATCATAAAAAAATCATCACCCGTAAGTCTACGAATAGACATTTTAGTTTTTTTATATCGTGCATTGCAAGTATCAAACATATCCAAAGTTTCCAAGAAAAAGTTTGATCTTGCACAAGCATTTGTGTATGAATGACATCCAAGTCTCTCTATTCAGATTTTTCCAAACTTTTATTAAAAGCCCGTCTTTATAGAGGAAAACAATAAATCGGTATCGATTATTCTTAATCATGAAAAATTTCATCAATCCCGAGCAACAAACAAAAAAGGCCAATCTAAACATTCGTGGAAATATACGAGGTACTTAAATGCATGAAATCGTTTACTTTCAAACTCCCGTTAATAAAAGCCGGCCGATCTAGTAAATGGAAATCTCGGCGGAAAAATCCATGCCTCCATCCCGCCGAACGACTCTCTTTCATTACTCCTATATATATATTTATATACACACACACATATATATACTCTGGCGCTCTTTTTCTCCCGGTGAACTCTCAATATTCCCGTGGAAAAAAGTTCGATAACCGAAAACAAAGGGTTCGCCTTATATCCAGAGCAGTGGCCGGCAGCATTGAAAAACAGCTACGATTAATACGCTGTATAATACCCGCCGAAATCCTCGGACGATTTCCAAGCTTTTCCCTGCTCGATGGTATGGGACTCGAACGCATTTGAAAGTGAAATGGCCACGTCTTTTAGAATCAATTTTTCCGCACCGCGTGCGAATCTCCGACGATTTTTTACGCCCCATTATTTCGCCGTCGCGCGCGAGATATAGCAAGTGAAAGAAAAAACTGGCGGTCTAACGAAATTTCGTGTATACGCATTAAAAAATATCGGATATAGGCGCAGCAGGGGTATCTATTCTGGTTCATAACGATGCCCGTTTTAATCTATAGGAATAAGAGCGTTTCATGACTTTTTTATGGGGCTGCATCGCCGCGAGCTTTTCAACACATTTCCGATATAGGTAAGTCCGATGCTGCAGGGGAAGTATGGAGCTTTATATTGTTCGCGAAACGTTCGGGTAATGCGCGAGTTGTTGCATTTTCTCTTCTTTTTTTACCAGGGATCCAGGTTAATGAAAAATGAATATACAGTCGGCCGCGCGTGAGCACATTCGAGTGACCGGAAAATATGTTTTTATTTGGAGTTATGAGCCAATTTCGACAGCTGCCGTGTCATGTCGGGAATAAAGTTTGGCCACGTAAAGCGCCGTGGATGTGCTGATGCTTCGTGAAGAATTTTCTCTCATACGTATAACAAGATATATGCTTCATGCATTTTTGTTAGTCGTATTTTTTTTTCTCCCTAATATTCAGTTTTCAAAGGTACAATTTTTGAGTTGTGTTTTTGGAATTTAAAGTGGAATGTGAGGATTACTCATTGAGTAATTGACATTGAGTAATAGCATAGCTAAGAATCATTCTCAAAAACAGGTAAATTTTGATTTGATTTAGGTTAAAAACTCGTTAATTTAGAATAATTAAATATTAATATGAATTAATTTTAAAAAAGAATTTTAAGCTGTAACTACCGATACTAACGATAGTCTTATATTTTTTAATTTAAAATAAACTAGTGA
The DNA here is from genome assembly GCA_018906965.1 of Philotrypesis tridentata. NCBI lineage: Eukaryota > Metazoa > Arthropoda > Insecta > Hymenoptera > Pteromalidae > Philotrypesis > Philotrypesis tridentata. Next base: position 57,292 of record JACCIB010000191.1, on the reverse strand, counting down.
GAAATTGCCTTTATTATATTAGAAACTTAAAAAGGTTTTTCTGCAAACTACACGAAAGTATTAAGTACATGAACATGAGCTTTCTCTCAAGTTCATGCCGATAACCACAAAAGGTCAAGCACTCTAGTTTATTCAATAAAGTAAAAAATAACATCCTCCGTCGTTCCTTGCAGGGACTTACACCGGATAAAAATATGACTTTTAGAATTAATTTTTTAATATTATGACTAGATATAAAAATTAGAAGAAGAAAATGAATTATAAACTATTCCTGAAATAGTAGCAATTAATTTCAGACTTATCGAATTGATAGTTTTTTGACATTTTCGTAATGTCTTTTTCAACTAGATAATAATTTTTATTTCTTCAGGTGTCCTTTCTTGCCTAAATTAATTTTAAATGCTTCATCTGCATCCGATGAAATTTCTAATACTTAAGGACATGCTATAAAAATTAATCAAATATTTAAATTTGATTTGCTAGAACTTATGGGTGATATTTTTATGTGGCACAAATAGATTTGGAAGAAAATTTATTCACGATGTAACGTAAGCTCTAAACTAGTAAAAAAACGTGTTTTCTATTTTTAGGTTAGTACATTTCAAAAATATAATCGCTAAGGTAATTGTTAGTCTATGTAATTATATAAATTAGGAGGACAATTGTTTCTTGGGTTTTCGTATTTTTTTTTACTAAATCAATTGATTTTTCGTCATCTATATTCTACCCATCGACGAGTTGAATAAACGCTAAATAATTTATCCTATACTTATAGTAAATTTGCAATCGATTGTTGATAGTTACTGAAAAATTTTAATTTAACTATCAGGCAAAATAAAAACTTATTCTCATATAATGAATGATAAAAACAAAGTCATTATCATTTCACGTTTTTGTCCTCCTTTCATGAATATATAATTACAATAAAAGGCCTCGAACTTGCCTATAATGCAATACACAGCCTCTGAAACAGCACCAGCGCATAACATTAAAAGCTCTCCTACCTTCCTCCTTCTCTCTCCTCTTCCTCCTCCTCCTCCTCCAGTCCTTGTACTGTAACGTTTTCATTTGCACAGTGCATACAGTATCGCAAAGATATACATACCATAGCTTTTGTGGCGCAAAACTATCGCGAAACTCGCGCGGACGAAGATACCGAGCGTGAAAATTACATAAGCGGACACGACGTCGGGGATTATTATTAGCGGCGTTGCCGTTGCGAAAGCTGCTCACAGGAAATTCGGGCGGATAAGGATTTGCTGTTTCTACTGTTGCCGGGAGTTGCGGGAGGATCACGGGCCGCAACGTGTGGCGCCAACGTCGCCACTGCGCTTATGGAAATATGGAGTTTTGGAGTACGTGAGAGAGGTAAAGTTGTGCATTATATCTGACTTCGCGAGAGCGATAGTTGTTTTGGGAATGGAGTTGTTCGATAAGGATAACGACGACGTACTTTAGTCGGCCGCTCTCTCGTGGTTTTTCGCATGTAAAATCGCGGAGAGAGAGAGAGAGAGAGAGGATATTTCTTCCCCTTTCCCATTCGGTCAATTATTATACGTGATTCCGACTTTCAGTCGATGGTTTTGGTGTAAACTTCGTATCTGACAAGAGCAGTTAGTAATTCTGGCAATAAATTTAGAATCTTATATATTAACTGCTGAAAATCAAGGGGTTTTGAAAATTGAATACAAATTTAAATTTCGTGCCATTGTATCATTGTATAACAAATAAGAAGCGCCGGTGCATTGCAATGCTTTCTCAAAGAACACCTGTTTTCTGATAGTACTAAACAAAGAGCAGCGCTTTTTCATTATAGGATTGTTAAATGTAAAAATATAAAGATAATGTAAAAATTGTTAAAATAAAGTTAAATGTTTAGGGAATTCATCTTTGATTAATTTTATTATGAGGAGAGCCGCAGTAGTTTCGCTTTCACGATGTAAAGGACATGCAAAACGTTTTGCGTGCGAGCGCGATATGTACTCAAAATTTTGTGCAATTTTGTCCATGCTTGCATACGTACACATACAGGTGATCTAAATCTCTTTTACTTGGAGAAATACAACTCCCTAAATCTTTTTAGATTTTTTTCATCAATCCCCTTCGAGCTGCAGAGAGTCAAATTTGGAGAAATCAGGATTTTTAGCATTTTTTGACTGTATTAAAAAATGTGTAGCTTAAATTATTATTATTAAAAAATACTGTCCAAATGATATATCTTACTATATTATATGGAATTTACCCCCCCCCCCCAAATATAACCAAAAATTGTGTCAAAATTTTAGTTATTCCCCCCCCCCCCCACATTCCCCCTTCGCCTACGCATTACCCCCCACATCCCCCTTTCTCTTTAGACAGCTGCCATGGGCTCAAAAATGGAGTGTCATTGACGTAAAAAATCAGGTTGAAGGCTTTGAGAACGAACGTTGTATTTTAAAAAAAATTATAAATAATTTCGTTGTAAATGAGTAAATACAAAAAAAAAAAATTATCTCGGTAATGAAAAATCGCAAAAATGCGATTTTTTTCAGAAAGTTATTCGCTTAGAAACTGAGGTGCACTCTTTTTTTAAATCGATAGCAGTTCTTTTGAGCCGCGCTGGAATTTATCCCTCCCCCACCCCCTTACCGCCCTCATTTATTAGTATTCATTGTGAAGAGGGTATTTATGTATGGTTTTATTTATTTATTATTTAATATGTTTCCTATTCTGCTTATTGAGTTATAGGGTTATAGGGTTATACCCACTGCGAGCTCGTGCTAGTCGGACTCGTTACCGACTTACCCGCTGCTGCTGCGAGTCAACTGTCGTGTACATGTATGATCTGTACATCTTGACAGCGTATAGTATCCTCGATCTCTTGCAAGATGACGCGCGAACAACTGTCGTATACATGCACGTGCGCGATCTGTACACCTTGACAGCGTAGACTTTTTTGTGTCCGCGCGCAATACATCACAATGCAGATCGAACTGTGTTTAGCGTGTGTATACACGGACGCATTTTTCGATCTCGTTGTCATTTTCATATGCAACAGAGAAACGCGGTACCGACACCTAGACAGCGCAACACGCCACAAATCGAAATGTGCTTATAAGCGTGTAAACAAACACATGCTCTCGATCTCGTTGCGTCCAGTTGACTGGGAGCTGCTACGTTGCTATGTCTCTCAAACAAAATCCAGGAGGGCCGCGATTTGCTTCACTCTTCTTTAAATTATAATGAGATAATGACGTTCTTTTTAACATAATCTTCAATAAATATAACCTCCTTCGCGGAGTTCTTCAATGATCGAGTGAATCTCGTTTACGTGACTAGGATTACCAGCTGATTGTTCGGCAAAGAGTAGACGTAATCGATCGACTAACTCGTTTGGATCATCCCAGTATATGTAATCCATGTGTGTATTCATTCCAACAATTTTGTATCTAGGCAGTACACCACCACCTTTTTTACTCGTTGGAAAGAGACGAGCAATGTAGTCGGTATATTTTCTACTATTATGAGATCTAATAGCTCCAGTCGGATGATACTTCTTTTTGTGCGCGCTTGTTGCTTTTAAGACTTTGCGATAATTTTTCCAAATCATCGGAACTTACAACATTTCTATCTGGATTTTTATAGAGCAGTAGTTCGAGTAAGCCTTCAGTTTTTGGATACTTGATGTTTTTCACAATAATGTTGTTATCTTCGATCTCGACTTTTGAATTTCCAATCTTGTAGTTTTGCTTCTCCTCTGCGCAATCCGTAAATTTTGTCCAAATTGTCTTGATTTTTTGAACCAAGTAGAGATAAACGAGAATCGGTCGACCTTTTAATTGGTATGTCATCGTCACTTTCAGCTGTTTCATAATCTGTATCAATTTTTTTTTTTTTTTTTTTTTTGAGGAAGATTAGTAGAATTTTCCCAATTAGATTCATCATCATCATCAGAGTTGAATTGGGTAGAGTCGTCGGTTTTGGAAATATTTTTTGTTTTTCTTTTAAGTTCTACCTTTTTTACTTTCAAGGGTACAAGATTTTGATGTATGTCGTCTACTTTTGTTGCAACAGTTGATATTTTATCTTCAGATTCAACTAGCTTTTGAGAGATATCAAGATTACGATACATTCAACTGCGGACATTTGTGTCTCAAATTTCTAAACGATCAACTCGATGCTCCCCGTCGTGCTCTATAAAAAATCACGAAAAATTAGAGTTTTCTCTCATTTTTCGTCGAACAGTCATGGAGACTTCAATCACGGTGACTCTCTCCGGTACTTCGTCCACACTAGAAGCTCAGTATTTTCCTCCCATTGAATTATCATCGAATAAGCAATACGTACTTGGTTTGGTGGAGCTCTTAACTTTTAATTCAATACCCAACATCGATCAAGGTCACAACAAATTTTACGTTGGTGTCATATTACCTACAGGCGGTTACGAGATCGAAGACATCGAGAATTACCTTCGCGACGTGCTGGTTCAGAAAGGAATTTCAATCAGCATAGTACAAAAGTGTCTGCGAAACTCCCAGAATATGGTAGGGCTAGTCTGATGAGCTAAAAATCAAATTGTCATGATGTATCACCAAAAAGTGATAAATATACCTATTTTATGCTGCTACTTGGTTCTCTGTGTTGCCAATTGGATCTTTTTCATTCGTGTTTTCAACCATCATTGAATTTTCTTCCACTTTTATTCTCTTCTGTGCTATTGTCCTTCAAAAAGCTTTGGCTTCCTCTTTTGTATCATCGTATTGCAAACATTTTTGGGCATAAAGATTAGCTTGATCCAGCTCTTCACATTTTAAATGGTATTGTGTTAAAAACTTGTAAGCATGGCTAAGTTCAGCTCTGTCGGTCTGTCCTCATTTCGAAAATCATCTGTTACAAAATCTGTGGAAGCTGCTGCAGCATTATCGTGCTGGCCTAATTTCTCATACAGCTGGGCCAAACGTATAAGAGCCAGTCCCTCAATAACACCAAGATTACAAGCTTTATTATAACATTTTAAGGCTTCAGCTATTCTGTCTTGGTTCTCATAAGCTTCTCCTAAAGCCAGAACCATCCTGCTATCCCGAGGTCTTAACAATTGAGCTTGCTTATAATAATACTAACTATAAAATGGCATTTTTAAAATTTCGTAGGTTTGACCTAAACCATACCAAGCTCTGTAATCCCTTTTGTCGACTTCAATAGCTTGACGGTAACTGTGTATAGCACCATTAGTATTTTTCATTTTCATAAATTCATTCTGAATTTGTACTTGTAAAATAAATAGTTGATTACTTAAGGGGACCCAACACGTTTAAAATCTGAAACATAAAATTATAAAAAATTAGTATAAAATTAAATAATATGTTAGACAAACTTTTCATACTTATACTATGTTCACTCACCTTCAATTTAAGCACTTAAAATCCAAGTTTGGACCTACCTATGCGGAATGGCACTCCGCAGACTGATTTTCACTATCCGTAAGATTCCAGGTGACCATATCTTTCGATTGAGCTGAAATTTTGTGAGTATGTTCTATATAAGTATAATTTTCGTATGAACAGAGGGATTTTGATTTGAATACTTAGAAAAATTTTAATTAAAAAAAAGTTAATTTTTTTATTTATAATATTTTTTATGCCACATTTTTATTTATTAAACAAATTTGAAGCTTTCAAATCAAAATCCCTCTGTTCATACGAAAACTATACTTACATAGAGCATACTCAAAAAATTTCAGCTCAATCGAAGCATATGGTCACCTGGAATCCTACGGACAGTGAGCTAAAATCATGAAAAACCAAAGTTGGAGAAAATTGACTTTAAAGTTCATTGATACATATTGTAATATAAGTTAATTTATTGCTTACCAAATCTCTTGGAACTATTTTTCCATCGATCCTTGGTGGCAGACCATCACTTTCAGGATTTATATGGTATACTGAATGTATACCAATGTGTTGAGTACGCCTCTGAGAACCTGTAAACAAAAAATGATAAATTGTGAATTTTAACATTAGATTAATTTATTGTATTTAATACTAAAAAATGCATGTTTATTATTACCTAATCATTTTGTTGAGGTCTCCAACTTGATTTGATGGAAGAAAAATAGAATTCCAAGTTAGCGTCAATGCAATATTCACTGAAAAAAATGAAATAAATTAATACTTCAAAAACCATAAAAATCAGCTAAAACAATATAGAGAAGAATACTCATCTTTTTTCGTAGTCCTTGCCAAGCCTTTGCTTTTAACTCCTTAATGTCCATCAGCAGCATAGGAGTCATCTTCCTGCATCCGTCGAGCTCTTAGCCTAAGAGCTCGTGCTTCTCTGGTGTTGGCCTGGACTTGTCGTTCAGCATCGTAAAGCCTTGAAGTGTCAGTTGCATTGGCCCACTCTGCAACAGCATCTCCAGGCTTCACATCAAAGCGGTCCAAGACTCTGAGAACACTTGAACGACCATCATTGAACATGCACACAGCCATAAAAACACCAATTTTGAAGACTGTCAAGCCACTGAAAGATGTCTTGGGGACTAATCTCCATACAGAATTATTAAAACTCTCATTAGAGTTTTGTGTAAAACCTCCAAGAGATCTTTGAAGCAACTCTGATCTTGACAAGTCCTCATAAATTGGCTTGATGGCATCCATGATTAAATAAGAAAGGCTGGTGGTGTGCCGGAACTCCCTGTGTTCTTCTGTGGCTTTCGTCCTTTGCCAATTGCACCAGCTGTTGGGTCCTTGTGCCCTTGGTCACGTTGCCCAGATTGCATTGTGCATGTCATCGACAGCTTGTCAATCATTTTAGCATTCAGCCTTCCTCTTCCGCCAATGGGTTTATTGTTCGGAAGCTTGATCTTCTGGCTGGTATACTGCTTGACAAGGTTTCGGAGACGAGTTCCCATCCTCTTCTGTACATACTGGATGCACTCTTTCTTCTCCACCACAAGTTGATCACCATAGGGTTTCGATTCACTCACAGCCTTGAACACTTTGGAGTCTCCATCTCCAATATAGCGATGATATTTGACACTGTATTGTTCTTCTGAGCATTCAACTATCTCACGGATTCCATCAACTTCCATCTTACCTGCACTATCTTCATGGTTAGCAGTGCAGTGTGGCTTGTGTCCCTCGTACCAATCTTCATACTCAGCAGTATGCAGACGTCTCTCCCACGATGAACAAGGTTGGCAGAAGCTGTTTTTAACAGCAACGTCCAACACCTTGCCTGTGTGATGTCCAACGATGCTGTCAAATCGTTGTAGCGATGAAAATCCTTTTTTCCTCCACGAGTCATCACCAGAAGTGTTTAGTCCAAGAGCACCATCTTCAGTAGCGTCTCTTTCTTCTTGAATTGTAACTCGCATAGACTCCTTAGAAACACTTTCACACACTTCACTGAACTGCTGATTGATGGAATCATAAGCAGACTGAGCTATAGGCTTAGGGCAGTCCATTATGCCACAAAATGTCGAAAGTCCAGCATGTCCAACACCAAGAGCACGAGATGCAACTACAGCCCTTCGGTTCACTTCCCATGCACGATTACTTTCACCCACTTTTTTGCTAGAATTGATGCTGGAGACTTCTCTGCATTGAACACATGTCCAGAAAATAGAATATTGATGTCAATAATTCTATTCTTGACTCCGGAGAGGCCTTCTGCTCCTGGAGTTTCAAGTTTTCTTGAAGATGTCGAAGGTCTTGGTTGCGCAGTTGAGTCTACTGCGTCACTGGGTCTAGTTCCTGTAAATGTTCTTGGTCGCCTTTTACTTCTTCCCCAGAAGTATTTCCTATCTAAACGAGTGTGAGGCAATCTGCCCTTGTTATCACTCATTGTTATAACTAACTAATCTAAACTAAAAGCTAAACTAACTAAAATTTCTTACAACTACTCTGAACTTTTCACTTTAAAAAATTAAAATATAAATAACTTTAGAAGAAAAAAAAGGTAAATAAACACTACTGAAAAAATGGTAAATAAACAAATAACTAAATTTAACTATGTTTACACTGTGCAAAAAATCTTACATTCAAGAACTTTCAAATATTTGAAAGCTATGGTAAAGCAGATTTGAAAGCACACTGATTCTAACCTTTTCGTACTTTACAAAACAGGACATGGTCGGTAAATGGGGAGTTCAAATATTTTCGTCACAGCGGTCATCACGTTTTGGTTACAGAATCGCCGCCTAGACTGTTGCGAAGAGCGCGCGTATTTGAATTTCACCTAATGACTATATAGTTTCATGAAACTCAGAATGAAAAAAAAATCATCATTCATTGTTATAAAATAATTTACGAAATACGTATGTATGTTTAAGAGCGTATGTGTGTATGCGAGTGATATACACACACCCACACACACACACACACATACGCGCGAACATACACACATTTGCGCATAAATACATCCATATGCGAGGAAAAAGTTAAACATTCCTGTAATACGATATTTACATAAATCGGGTATTTTGAATGCGCCGAAAGTAGAGGTAGTATAGGGTTATTTTTAAATATGGAATATTGAATGCCAAAAGTGGAATTTTGAATGCGCTAGCGAAGGGTACTTTATTATAGGGATGCATTCAAAATACCCGATTTATATATTTATATTGTAACGTCCTATGACGTTATTTATTTTTAATCTATGAGTTACAAATTTTAAACTAGTTTTCAAAATTCAAAACATCAAGAGAATTATGATGTTCATTTCGAAACGTTATATTTTGAATGTGTGCTGTAATTTTGTAACACAAGTCAGCAGTGTTACTTATTCGGCAATCGCTATACTTGTAAAACTGATTAATAAGCGTTATACTTTAAGAATCGGTCAACGTATTTGGGCTTTAAAAGAGTCGAATTGGCCTCATTTTAATTAGTCTCGTGTTTAAGTCCGAACTCCGTACCTCGCGGTTCGTCAATTTGCGGAGATTTTTATTGTACTTCCAAGTACTCAATTGTGAATTTAAGAAGCAAATATATTTTCAATCATACTCGAAAACAAAACTGTGAGTGCATCATTTCAACGACCTATCACCTATTATCCAAATAAGACGAGCAAGCAGAGAGAAAAAGACGAGGATAGCAGAGGCAACAAAATAAGACAAGTGAAGCAGAAAAAGGTAAGTCAAATAAATACACTAAAAGTACATATCGGAGCGGGTAACGAGTCTAAACCCAGCCGCTAGTAACAATTCAATACGCGCTCTCAACAAATAATTAAAAATCCTGCATGCTCTCAACTACATGTCCTACCTATGAGGTGAGAGTGTAGGTGGGACATAACAATATATATATATATATATATATATATATATGTATATATGTTTCAGAAAATTTTCATGGTTTGCTCATTTGGATTCAGACCAAAAAAATCATGAAGATAGCTTTTTTCAGGGCAAAAGTATCTACGTTACTCTCGTAATGTCTATTTTCTATCTTCAAAAAATCCATCATTAATATTCGAGCAGCAAATGACAAAATCTCGCGGTAGAATAATGTGAAAGCAGTATAGCCGGATCTTCAGCCAAGTGGAACTTCACCGCTAATTCGATTACGGCGAAGAAAGGCCTCGGAGTGACGCGCGAATGGTACGAAATATATACGACGCGCGAAATCCATTAAAAGCCATACTCGCGACATATACATCGTTTTTCAGAGCTTTTAGCCTTGCTACTCTGGTACGCGCGCTCACACATAAAGGGGGAGAGTATGTGAGAGAGAGAGAGAAAGAGAGATAGAGAGAGCGAGATAGTGAGAGATATAGAGAGCGAGAGATGTCTGGCAAGCTTGCGAATGCATATGTATCGCGCAGACAAACTTGTATTTACATGTACAAGTATGTAAACGATAAGTGTAGCTTGTGTACATACTTGATATACATATACAATGTGTTACATATATATAGTACAGCGTGCGTGTGTAGTTTTCTTATGTAATTACAGCGAGTTTACACAAGTAGAGTACTGGGATCCATTTACGCGTTCAAATATATGAGACTTATACCTGCTCTTGACACAGCTATACCTGAAACAAAAATTTCAATTTATTCCGTCACAAATATTTTAAGATAGACTGTCGACTAAATAATAAAAAATTATCATTCAGAAACATATTGTGTAAAAAAATGCCCTGCTGAAGATCGCTATGTTCAGGAATGCTAATTTTTTTACTTCATTCGATATCTTCATACGTATGAAAATTTATTTGAAAAAATTAACTGTCGAATAAATATTAAATTCGGACTATAGCTAGGATTGAAAAAGGTTTCAAGAAGACATCTCAAAGTAAGAGTAATTAATGGTAAGTAGTTGACGGGGAGGTCTTCAGTGACCCTGGTGGAGCTTATTTTCTCAATTTTTGGGAGAATTGAAAACACAGGGGTGCGTTGATCTTCAACTACAAGGCGAAAGAGGATAAAACGGAGTTTGTGGACAAGGTAGCAAAGTGTAAGGGTTAGGGACTCCAGGTCAAGGCAGTTGGCATAGAGGGCTCCTTGGTAGAATAGGTCATTAGACAGGCTTCGCAAGTGGGTCAGAAGGCTCTGGAATAGATCCAAGCGCACTAGGACAGAGGTGGATACGCTCCGTTTTAGGCAAGCGCAGAGGATCTATAACATGGAAATTGAGGAAGCTAGAATACGTCTACGTGCAGGATACTTCAACACCCTAAGAGTATCTTGGCAATCAAAATGGGGGACTCCTGGGCGGAAAGTGCAGAGGTAGCTCTATCAGGGCTATGCAACAAACATTTTCCAGATCATCGTGCATTGGAGAGGGAGGACAAAATCAAGCATAGGCCAAGGGAATGCGACTGGGGAACAGCTAGGCGCATCACCAGTAGGAAAAGGATAAAATGGTCACTAGATACCTTTCAGCCTTACATATTATAGCAGGGGGAGATGCTGCTAGGGGTTGCCCTAGAGAAACTGTTTAGGGCCTGTATAGTTTGTTCGGATATACACCTAGAAGATGGAGGTGGGTGCAGGTGGTGTTCCTTCCTAAACCATGGAAGACACAGCACATGACTGCCAGGGACTATAGGCCGATCAGCTTGACCTCGCTTATTTTGAAAACATTCGAAAGATAGGTGGACAGGTAAATACAGGAAAAATGTCTGGTGACAGAAACCCTGCATAGTGGACAGCACACCTACCAAGCGGGAAAATCAGTAGAGATAGCATTAGCGGAAGATGTCTATCGAATAGAAAGGGTATGAAAAACAGGGGACTGGTGCTAGTGGCCTTTCTGAATGTCTATGGTCCATTTGTTACGTCGGTTTCTTGATGGTACAAGTAGCTGACGGTATTCATGTATGTGACTAAGAGCGCCTTGAGCTCTTAGTTGTCACCACTTTTAAGCCTGTCTCTACTGAGACAATAGCTTGGGGTTGGTGATAGGAAATCTACTTAAATTCTGAGGAAAAGAAAAAATGCGATTGGATTTTACTCGGCAGTGTTGCGATTCTTATTTTTGTTATTTTTCAATTAAATCAACTGAGATCTCAAGATTTTAAATTAAAGCAGGAGAACTCAAATGGCATTCACCTGAAGGTTTCTCTCTCTCTCTCTTTCTCTCTCTCTTTCTCTCTCTCTCTCTTTCTATCTCTCTCTCTTTCTCTCTCTCTTTCTCTCTCTCTCTTTCCCTCTCTCTCTCTTTCCCTCTCTCTCTCTCGCTTTAATGTATTTTTACCGCGATTGATGTGCTTGATTTAAAATTTTTTTTGAGTAAATTCGATCTCGGCAGTAAACGGTACGAGACCAGACACTTCCGAATCGAATATTACTATAAATTAAAACACGGTTTACCATTCCGGATATTGCCTTGAATAAAGCCACCGACACTGGCTTCTATCATGAACATTTGACTTAGGCCGCGAGAACAAGTTGCTCTAAGGGAAAAATAAAACTTAAAATAAAAGTGTGAGAATGAACTTACTTTTTATTTTCGGTTGAAAGTTGATCCAAATAGTATATTTTTTTTCACTCTCTCTCTCTCTCTCTCTCTCTCTCTCTCTCTCTCTCTCTCTCTCTCTCTCTCTCTCTCTCTCTCTCTCTCAATCTCTCTCTCTCTCTCTCTCTCTCTCTCTCTTCTACCTACTCGAAAAATCTCGAGGATTTAGAGTCTTTGCTTCAAAATTTGAAATAAAGGGCACGAATTCAATGCAAACAAATATAAGGTTAAAATTAGTGGTTTATTTAAAGATAAAACTTGAAGAAATTTAAGTACAAAATTGGATTTCGCGTCTACTTCCCGCGACGAGTTAAAGTAGTGTGTGACGATCGCACTGGATCAGAGGCTAGGATGCGAGTCCGTGTCTCAGAGGGAAGATGATCGGTTTTAAAGGGCACACATGCCCAACCTCCTCATCCCTCGGGAAAGTCCCTTCGGGAGGGAAATTCCAATCGGAAAACTCCGGGAAACTCCTCCCTCCAGTTTTCTCCAATTGGACCGCTTGAAGGTCCCGAAACACGCCTACGCATCGGCCTTAGGCCCTCCTAATTTTGGGGGAGAGTGTAGCAGGGGAGTGAGGGTAGCGGGGTTCGCTGACAGGTACCTTTCAGATACCTTTCGGCACCTCCACGGCAGTTCTTTGTCGTTTTCCCTCAATATTATTATTAACTAAGTATATAAGAACTGAAACTTAACTCTATTTACTAATACTACGTGTAAAGTTGCTTATAAGTTATGTTACTACCTATAATATTCATATCGTTTGCATATAGTTATACTATTCAGAGCTATAGTTAGATTATTTGATTTTGGTATCAATCAAGTAATTAATATTTTATCTAATTCTAAATACAATGTTATCTTAATTTAGAATATAAACCTATGAAATAATGCACGGTGGATATAATGCGAGTATAGGTTTACGTACATTTTTTTTTATTAATGAACTTATTTCCAAGTAAGGCAGATTAATGATTCCTAAAGTTATTGAAAATATTCTAGTCTGAAGATTACTTTTTCTCATGGGAAATACAGTTGCGAGTACACAAGGAGGAATTGTCACGATAAGTTATTTATCCTGGGAATTCACCCACGGTGCAAGCAGATGTTCAGTTACGAGTCTGCTATTCTACGCGTTGCAGTTGTGTGCGGGCCTTGTATTCATAGCCACGTAGAATCGGTGAAATGCTTTTACCGTACTTAAAAAGACAAAAGCATCTCTCTGACCTATCTATGTTGTGGTCGAAAATTTTTACGACTCTTCCTCGAAAAACTATAAACTTAATCCTCTGCATTTCGCATCTGCAAGCCGCAGAGAACGCAGTAGTCGCGACCGATCTCAGCAACGTGCATGTACGCATGTAAAAAGGAAAAATTTTATGTTTGGCTAGGTCGCATTGAATCAATGCGGTGTACGTGTTCAATGGCCGCAATATTTTTATTTCGGGGAAAGGAAGGTCTTGAGTAGATTCCTTCTAAATTCTAGCATGCTTCTATGTCGAATTTACTGTGTACATTGATTTGTTTATGACTTCCGTCTGGCGGCGAAAGAAGGAATCGTTCTGGTGTACATCTGTACAGGAACGCGGAGAATAAAAAGGAGAAGAAATAAAAAATGATTCGAATAAAGCGCTTTTTCTGGCGACGTCACACATTTAACCGTAGAAACAGGGAGGCCACAGTGGATGGAATGGTAAGGCATGGTATCTCCCAGATAGTGCATAACTGCATCTGAGGCATGCTCATTAGTAGGGAGATTGAAGCACATTGAGGCTCGAGCACCAGGAGAAGCAGAGTGGGAAGGGGAAGTCCACAAGGGGGCGCACTTTCGCCCATGCTGTAATGTCTAGTAGTGGATGGTTTGATGAGGATGTGGAACGATGCAGGCATATACGCTCAAGCGTAGACAGATGACATCTTGGTTTTGATAACGAGCGGTAACGTAGATGTTGTAGCGGAAGTCATACAGTATGCATAGAACTTCATGGAGGAATGGCGCAGGTTAGTTAGGCTAATTATGAAACCCAGGAACGTGGACCGGATGTTTTGTAGAACTAAGTATAAAATTAAAACGGTAGAGGGGCTTGCCTTAAGGGGTTATGCCTGAGTTAAAATTCAAAAAAATCCAATTTTTTTTATTTCATTTTTTACGTCAAATTTACTGTAGAATATATTGCAGAAACCCTTTTGTCCCGAAAAAAATTATTTACAAAGTTATAGGCAAAATACTAAAATCAAACAATTTGTTAAAATTGCGTATTATTCATATTTTGTTTTGTAACGCTTTTGATTATTCAAAACAATTGTGTTTTTATAGAAAATTTAATATAAATTGTGTTTATAAACTCCTTTTGAAATATGCAATTTTATTAAAGAAAAAAACAACAAATTATTTATTGATATTACATACAGTACAATATAGCTAATTTTTTTTTTATCATGGATTTTTTTATTTTCAATGTTTAAAATAAAATAAATTTAGAATTTAAATTTTGTCTTGTAATATCTTAATCAAATTTATAAAGCAGTAGAAAAACATATGTACAAATTTAAATTACCGCCTGAAAACATGGCACGTTGCACATACAGCATATGAAAAAGTAAGTCACTGTTTTACCGACCCACACGAGTTTTCTATCAGACAGCTGTTTCGTCTGCTGTCTGTAGTTTAGTGCAAGCTGAATGTTATGCTGTAGTGATTACTTCTGAGTCTCACAAGTGTTTAAATTTAGATAAGTATTTTGGACTATCAACAATATATTATTTTTTAAGAACCTGTTCTTTGTGAATGTGTTCTTTATTTTTAGATATACAGGCTAAATTTCATGCGTACAAGAAGATGCCTGTGTGTTAGATGTTCTCAAAGTGTACTGCAGTTGTTAACCAACCTGTCAAATAATGGGTAAGCAGTGGCAATCTTTATATTTATGTATAATATATTTACTGTGAATATGTATCCCTAACTTATATTTCAATTTCAGCTTTTCATACTCGTATATCAAAATGTGCAGGCCCGGGTCCCAATATATCCCATAATATATGGGTATTTTGTGCCCAAACATAAAAAAAGTATGCCAAACAGTTCATGTAAGTACTATCCGATAAACATATATCAATTTCTTATATAAACTTTAAATGCTGTTTTCTCAAGTTTTTAATTTTTATGATTTTAGGTCAGTTGCCGCAGGATGTCTCAGGAACCACAAGTATAATCAAGCTGAAATTTTTTATACAGCTCCAGGAAACCCTTCTGCACTGCTTAAGGGGTTATGCCTGAGTTAAAATTCAAAAAAATCAAATTTTTTTTTATTTGATTTTTTAATAGCAAATTTACTGTAGAATATACTGTTGAAACTCCTTTTGCCCGAAAAAATTTCGTTACAAAATTATAGGCAAAATACTAAAAATATATAATTTGTCAAAATTAAGTATTTTTCATATTTTATTCTATAGCGCTTTTGTTTATTCAAAGCCATTACATTTTTATAGAAAATTTAACGTTAAATGTGCATACAAACTCCTTTTGATAAAAGATAGTTTTATTAAAAATAACACAAATTATTTATTTATGAATTATTGCATATAGTAAATAGCTCATTCTGATAAAAGCATAGATTTTTTTATTGTGAATGTTAAAAATAAAATAAATTTATCTGTTTCATTAATTTAATCTTTTTAATAAAATAATAAGCATGCGTGCAAACTAAAATATTTTTATAAATTACCACCTAAAAACATGGTACCATACAGCATATGGAAAAGCCAATCACTGTTTTACCAACCTAGTTAAGTTTGCTATCAGACAGCTCTTTCGTCTGCTTGATCTGCAGTCTAGTGCAAGCTTGATGTTGTGAATTTTGATCTGAAGTGAAAACTTCTGAGTGTCAGTGGTGTTTAAATTTAGATAAGTATTTTGGACTCTAAATAACACATTATTTGTGAAGAACTTGTTCTTTGTGAGTGTGTTCTTTATTTTTAGGTATATAAGCTGTCAATGGCATGTGAACGATAAGGTACTTCTGTGTTCGATGCAAGGTTAGATGTTGTGGACGTTGGCTGTAACTATGAACAATCCTAGAAAGTCATGGGTAAGCAATACCAACAATTATATTCATATGAAACATACTGATTGTGAATGCGTATAAAAATTTATATTTCAATTTCAGCTTTTGATACTAGTATATCAATATGTGTGGCACCCGGGTCTTAATATATCCCTTAATACAGGGATATTTTATGCCAAAACACAAAAAAATATGCCAAGCAGTTTCTGTAAGTACTACCCGATAAATGGAAATAAGTTTCATGTATAAACTTTAAATGCAGTTTTCTCAAGTTTTGAATTTTTGTGATTTTAGGTCAGTTGCCGCAGGATTTCTCAACAACTATGGGACCGATCAAGCTGAAATTTTTTAGAGAACTCCAGGAAGCCCTTCTTCACTGCTTGAACGGAGGGAAATTGGCTAAGGTAAGTTTAAAGAATGTTACGCATGTGAACATATGCATAATTCACTATAATTATGAATATTATGAACTTATGTGTTTCTAAATATTTAAAATTTTTATTTTTCAGTAATCCCTTCCGTTCAAGCTGAGGAGAAAGATATTTAGAAGAATTGCCATCCAGTTTGGTTTGAATTCATCACCTGGATCATGAGAAACCTTACGGCAAAGGATAAAATATACTGAAATTTAGTTCTACACACATGGTTCTTCACACATAGTAAGTATAGATTGTAACGTGGCAAAATATCGCCACGTCACAGCGAGCATCGAGCTGCCGGGGTAGAGCGTCTCAGGCCTGTGTGAATGGGAAAGAGTGCATGAATTAATGGCGTATCGTTTCTTCTGAGTGACAACGCGAGGAGAGGAGAGGCGACTGAGGAAGGAGAAAATAACAGAGGACTTCTCCACTCCCCGCCCAAGGGCGAGAAGCGAAGAAGATGAGCTCTGGCGCAGCAGACACAGCGACAGATTCCTACAGGGCATTCAATTCCGGCTCATCGTAAGTCGTCGGACGCAGATGAGGCGGGCGGGTTCTTCCTACGTGAGAGCCTTCTGCAGCACGGCCAGCGTGATGGTTGCTTCACCGCGAGAACGTTGGAAGTAATAAAAGGCAGCCTTTGCGCCCTTTGTAACAGGCGTACTCCCGAATCAAGGGCCCAGACAGAAGGAGTCGCTGAGAGTTACATTGTACTTCGTAATTCACGCATAACTTAGGCGTTGCGTGAATTGTCTGTATGAATGACTGGCTGTCTAAATGTTGCGAGCGTTTGAATTTCGCGGTTATCTCTCCAGCATTAGCTATCTTTGTACAGTCGAGCGCGCATGCGCCGCGATCGACGAGGCGCGAGGCGAGCGAGCCAGTTGCGGCGCGAGAGCGCGGCCCGTTGGATCCATGCGAACCGACCAATGGGAGCGTGCGCCGCTCGGCGTCTCGGGAGAGCGAGAGTGCGAGGCACGCGACGAGCGTGCGAGCCGGCACTCTCCTGCCCCGGCCGTTCCAGCTTGGACGCAGCTCACCAACTCTCTAGGGATATCTCTATTTTTTCGAAAGTGTTTCACTTAAAACCGCGGTAGAATCGTGGCTATCTTGCTGAGGATCCAGAGGCTTTGGTCACTCGGATATAAGGATAAGGTCAGTGGGTTGCTCTTAGTATTGCGTTTCCCTCACGGGCTGGTGCGCAGTTCCACGCGCGACTTCGTGTACGCGAAGTTCCTTTGTCTCGCGAGCGCGCGAATATCAGCGAGTGCGGCTACCTTGATAGTGGATGTCTTCTCTTAGTTAAGCGAGCGAGTAATTAGTGCGATTCAGTGCGTGTATATTGTCTACTCCGGGTTGTCTGTCGTGTGGTTACCTTCGACGTACGGTTATCTCGTCGTCCGTCGCGCACAAAGAGTACCTCGCGTATCGCGTACCTCGGGCGAAGGTTGCCTCTACCTCGTGGTGCGTACGAAGCGATCTACCTCGGGTACCTCGGTCGTGAGTTTCCCTCGGCGTTGCCTGCGAGGACGAAGGTTATCTGCGCGACGCGTAACTCGGGGCTATCTGTATTTGTCGTGTGCGGTATAAGAATGTTTTGCGGAAATTAGTCGACGAGGACAAGGGGGGCCTCGTTCGACTCGTGTAGGATAAGGCGCGGGAGGTGTTGTAGGTCGTGGTTACGCAGACACGCTCTCGGCCAAAAGTAGTTTAGACAGCCACGATTTGCACTAAGTGTGGGCAATCGCGGCTATAGGATTAAAGCGTGAACGAAGAGTCGGCGGACAAAGAGTGAATGTGTAGCCAAGCGGGCATAGTTTGTGTGAGGCCTTGAGATGCGCGAGAGTCGGATATCTACGTGGTTATCTGGCATTTTGTTAATTGTAAAGTCCCAGCGGTAATTGAATCCTAGTGTTGTGCGGAGTTTATCTCCTTGGCGGTGCGTGCCAAGGTGCGGACGGATACCTTCGTGTATTCATTTTAATTGCGTAGCGTCGCCCGAAGTGGCCGAATACCTCGCGTATTCTTTTATCTTGCGGTGGTTGATTAGCCCGGGTTGTCTTTGGTTGCCTATGATGTAAGGAGTTCTAGTCGAATAAATGATCATTTACTTTTGTTAATAACCACGCGATATTTCTATCCGAACCACCCTCTCTCCTTACCGCGTTCGCGGGGCTGAGCTAGCTAGCCGGCAAATCCGCCCCATCCTCGAGTTCGTTAAAGGAGTCGCGAGACTCTGGCACTTGCAGGTAAGTGCCTGGCGCCACCGGGTTCAGGGGAACTCGAGGTGACGGGCCGATAATTATAACGTACGCCATCCACCCGGCCTTCTCGTGCCCAGAACACCAGGACGCGAGAAATCCACGTTATAAGATATATAAGTTTTTAAACACATGGAAAATTACAACTAATATGTACAGTTTAATCACGAAAAAGTTTTTATTTGATATTACTTGTACGACATTTTTTTTGACCTGTTAACTGATAATTTATTTTTTTCAGGTTTAACTC
This sequence comes from Philotrypesis tridentata, assembly GCA_018906965.1. Classification (NCBI taxonomy): domain Eukaryota; kingdom Metazoa; phylum Arthropoda; class Insecta; order Hymenoptera; family Pteromalidae; genus Philotrypesis; species Philotrypesis tridentata. The sequence goes on along the minus strand of JACCIB010000191.1, from coordinate 38,357 downwards.
AGGCATAACCCCTTAAGCGGAGCCAAATTGGCAAAGATAAGTTTAACGTGAATGTTATGTATGTACATACGTAACATTCACTATAATTACTTATATTATAACTTATATGTTACTAATTATTGAAAATTTGTATTTTTCAGAAAAGCCTTCCGCTTAAGCTGAGGAGATGCATATTTAGAAGAAATTCCATCCAGTTTGGTTTGGATTCATCACCCGGATGATGAGAAATCATGCAGCAAAGGAGAAAAAGTACTCAAATTTAATGCTTCACACATGGGATTGTTTTAACAGTAAGTTTAGATATATCATGCATTAAAAATATGCAAAATTACAATGAATATGTATGCATGAACCACAAAAAAGATTTTTTATGATACTACTTATATATAATTTTTTTTTGCCTATTAACTGATGATTTATTTTTTTGAGGTTTAACTCAGGCATAACCCCTTAAATGGTATTCCACCGAAACCGTCGAACGAGTTCAAGTACCTTGAGGTCACAATTAACTTAAAACTTAACTGTGATACGTACATAAAAAATTAATGCAAGAGGGCTAGGAGTATTTAATGGTTGTACAGGAGGGCTATTGGCAGACGCTGGGGCCTGGAGCCGGCTCAGGTAAGACGTATGCATGCAAATCCATCATCAAGCCTAGACTGGCTTACGGGGCCATTGTGTGGGTATGCAAATGTGACCAGAAGGCACTGGACCGAATCCAGATGCTAGTGATGGAAGAAATGGTGGGCTCTATGAAGTCGACCCCTGTGGTTTCCCTGGAGCTCCTGCTAGGACTCCTTCCGCTGGCCAAGAACATAAGGGCTAGTCTCTTCAAAGCATGTGCTACACTTTCTGGGACCAAGACGTGCGCCTGGTTCATGAATGAGGATGTGAGGGTACGGATTATGAAGTGCAATGATTGAAAGGAGATTACCAGGATGCATAGGAAAATACTTTTCTCTGAACCATATACGGTATTCATATCACAGAGAGCGGAATGGCCGGGGTAAATATGACTCAGCCTACCTTATCAAACATAGATCAGAACTTGCCTTGCAAGTTTCCAGGGTGCGCTGCTAGATTTCCCATGAAGATCAGTAAAGGGCTCCATCACCGCAAATCTTACAAGGCATCGTGCTACGGCAACGTAAGGGTGATGTTAGAGGGCGCGGGAGTTACAGTCAAGACACGGTGGTCGAAGGAAGAACTGGGATTTCTGGCCAACATGGAAGTAGAGATCCTCCATACCGACCCCGACGCTATCAACATCAACCAGCAGCTCCATGAGTCCTTTCCCAATAGGTCCATTGAAGCGATCGAAAGCCAGAGGAGGATGCAGCAGTACATGGCTCGAGTCCAGAGTCTCATAAGCCAATCGGCACCCCAAGCAATCGATCATCAAACTACCAATAGACCGGTCTCGACCGCCTTTCAGAGGTTGGAAGAGCCCCCGGTCTCCACTCCTCCGTCAGTGCAAACTGATGGAGACCCTGAGAGGCTTTTTGAGTTTTTGAGAAACATATCACTCATACCTGGCTCTACCGGGTACCAAGGTGAGCGAATGCAACGGCTTTTGCACCGAGCTACAGCAGTAGTGTCTACTATCAAATGGCTCTAAGCAAGATCACCGTGAGTGCGCTAGTGGGTGTGGACAAGATGATGAGGTCCTACGTCAGGCACTGTCTTAAGCTAGCAAATGACACCCCCACAAGATTCTTCCATGCACCCATAGGTAAAAAAGGCCTCGGAGTAGCTTCCTTCCGATAGCTGGCTCCCTTCCACTGCAAGAATCGACTTCTAGGCCTTGTTCCAGGGTGGAATCTGGCGAACATCACCGACGAGTATCTAGCCAAGGAGGTGGCGCAATGTAACAGGCGGCTCATGGACGGACCAACATCACTTCAATCCGAAGACGACACCAAGCGGAGATGGGCTACCCTCCTCTATTGTACAATTAAAGGAGCGGCCCTCAAGAACTCCCGCCAAGTCACCGGTCAACATCAATGGATACCTGAAAGGAACCGCCCTTCTGACCGGCAGGGACTACATTTCCTGACAGAAGGTGCGGCCTGGCTCTCTTCCAATAAGATTTAGGACTACAGCATATTTAGCGGTTGACGCATCGAGGTCAAACGAAATACCTAATCAAGTGCTACCTACTATCAAGCATAATCTGCTGGATCTTCAACTGAAGATATAATATGTAGAATATAATATATGTAGTAGTAATATGTAATAAGTTGGAAATAAAGCACAATTTTTTAGGCGAGGTGTGGTTTATGGGCGGATGAAAAATTTATCGGGATGTAGAGGCGTGAGCGTTGAGGAAAGGTGGTATTGAGGTATTGGTGTGCAGCCTCAATACTTATGCAACCATTTTTCAGACGGAAATCAGGACCATAAGGTAGTGCTCTTATTGAATAAGGGGCCAACCATAAGTTGATCGTTATTAGCACTGGACGCAATCCGCCTCGACTCAAGAGAGGTGATGGGGTGTAAGCAGTAGCGTTGGCGGGAGCCAACGCCAACTATGTTGGGCTGGTCTCGATCCAGGACACGCAGGCATTATCAGGCAGATGCTCCCATCTTGTAAGTGATAAGCCTTATAGGGTAGCGGCGCCTGCTTGCGAGGTGGATGGGGCAGTGAAGTACTTGGCTTCGTGAGGAGCTATTAAGGAAATCAGGGCTCACGCAAACAAAATACCTGCTGGAAGAAGAACCACCACGATAGTTGGCCACCCTGAGCAAATCAGATCGGACTTGACTCAAGGGGACGGTGGGGTTTTTGACAGAGTATTGGCGGGTGGGATACCATCTGTACAAGATGGGAGTGAAAGAGACTGCGGAATGTAAATGCTGCGGGTCGAACGAGGAGACGACGCCGTATCTTATGTGCAAATGCCTGGCGTTTGTGGACACAAAATATAGGGTGTGAGGGGTACCTGTTGCAGACCCAGTTTTCAAACGGACGCAGTTCAGCTCGATACTCAACGTAATGCGGGCTATGGGTAAGAGGTTAAAATAGGTTTAGTGGAGTGTTCTTAGGGATGTGAAACAGTAAACGATGAAGGAACAGGAGAAATTGCATAATTAGCTTGGCATGACAGTTTGATCTGGCACGGCCCCGGGTAGGAGCCGCCGGTATCACATGCAGGAACTTACTATATTGGTACCCATATATCGGTAGATATGTAAAAAGTACAACTCATCATCTAAAACACTAATGGAATCGTTTTGGTTATAAAATTTACAAAGTATGCATTCTCGAACCCATTTCCCCTACTCCGCGTCAAGTGAAAGGGTATAGCCAAATAAGCATGCAAAATGTGCCCCAAAAGGAAATCGATTTGGAAATATATAATATAATTTATTTAATATAATATAATATAACATATAATATTTTCTATATTAAAACAAAAATTTTCCCAAAATTACAGCTCATTTCAATTTTGTATCGGTACAAATTTTGAAATTGAAAAGTCCAATGAATTTCCATGGTTTACTTGTTCCTCAGGGAGAAAAGTGTTTTTAAAAAATGTATGTACGTATGTACGTACGTACGTTTTTTCGAGAAAGCAAAATTAAAATTTTAGAGCTGTTTAAAAAGTATAAATGGAAGACAAATCAAAGTGGGAGGGAGGGGGGGCTGACAAGTGAAGCGAGCCGGGGAGCGAAGTCCCACTAGTATATATATCATTATATAAAATATATATGTATGTATAAATAGTTATATAAAAATACAGAGTTAAAGGGCGTTTTAATGAGTTTTTAACATATATTCTTGGATATATTTATTTCTAGTAACAATTACAAGCTCTACTCTATAAAATGATTTATATAGGCATAGTATCGCACATAAAAAAGGTATCTTCTCTAATCTCTAATTCTCGACTATCAAAAACTTTATGAAGGTACCTTGATAAGTGTACTGCTAAATATGTATAAAAAAACAAGTATACTTATTAATAAATACATAAAAAAGACATCTACGTAAATTATATCATAATAGTCCGGGGGGGTTCAATAGTGGAATATCGGCAACTTTCTTCTAGATTTAATTTTATTGACGAAATATGTTAGCTAACTTACTGAAAGTAATCCTAACTTTTCGACTTCGAGCCTGATCGGGAACATAGTTATTATTGCAAAATAAATTTCAACAAAGCACTCAGTTCAGTTTTTCAATATCATATGTATCTCACAATTTTTTCAATTCAATAGGTTATGATGCGGCTGAGTGAAAAATCGAAGAAATTTAAAATAGAAATGGTTACTGTGGCGCTCCCTATGGACCTATTAGACGAAATTTTGTATTATATTCTTGTTTCTTATTATATTTTAAATATCGACTTTCATAAAAATCCATTCTGTTATATAAAATTGTTGCATATTAGCACGATATATTTCTATCTTTACCACTCTATTCTCTATTATGTTTCGGTTATAAAATGAAGATGCTGGTCAATAGCGAAAGGACCGTGCAATTGTAAATATTATCAAAAAAATTGATTCGTGAAGAAAAATAATATCAATTTTAGTGTTAATTTGTACTTCTATATTTTATGATTATTAAAGTAACTAGCAGTCACTCAGAAAGAGCCGAAATTTTCTTCAATATTATTTTTACTGAATTAATTAAATTAAGTTATGAAATTATGGAGACAATGAGTAAAAACGAAAAATACTGTGAAAATGACTTAGAGTCTTCTAATCAAAATACATGTATCCTTCAAGTTAACTTTCACTTAACAATAACCTTATTGATGTCAATTCGTTGAAAGAGACAGTTGCATTTTTCCTTTTTTTCATACTTATATTAAGTGGGTTGAGGCATATAAGAGCTACCATTTACATGTGCATAGACATGAAAGAAATGAATTCAAGATAAGAGTAGGTATAATTATTTAATTTCCTCAATATATAGCTTGATTGTTACATACATTATTACTGATTTGTGACTCCGATAAACGTTGGCAAGGATAGTCGATCGCTAATACATCAAGGAAGAGATGAGGGGTTAAATTTTTCACTGATTTCATTTTTTCATTTTAACAAATTTATATTATTAGCTGATAATTAATACAATTTTTAATTCTTATTAATTGTTACTGAAAGGGATCAATCTCTATCCTCTTTAAAAAAAAGTGATGGTCTTTGTTGTTAAATGTGAAGCATTTTATACGCGATTCTGGTTGTTTGCGAACTAAACTTGATTACGGTTACCATGATTATTCGTTCATGACTGAAATATATTAAGGCCAAAACAAAATCCAAACAGCGAATTCCTTGTAAATGATAAAAAGAAAACAGAAAAAAATTTTGTTATTATTAAATTGTAAATTTTTTGTATCTATTATCATTTTTTGCACCTGTAATTATAAGTCGTTTATATTTTGCTTTTATGTTTCTTGTACCAAAATAAAGCAGTTACTGAGCATTTCAAAATATAAAATTGGTTCTAATTACGTCGATACAAAAGATTCTACAACTTTATGAAAAAAAATTAGTTGTCTATCTCCTTGTTGCCGTTAACCCAACTTGACTACTTACAGAAGTATATTGAGTTCAAGCAACGGTGCAGTCACATAATTTTGCAAACTAAGATGTATGATATAGTATATTGTATTTTTTATTATTTCACTTTAAAGCGATCCTAACAAAAGGTTATGAACGTAAAGTACCAAGAAAATAACTTTCCTTTAGAATACTTAGTCCTTTAGAATACGTAGAATATTAATAATAGAAGTTAATAATATTCTAGAAATTTTTCTACTTAAGTAATTGATGTTGATTTCATTTTTTAACTTAAATATTTTGGGAACATTGATTTTTCTAGCGTAATAGACCTTTTAAATTGCAGGTGTTCTTTAGTATTTTAAGAACTTTGAATTGTATAGAAAAATGAAAGATTTCAACCATTTATTTTATGATTATTCATTTTTAATTGTTCTAAAACTAACTTTTTTATTTAGTTTCACAAATTACTAATTTACTGTAATGACGTAATGTAATAGACGTTCGACTTTAAATTCCCTATTAATGCAGTTGTCATCATTTTTGTTTAGACAGCATTACAGTTGCAAATGAGAATGCCGTCTTCAAAATCTTGAATATACATATAATAGATGTATTTATGACATTAGAGCATTAGATTATCAATAATCTGTTAAGAAATAAAATATTTACGGCTGCAAAACTTTCCCTAGACAAGATGACCAAATTGCCTGCTTTTAAATAAACAGGCAACAAACAACGCTGCATAATCACCAATACAAAAATTTTATTTTTTAAAGGCATTTTATACCAATGGATGTGGCATCTAAATATAATACATAATTTTATTGCTTTTCTAAATTTAATAATAATTATAGGATTTTATATTTATGTAAATTGCTTACATTGTTTCATAAATTCTAGCAAAAGATGTTATAATTTGTTCTCCACACGAATTTACAAAAAATAAATAGATTATACAAATAATCATCACGATAGCAACACGCATCATTTGTAAAGTATCTCCCATGTTATACTGTACCTAAAATATACATATATTTATTTTTAAATTTAAATAGTTAATAATCTTGTTAAAAGCACGATATTGATTTACTTATATTTACGTTAAATATTAGGAGTGAAATCACGGCAAATGCATTTATTTCAACAACAAAAATCATACCATTAAACATTTGATTAATTACTTTTAGGAATCTGGAAAATGAATAAATATTCTTAAATGTATATTTATATATAAATACTTACATAATATGTTTGGTGAGCTTGCATGTAAAAGTTTGTTATACATATGTATACAGAACCTTAGAGCTTTTTTATGTACATTAACTACTTTGATAAAGTTAGAAATCACTGATACTTCATCTATAACTCTATGAACATTATTATTGTTCCGATCTACTATTGCATTTTTTAATCGTTGACTAAAAAAGTCATATTTTATGAAAATACAACAAAATATCATGAAATTTTTCACGATTAACGAAACCTGCGTAACATACCAAACTATTTCACATAAGGAACAAGTATATTTAACGCTGTAGATGTACGTAGAAATAATATTTATATATGATGCACAAATGAAACACATGCTGACATAATAATGCGCAAGCGTTTGCAAAATACGAAAATTTGTATTGATTATCATAGAACTAAAGTAAAGAGGTACCGCTATACTCCGATAGTGTTCGAATTTTGTAGAAAGTAAAGGTGGACAAAACACGAGAACACAAGCTAAGGTGAAACCCACCGATGAATTAACTAAAATTATTATTTTTATATAAAAGCTTTAGTTATTTAATAAAAATAACTTTAGTATAACAATTCCACTTATGAAAATATCGATTTTCTTGAGGTAGCTTAAATATGTGACAACTGCGAAAAAATTATCGAGTCTTTTATTTAGCCTTCAACGTTCGTTAATTAATGTGGCCTGTTTCAGAGACAACAAAAGGAATATATATAACTGTAAAAAATAATATAAAACTAAAATATACAAATCAATTGAAATTTCTTAACTCATAATAAATCGAAATTAAAGTAGAATATGGATACATACTCTTGCAGATACTGCAATACCTAAAATTAATTTGTGACTAATTTGACGCAACAAAAAAACCTGTTAGCTTAAAAGAGAAATTATTTTTAAAATTGCATAAGCCCGATTGTCACGAAAATGGTGTTTAGCATGTTCCCAGCTCAAAATTGACAATTTTAAGACTTTTTTTAAATCGGCAACCTGGAAACATTAAAGTTCTTTTAAAGGCACAATAGTTATGAAAGCCTTCACATTAAGTATGTATAAATGGTTGTCGAAAAGAGGTCAAAATGTTATTATTATGGCATGTCTCCTAAGAGAATGTCGGTAATGGAAGTGCTGTTGAGCCTCGCACATATAAATAAACTCTAGCCTTGCTATGGGGTTTTCAAAAAGAAGGTATTACCTAAAGTTTCTTGCAACAAAACCCCTCATATAGATGATTTTTTCCCCTGAGCTGACCATATTATTTTAAAAATTAAATTTTCATTTTTTGAATTTCCCGCCTATTTCCGGCTAGAATTTGTATAAAGACTGTTCTGGAACCAGTGGAGTCAATGATTTGAAACTCACGTAAGCTGAATTCAAATTTTTTCATAGAAGTTGTAGCTCTTGCTATTTTTGCGACGGTTTTTTTCGCATCAGTATGCCGTTTCTAAAAAATAACGTCATTATCGTGGCACAAGCTAGCGCTTATTAAGTATATATATATATATATATAACCTAAATAAGTGCTAAAATATTGAAAACCTAAACCTACATAACTACCTAAAAGGAAATTTATTTATATTGTAATCGATCTCCACAGTATAGCATTTAGTAGCTAAACGTCATAATCGGGGATGTCATTATCGTGGCAACCCCCTCACGATTTCCCATGTTAATCTTATGGCCAACATTTTAATAACAGCTGTAGTGTTTTCCGAATAAACTAAGTTTTCTTGTACCTTAAATGATAAAAAACTACTATCAGTTGCCCCAGAAACACTAACATTTTTTTAATCAATTTTGGTCATTGAAATTCACCGTTTTTGTGACAATCACCCATAAATAATTTCAACTGATTTAAAATTTTTTTTTAAAACAAAATTTAAATATCAATTGAAGTTTTTTATGCAGGTTTGAAATTATTACTTCTTTGAGTTAATAGGGATATTTTGTTCTCTTAATGCATACATAACATTGTAATCTTGATAATTTACTAGAATATTTATGAAAATATTACAAATCACGTAAGAAACATACCATTAAAAAACGCATCAAAATTTAAGAATAGAAACAACAAAAGTATCAATGAAAGTGAAAGACCGACCGTTTAAGAATATAAGAATCAGGTAATTGTATGAATGTGAAGAAATATCTAAAGATGACTGATAAACAGCTGTAAGATAATCGTCTCCAACTAGATGAACACTTGGGTAAATTATCTTATTAAAAAATTCGTTGCATACTCATAAATTGAATTTGAATACTTGATCTGAAAATGATAGCTTAAACTGTATTTTGTGAAAGAATTTTTGAGTACCTATGGATGCATAACATTTCATTTTATTGCAAGCTATTTAATTTAAATCGATTTGCATATAGTGAATTTATATATTATGTTTACAACTCAATAAATTTCGCCAATATTGCCTTAAAAGAGCTACATGGATAGTTAGAGTATCCAGTACATATGAGTTTTTTCTTAACCATCGCAGATTTGACCTCGAGAAAATTGAAATCTTCAATGTTAGAAGTTTTTTTAAAATTTAAATTACTTAGATAGATAAGCAAATATTTTTGACCTTCCCATAAAAATTTTTGTACTATAGCGCGTTCTGTGTGGTCAAGTGATTCTTCTGAATCAATTGCCATTGCATTAAATAAAGTTTTTAACTGTAAAGATAAATTATGATTAAAATGCTACAACAGATTTATAGATCGAACTAGTACAATGTTATAAAATAATACTCGATTATTCATACATACCTGATTTTTTTTGTTGAACAAGTACGTGCACTGAAGAAAACCAGTGCAATAGAAAAATAACCAACTCGTAGTCTCCACATTACCAACAAAATCAATATTTGGCATTGAATAAATACCTGCTGCCTATTTAAAAATTAGTAATTGTTAGAACTCTGAGTTCATCAGTAATTATTTAAAAAATATTGCACACCATAGCAATTTTCATTGAAAACGTTGATATTACAAAAATAGCAAAATGAATTATTCTGCTCATTCGCGATTGATAAGGCCACAATCCACACAATATCAAACAAAATTTGTTGAATTTTAAAAATTTAATATGAAATGAATTCATTATGTTTTATAAAGTGCATGTTTATTGCTAAGGATCTATTTCTAACCACACAGTTGTAAAAATATTCAGAAAAACAAATAAATCATGTACATTAAAATTATCTCTTATATTAATTCTTTTGCTAGTAGAATAGATTGGATTACTTTTGAGTATAAAGATTTCATGGTGTTGCTACTTGTACGGAATTAATCAGATTAAATTATGAAAGTATGAAGATAATGAATAAAACCGAAAATAACGTGAAAATGACTTAGAGTATGTCCCTTAATCAATGGAAATCTGTTCTTCAAGTTAACAGCACCCACTTAATCTTACTGACGTCCAATCGTCGAATAGAGATAGCTGCATTTGTCCTTTTTTTCACACTCGTTAAGTGTGTCGGAGCGCATAAGAGCTATTGTCATGCGTGCATTCTAGGAAAGTTAGTACTACGACTACATGAATAAATAAAATAGATATAAAAGAAATGGATTCAAGATAAAAGTAGGAGTAATTATTTCATTTAATCAATATAGCTTGATTGTTGCATACAATATTACAGGTCTTTGCGACTCTGATAATAGTATAAAATGTTGGCAAGGGTAATCGATCGGTAATACATCGGAGGAAAAAGGCTATATTGTTTACTTTGACCTTTGTATTTATAGAAAGTTATATTTTTATCTAAAAATACAGTTTGCTAATGACACTTATTAATTATCAAAGAACTCAGCTGATGTTTATTTACTATCAAAGATATTGTTACTAATTCGTATGAATCTTACTTAAGCTAAAAAAATGTTGGTGCTAATTGCTTTCACAGAAAATATTTTACAATTACGTTTAAATAAGTTATTGATTTTCAAATAAAAATTTGTGTCATAAAATTTAAGATTACTGTCATTAGTATTAGTATTTGTAGTGTTTTCGGAGGTGACAATAACGGTCCCTGCTGGAGGACATACATATTGAGCACTCAGGCTAACCTGTTATGCTATACCTCCTTTGCCCTATTGACATCTCTTCTCGAATACCCTGATTACTTTAAGGAGGGAGCTAAGCTCACACTTCCTTAGTTCCTCTGACTAGATGAAGATCTATACCTAGTACCCAAAAAAGATGAGCACCTGCACGTGAGATGAAGTGTCGACTTCTCCCTCGAGTTAGTAATGTTAAAAATGCATTTTCAATCTATCAAGGTAAACATGATAAAATAAATCAGAGCAGACACAAGACATACAATGTTTTCAGCTATTTTACGTTAAATGTTTGAAACGCAACGGAATCGTAGACTGACGATACGCGGTGCACCTGGTACTCGTCACTTGGTACGTCAAGTGGAGATAAACTCCTAGGCACACAGATAGCATCATTCTGGGGATCGAGGATGAAGGCAAAACTTGGATTATTCATAGATAGATTTTTCATGGGGAAGTTCGGTACCTTAGCTATCTCGGAGCGAGTTTTTCTATGGAATTTTCCTTCAGCGTAATTTCAGGTTTCCCATTATCTTACAGGCGAAAGCCTGCATGCAATTGCGAAATACTGTTAGGGACACTCACAGGGTAATGTAGAAAACACGGGGTAGCTGATTCCGATGCATTAAGCAGAGAGCATTGGCTTTATAGACGGGGAGCTGGCTTTTGAAAAAGGAACCTACTCCGGTTATGCTACCGTGGGAAAGGTAGACTCCGTGGCCATTCGGAGCCAGAAAATGCCGGTTTCACCGGCAAGGTGTGAGCCTGAAATATGTTCTCACCAGAGATGCATTCCCAGTTTCAGTATTACGAATATAGGGAGGAAAAAACAGTTTGAACAATAACAATTTATTCACGTGGAGCGTATAATATCTTTCCACATGCTAGCGTCGAAATTACATACTTGTTTCCGGGCACCCGGGAGAGAATGTAGTACTTTCGGTGCAGTGTGAGGGAACAATGATAATGAGATCAGAGTAAGTGGAAAAACATAAAGTACAATTTCAATAAAGGTACTAAAAATATATACACATTGATTTTAGCTAACACGCCAAAAAGCCATCACATCAGCTTGATATAAAACCAAGTAGCCATCTGATCATATACAATTTGATCTTAGCCAAAAGTCCGTGAAACCATCTGATCTGATAAACTTCGATCTTAGCTCAACGGCTAAGAAGCTATCTGAGCTATCTGATCATATACGCGTTGATCTTAGCCAAAAGGCCGAGAAGTCATCTAATCATATACATTTTGATCTTAGCCAATAGGCCAAGAAGCTATCTTATTACCTTGATATCTGAGTATATACGCTTTGATCATAGTCAAATGGCTATGAAGCCATCTGATCATATACACTTTGATCTTAGCCAACAGACCAGCAAGCCATCTAATCAGTTTGATATCTGAGAATATACACTTTGATCATAGACAAAAGGCCGAGAAAGCGTCTGATCAGATAAATTTCGATCTTACCCAAACAGTTAAGAAGCCATCTAATCATATATACCTTGATCTTAGCTAAACGGCTAAAAAGCCATCTGATAATATACACTTTGACCTTAGCCGAACGGCTAAGAAGCTATTTGATCATATACTCTGTGATCATAGGCAAAAGGCCGAGAAACCTTTTCGATCCGATAAATTTCGATCTTAGCTGAATGGTTAAGAAGCTATCTATTCATATACATTGTAATGGGGCGGAGGAACATGGAACTAGGACATGCAAAAGTAAAGCGATGTGCCAGGACAGGGAATAAAAAACTAGAGATCAAAGATCGTGGAGCAGCGCGATCTATTATATTTTGAATTTTCTAGATAATCTTATTTTTTTTAATTTCTTCTGCTGTAACGGGGCGAGATGTATTCTCGAAAATCGTACAAATGTTAAGTGACATGGGGACTTAAATGACTGCTATAGCCGACTAGTTTAGACGTGCTCACACCACGTCACACCTCTCGAGTGCCATCTCAATCTCAACTAGGGCCACAACTGCGTATTACTATTTCAATCTAACATAGGCGTAACGAAACTTGAATGTCAAAAACCCCTAGACATTGTCCGCATTCGGAAGTTGAAGTCGATAGGTGAGCGGGTAAAGAAGAACCACAAGTTCAATCTCATGATCTACTGAGCAATACTCCGTAATTAAGGCCATACTAGCCAATGGACAGTATTGGAGCTCAGTGAAAGAGAGAACTTTCGGAAGACAAGGAAGGAATCTCTGATTGTGGGTTTATTAGTTGGGCGCCATGTAACGGGGCGAGACGTATTCTCGAAAATCGCACAAAAGTCAAGCGACGTGGGGACTTGAACCCACAACCTCGAGATCTCTATAGACACGCGCTCTAACCACGGAGCCAGTGTCGCACTATTAAAAGCCCTGCGAAATGCTACTGTAGCCGACTAGCTTAGACATGCTAACACCATGTCAAACTGCTAATATTTAATTTATTATGTATTAAACCTAGAAAGAATAAACCCTCAATTTAATGATTTAAAACTTTTTCCAATATCTTTCTAATGGTATTACATTTTGTTATGATTAACTTCTTTTAAAACAAAAATATTTATGCTTGAAAATTAATTTGTGAAAAAAATTAATTTTAATACTTTGCGCTTATAGACAATTTTTTTAAGATAATTTTTTAAGACCAATTTTTTAAGATAACCCTACTTATTCTACTGCTTACATTGCCACGGCCACGATAAGATTGTCTGTGCGCGTTTGTAGCGAGAGGATCTCTTATACTTGTCTATAAGTGAACAATAATTTTCGTGAGGACCTATAAATTAATGAAAATAAATAAAAAATGAAGAAAATACTTAAAATACCAACTTTGATCACCTGGAGTTCGAAAACTAACGGAGAAAAAATCTGAAAAAATCGCACGCATGCACGGGCACACACGCATACCCACGCACACACACACAAACACAAAAGCGCGCATTTTTTCACAGGTACGATTCAAATTTGCAACGCTTTCAAAATGATGCCAATCCGATTCAAGTAAGGTTTGAGACGGCACTGCTGGAATTTATACAGAAAAAATCTAGTTCAACTTTTCTGAAAAAATTCGGCTATATTGAGCACTATATGAGCTTTTTTTGCGCACGTCATAAGCTTGCGAGATTGTATCCATCTTTATACAGTATAGTGCAATATAGTGCATCACCACGAGCGCATTAAAGCTTGCGTCTCTTAAAAGTCCGATCAGATAAGCGGTCGGGAAAGCAACGCGCGTTTGCATATATACCGTGTGGAAAAATTGCTGGTACGAATATGCGGTCTGAAAGAAAATTTTTAGATAAGCTCAGGGCAATCGAGGTCGAGTCGTGCGGTCTGTCTAGATTCGGGTCACTATCCCCGATATCAAGTTGTCAAAACATTTTTTTCAATCTTTGCCAATCTAAAAATGAAAAGTATTATCACTATATTAAAAAAAACAAAGAAAGGTTATAACTAAAAAATCGAAAACTTTTGATGGTAATGTAAATAAATGAAGCAGTATTGATTTCATTACATCTAAATAAGTTATCAAAAATACATATTTAACAAAAATATAAAATGGAAAACATAATTTTAAAAATATGTGTACATCAAAATTACGAGATTAAAATATAATTATCTTGTAAATCGGAATTGAAAATTTAAGGTTTCGAGATAATCAAGAATGTTGTCAGTTATAATAACATAATTCTAATAAGAAAATGCAATTTTTTTCTTGAGATTTAATTTTAAATGACTTCTTGTTAACCTATGAATTTTCTTTTTTCATTCTTCGTAGATTTTCTTTGGATATGGGCATCGCATCGAAAAACACTCTCTCTGGACTAGATCTACTGTAAAATCGAGAATTGAAAACAATAAAAAAAAAGCTTTGATACTCTTGGTACAATTGCGAAGGGTGTAACCAACCGGTGTAAAATTTATGGACTCGTATCATGATCTTTACTGTTTATCTTCTAGAGCAGAGTGACCTTGAATGACTTAAACACTTTTAAAATTTAAAAAATATATGAATATGTAAAGATATTCAACGTTTTTACGATATAGATGAAAACTTGTTGAAGAAAAATATTTTATATTTACGTTTCATGTTAAATTTAATGACAAAAATGTCCATTTGTTTCACAGTACGCAAAAAATATTCTATGAATATTGCTGTATAGTACTATCCTTAAGTTGGTGCGTAATATAATATCTTTGTAGAGATCACATGTTGTATTGCTGTGTAATTTTTGAATACTTCAATATTCGCATAAAATAATTCCGTATGCCTCCGCTGCAGCTCTGTTTTAGGTAAGGCTACACAATAGAGTTCACATTAGCAGACTGAACGATAATTATTAGAGCAAAATTAATGGAAATAGAGAGATCTACAACATTTTTTTAAATTATTTTATTAACTAAAATGATCATTCCAAATGCAACACTTGGTTAACAATGTAAATTATTTTCTGTTTAGGTTTGGGTTTGGGATATATAGCATAATTTCTCTATCATAATAATTATGGATGTATAATATTTTTACAGAACTTGAATAATATTATCGAGTACACTGCAGTATGGCTGATAATTCAAATCCTGAGTTATATAAATGATTCCAACATAGTTACCATCATATACACTCGTATCTCATTATTGATATCTAATAATGTATGGTTGTCATAAGGTTGAATTTAAACTTTAATAAATCCTTTCATCGGTCGGCATTAGACTAGCCATTCTTATTCAGAATAATACGAAACTATCAGTGAGAAGCGCATTGTGGAAGATTTTATCCGGACACCGTTTAATAGCTATATAAACTATGGAGTATTGGTCTGCTTTATATTTTTACAATGACGTTCCTCAAAGACATTACAAATTCTACACCAAGAAATTAATTCTTTCTAATTATAGCATATACATCATGTTATTTTTATGATTTTTAGAATTTCAGTTTTATAAAATTTTGTTAATAAATACCATGATATTTATTTAGTTAATTATTCATCATCAGACGCGATCAGTAGGTAGAAAAAATAATCCTTTTTCATTGATTTAAAATATAAATTATGTGAATTTCCATACTTACTTCGTTACCGAAGTTTAAATTTTCTTGCTATGCCAATATAAACATTGCTTATCAAAAATACTTATCCAGCAATGTTTTTGTTCGATAGATATTTAAACTTTAATCCTTTTATCTTGATTATTATTATTATTTTTATTTTTATTTTTTTTTATACAAAGGCAAAATTTTTCTTAAGGTAGAAACCAAAAATAGTAGTCTATATAAATGATATATGCTTATTGTTTATGCAATAAAATTACATGGGATTCTCAACTAAAAATATTCCAGTCAGTTAAGCTCGATCGTTTCTCTCTGTTATATCACCCTCCGCTTTGCCCCACCCCCACCCTCAATGCACGTTTGCTTTTCAAGAACTGCTTCTCTACGAGGTTACTCTCCCCTCCTCGATCTTTACGAGCACGTAAACCTAGTGTGGCGTCTCTTTCTTTTTCGAAATGCGAGAAACCTTATCTACAAGACTCGAACTCGCTTTTTCTCTCATTGTGAGGGTACGATCGTGTCGATTTTTACAATTCGCGCCTATTCTTTTCCTCGCATTCACATTCTATACGATTGCTCTGTTGGTTTCCATTTTTCTTTACATGGATGCCCTTTTAAGTGTATTGTTGATATTTTTCAAGCGATTTTTGACCGATTTAACTTCAGTTTTAACGCTTCAATACAAGTAAATTCACGAACTTTAAATTGCGAATAATTAGCTGTTGGGAACAGGGTTACGATACAACTGTTACGATAGAGGACAACAGTAAACTTTTTCTTTTTGCTTTCGTAAGAAGCTTTGAGATGACGAAATTTTATTCAGGTCTGTATGGATTTTTAAGTGCATTGCTACATTTCGGAGGCTATATAACAGTGACTTCAATTCAACAAAGTTTATTATTTCCGTCTTATATTTCTAAGTTCAAGAAAAAAATTTCAGTTTCTTTCAAGCATTTTTGTGACGAACTTCTGCGTTTCAAAGCAATGACCTTTGCGTTTTTTAGTTATAAAATCTAGATAACGCAATTGCTACGCCGATAACTTGGCAAAAACTTTTTTTTCGAATCGAATTGCAACTTGTAAGCTTGCGTAGAATTGCATACGAATTGAGCGACGAATCATATGATGAAACTCAATGCAATCAGATGGAGATTTAAGCAGTGGCCTATGTGTATGGTTGGCCTTGGGACTGAATTTCGAACAGAGTGAAAAGAGGGCAAAGCAATTTATGTGCTGAGGCGTATCCATTTACGGCGAAAATTCAGGAAGGTTGGCTTCGATCCACCGTCCATGTGTTATTCGAATGTATAAATAAACCTTTTGCCTAGCACCGCAGTGCAATTTTCATCAACCGAGTGGACTGTTCGTTTGAACTTCCTGATTGTGAATGGGGAAAACTTTTAGAAGATCCGAGAATTGTGTACGTAGCATGAGTTTGTAGAGTAAGAGAGTGATTGATTTGATTGATAGATTAGATTTTATTCTCACCAGCAGTAGAAATCAAATTAAATAACTGCAGTTTGTTTAATGAAATATATACACAATTTGAATAGTTCAAAAACGAAAATTGATTCATCTTGTTCTATCTAAAAATGTACAAAACAACAGTATATTCAAGGTATAATAAATTATGAACCCATTTAAGAAAGTATTGGGACTACGCTTAGTCTTCGCCCTCTGGTTATAGTTGAAAATCACCGTAATGGTGTTTCAACACATTTTGACGCTGAGAAATTTCAGTTTCCAATATAAAAATAGAAATTTCAAAATGCATTTAATTCTTATGTAAAATTTTATGAAAGATTTAAAAAATTACAACTAGATTAAGTTTAATTTTATGAGAGAGACTTTGCACTTGCAGCGATTCATCGATAAGATTCGAACCTGGGGCGGAGATTCAGGTGTATGGCTAGTGCTTTAATCCATGAGGGTTCAGGTACAAAATACGCGTAAGGAGGGTAATAAAAATTATATTTCACTGATTATATTTTATAACTAATTTATTTTTAAAAAAATATCTTAAAATTTGAGGATATTTGATGCATTAATTCCTATGAAATCGAATGATCGATGACAAAAAGTGTTCAAGCACTTCAAACAAACTTCCATAGACTTTGAAGGGATTGAAGAGGCTCAAATGAACTTCAAGATTAGTTTTTGAGGTGACATTAATTCCGAAGTGAAAGGTCAAGGGCTTAAATTGTTCCGAGGAGTCTATATAATAATATTCTGAGTTAGATAACAGTTGGTACCGCGGGCAATTAACAGTTTAAGTTGCATTTTTGCATTTTTATGTTGTATCGAAAAATGTTTCAGACAAAAGTTGTTCCTTACTAAATTTCCTATAAAAGTTCCGTAATAGCATCCCTCTATCTCCTCTAGCTTATTCGGAAATCGATAAAAATGACGAAATTGTTTAAAATCGAAAGTGTGTTAATAATTTTTATAAAAATAAATTATTTACTCTAATATTTCATGAAAATGACGTACTCAAGGATTCCAAATAGCAGTTAAAATTTAAAGCCCCTATTTATAATAGTTTTTGTGCAAATAGTCGCAATATGTTGATAATTATTATTTTTCATGGTACTGGCAAAACTTTAAAAATCGTTTACATTTGTGTCCCCTATTTGTCAGCAATCTTGAAGAGTTATATTTTAAAAAACTTTTTACGGAATTCCAAAATTTGAATTAGTGCAGCTCCAGCTGTATTTGTTTAAATAGTAATAAATTAATAATTTTACTATATCCAACTTTAGAATTTGATCAAAATGTATTATAATACATTGAAAAGCAGTGATTTTTCTGTAAATTTTAAGAAAAAAAATTATATGATATGCCACTTAGGGGCCGAGATACGTTTTTCTTAACAAGTTACTACTCCTTTTATATGAGTCATTCCACGGGATACTGGAAACTTCTGGGGGCCTGGACTACCGAAAAATATTGGGTAGGGCACACTTACCAGACCTATTTTTTCTGATTTCTGGGACCCCTCCGAATAAGAAACCGTGCGAGTTGCATCATTATCGGTTGCTACCCGGATTTCCGATCGAAAAAACCCAAAAATTTTCATACATTTTCTTTTGCATTTTTACTATCGAGAGTATTATTTGTGTACTGTGAATCCTATGAGACTTGGCGCTATACTTTATATATACAGAACGAAAGTGCAGCTCAAGAGCTTTAAATCGAGCCTAAAATTTTTAAAATCGGATGTTCCGGTCACGAGTTACACACGCTTCAATACTGCTAACTCTTTATAGGGCTCCCGCGAAACTAATCGATTTTCACTTTTTTTTTCAAATCCTCGAAACTTTTGATTCAGCGACTCGATTTTAAAGTTTAATAGCTTAAATTAAAGCTCTTTTCCTCAACTTTACGATTTTTAGGTCCAAAATTGATTTTTCTTATCTGAATATTGAGCTATATATATGCGTTCAGAAAACCAATCCGCTTTAGAAGCATATATGTTCTTTGCGGGGTCCTTTTCAATATAAATTAAATTTTCACTATTAAAAATCATTTCAATATTAACTATTTTACTGGTGAGCTTCAACGTACTGTTAAATTAGTGACTATTAACAATTTAAACATAACAGTAATTTTTACTAAGAATAATAGTTTAATTTTCACTAGTAAAAATTAGTTGAATATTTACTATTTGACAAGTGGACATTTATGACTCATTAAATTAGTGACTATTCATTATTTTAGCATGATAGTAATTTTCACTATGAATAATAGTTTAATTTTCGCTGGTAAAAATAGTTGAATATTCACTATGTGACTAGTCAGCGTTCAATTCCTTCTTAAATTAATGACTATTCACTATTAAAAAATGACAGTAATTTTCACTATAAACAATAGTTTAATTTTCACTGGTAAAAATTAGTTGAATATTCACTATTTCACTAGACGGAATCAATTTAAGGACGTTGCCCTGTTTTATAAAATGATAACAGAACTTAATGAAAACTTAGAATATGAAAGTTAAGAGTCTCCTGAACGTATTGTCATTGTTTTTAACGTATGTCATAATACTCAATTCCGAGAAATATCAAGTTGAAAATGCTATGTTTAACATAGGCTCTTATGATGCAACTTCGAAATAATTAATAAAAACTGTGATAGAAATAACACACATGAATAAGCGTCAGAGAATTAATAGTAAACTGTTAATAGAATAAAACTGCAAATAGTTTGAACTACGTTATAATGCTTTTTTGAAAGATATTAATTGAAAACAGCTCTCGACGATAAGTGTTCCCGACGCAGTTGAAAAGCGAGGCCCGAGACGACGGACTTCGGCAGGCAGGCGCATAACCGCGACGATCGTCGTTGCGTAGGCTGGCGAGAGCAGCGCGAGTGCAAAGGAGCACTCGCATCGTTCTCGTTGCTACCCCTCCCCGATCGCTTACGATCGATTATACGAGGGGCCCACGTGGGGGGAGAGGACTAGGGAGCCTCTAGTTCCCTCATAAACTAGAGCAGTCCTCTCTCTCGGGCGTAAGAGGCTACCTTGCGCGCTGCTTGGGAAGGGGAGGCCACCCGCAGAGAGTGGCCCGCCCGTCGGACTCGGGGTCTCAGCTGAAAGGCTCGGGAGGCATCACATAGGTCGCGAATCGAAAATTGGTCAAGGCGTTCGGGATGCGCAAATTACACGTGTAAGATCGTAAATTGTAAGCTCTGCTCTCGGCGAGAGTTTTCTCAACGAAAGACGAGTCGTTGAGTTTTCCCCTCGCCACAGGTCTGTCTGGGCAAATGCGAGAGCAGAGTGCGGTAATGGCTCTGTATAGCATGTGAATGTGTGCAGTGTGGATGGGCAGAGAGGTCGTGCGCCGTCTCGGGTCGATTGCCCTCCTTCTTGGAAGAAGGGGGCAGGTAGGCTCGATCTCGTTTCGGGTGGCCGGCGATAAGCCGCTCCGATTCGAACGTGCCGACCAGGCGCGCGGCATCAACATCTCTCTCGTTACGGCCGCTCGAGGCGCCCGGCCTGGCGCAGCGGCCCTGGTCTGAGCGATAGGTCGTTTGAAGAGGCTATTAGGCGGAGAACGGGACGAACCCAGGTTTTCCCCGACCGTCGTAAATAGTCGGGCGTGATGAGTGTGTGAGTGCGAGTGGATGAGTGGTGGTCTTCCCCTGCTATTGTCGAATAGCAGGGTGCAACGACCAATGCGGGGGCGAACTGCCGCCGGCGCGTGCCAATCGAACGCGGAGATTGGAAAAAGCGGCGACTCCCACCGAACTAATGAGTAACCTGCGTAAGGCCCAGCGGGGCAGTTCAGAGCGAACCTCCGGGTCGTGTGTTTGTAATCTTGCTAAATATACGAATCCCGAAAAGCTCCTGAATTTTTTCTTTTGCACCACCTTTTCCCCAGTACACGGTCACTCACGGGTGCTCCCGAGTGCCTACATTTTGGTGCCGAAACCCGGGACTTTTCCCGGTTGTGTGAGTGAGTGATTTTGTGCAAGGAGAGAGTTAATTGTGCACAAGGTGGACACGCTGGAGACAATCGACACTCGCTGCTAGGGGCCGATTTTTCTGACGCTGAGGAAGCATCTAGGCGAGAGGCATTGTACGGAGAGGAAGTCCCGAGAGCGGCGGATCGTCTAAAAGTGCAGATTGTGCTAAGTCCTTTCAACTTCGTATCGTTTCATTCGTATCGCTGGTTTCCGAAGCATACAGGTAAGAGAGTTGGTGTTAAGCCTAATACTAATTCAGCCTGTGCGAAGCATACAGTAAAGAGGACGAGTAAGATGTCGAAGGGGAGGAAGAACGCTCCAAAGGCTACCAAGCCGCGAGGAAAAACCTCGCGCGAGAAAGCGGCGACGGCTACGGTGTCGGAGGAGCAACCGCTAGCAGAGCGACAACGCGATCACTCTAGCAGTCCGCTGACGGCGGCGCCGCAAGAAATTGCCGTCGAGGCACAAATCCACCGTCAACCGAAGCGCGCTCGTCGCGCGGCCGGGTCGAGGTCTTTGAACAAGGCTGCGGAGACGAACGACGAGGAGCCGCTCGCAGCAGGGCGTCGAAGCTCTCTCCGTCCGAGGTCGAGTCAGCCAGCAACGACCGACGCAGAGCAGAACGTGAACGATCCTCCGCAGTCGCCATCATCGTCGAGCCGCTCACGCGCACGGACCAGACGTGCGTGCGACAGCCAGGCCACTGGAAAGAAGGTTTCGCCTAAGAGAGCTCCTCCAAGAAAGCGTGGACGAGCACCTACGCGCCAGGAGAGCGATATCGAGAGCGAGGATCGATCGCCAATGCGTATTTTGACGTCAGCTCAAGGACGTGCTTATTACAACACGTCCTATGAAGCGGCTAATAATGGCCAGGAGCTTAGCGAGCTCCTGAGCAGGCTTGATTTCAATTACAGAGCCGGAGCTTTGAGGGAAGCACCAGGATCCACTGTCTTCTCCATCGACGACATAGAGGAAGCCTACAGAGCTGGCTTGACCCGAGCCCACTCGACGGAGGCGATTCGGCAGAGACGAACGGCCCCAGAGGAGAGTTGGCTTGGGCTTCCATCAACATCAGCCGGAGCGCAGGAGCACGCGCCCATTTCAACAGCGGCGGCCGCGCGAGGACGCGTGCCGTATCTCCTGACGTCGGCACTAGCGCAGGAGCGCACGCCCCGCCTCTCATCAACAGCGGCGGCGCGAGAACGCGTGCCGTACCTCCTGACGTCGGCGCTAGCGCAGGAGCGCACGCCACGTCCCTCATCAACAGCGGCGGCACGAGAACGCGTGCCGTATCTCCGGACGTCGGCGCTAGCGCAGGAGCGCACGCCACGCCCCTCATCAACAGCGGCGGCGCGAGAACGCGTGCCGTACCTCCTGACGTCAGCGCTAGCGCAGGAGCGCACGCCACGTCCCTCATCAACAGCGGCGGCACGAGAGCGCGTACCGTATCGCCTGACGTCGGCGCCAGCGCAGGAGCGCGCGCCGCGCCTCTCATCAGCAGCGACAGCGCTAGGACGCGCCCTTTCACCGACATCGGAGCCTAGGGGAACGCAGCCGAACTCGCCGAGGGTGTCGCTTGAGTGCGCACCGTCGCTCGCAACGTCTGCTCAACCTGAGGAAGAAAGAACCTACGAGGACCAGCGTTTTGTATCGGCGAAGCGTAAGCGTAGCGAAAATAGTATAATTTCAGCCTTGACCAAACGTGGGCGTTTCGACCTTGATGAGAGTGAGCTTTTAGATTCAGGCGACGATCACGAGGAAGCTCTTGGAGATCGGGAAGCTCCTGAGGAGCGTGATCTTGGCGATCCGAGACATTACAGATCGCTCTCAGCTGAGAGTCGAGATATGTACAATGGCGAACGCGGTAGTCAAATAGAAAGTGTCGAAGAACGACTAGTGCGAGTTTTTGCAAAGACGTTGCGTAACGTCGCACAATCTAAATCGACTTCGGAAAATTTATGTTTAGTCAATCGCATGACATCAGCCAAGCAGTTGCCCTCCTTCTCAGGTGATCCTCTCGACTGGGTTCGTTTCAAGCAGGCTTACGAGTCCTCGACTCAGCTTGGCAGTTATACTGACGCCGAAAACGTAATACGCCTATCTGACGCGCTGAAAGGAAATGCGAGAGACGCAACGCGAGGGCTATTTATCGGAGGCGACAGCGCCGACGAAATCATGAAAACATTAGAGATGAATTTCGGAAACTCGCGATTGATTTTAGGGAGAATATTGCGCGAAATCGGCGATTTACCAAAGATAGAGTCACGTCGAGTTAGTCTGGTAGAATTCGCGACAAGATTACGGGCCGCGGTAAGAGCGATTAAGTCGGTAAGTTACAACTCCGGGTATTTAAATAGCCCGGAGCTAGCTAGCAAATTAATGGATAAGCTGCCAAGTGCCATGTGTCATAATTACGTGACTTATTCGAACAGTGTCGGCGAAGAAGTCTCGGACTTAGAGAAAATTGCGAATTATGTTTACAACGAAGCGGTCATGACCGTTAAAGCAGGAGTAATACGTTACGATTCGCGCGATTCTTTCAAACATTCCAAAAACGAACCACCAGCGCCGCGCGAGCGGGCGAGGGGAGTTTTCGCTACCCACGAAGCAGAAGAGTCGGATTCCGAGAGGGTGACCTCGAGGAACGACAAAGCCGATTGCGCCTTTTGCGATCGTAAACACGCGACCGAGGTTTGTACGCACTTTCTCAAAGCCAGCATAAATAAGCGATGGCAGATAATAAGAGCGAGAAATCGTTGTTTCAATTGTTTCGCGGCCGGGCATTTGCAATCAGGGTGTAAGAAGCCATCGTGCGAAAAATGCGAGCGCAAGCATCACCAGCTACTACACTCAGAAAATAAAAATAGGAAAGAGCCTCGAGGGGAGCCTAAGGGCGACTCCTCGAAGTCTTCTAAAGACTGACTAGGGACGGGGGTATTGTTGAGATACGCGCCGATTTTAGTAAAAGGCACGCGGGGGTCCAAATTGATTTACGCGTTATTGGACGACGGGTCGACGGTGACTTTAGTGAACTCAAGCGTCGTGAACGAGATAGGATCAGTGGTATCGCGTACGCATACAGCCCTAAGAGGAGTAGGGGGGGATGATGCGGCCATGATATGTTCGGAAAAAGTAGATCTACGCATTAAGAGCGATGACAATATTTTCTCGATAAGAAATGTTTTAGTCGTAGATAATTTAGCATTACCAGCGCAAACCGTGAGCGAAAGGATTGTCGAATTTTGCGAGCGAGAATCGGGTATTCGGACAAAAGAATATCAGGCGGCGCCGAGCATGATCATAGGGCAGGACAATTGCGACTTGATAATCGTTCAAGAGTATCGAGAGTTGAAGAGGAACGCGTTATTTGTATCGCGCTGTTTATTGGGCTGGGTGATACACGGTGGCTTTGTAAAAGGGCGAATCGAGCACGTGGCCGCGATTGAGGAAGTAAAATCACCGTTGTCGGATGAGGAGCGCTCGGATAATTTGATAAAGTTTTATTTTGATATCGAGTCCATAGGCGTGAGCACACACGTGAAAGCAAAGCGAGAGGACAAACGCGCGTTAGAGATTTTAGATTCCACAAGCGTACATACAGGCAAAGAGTGGGAAGTCGGGTTGCCGTGGAAAGAGGATAGCTTTTCGTGTTCAAGTGGGCGGGAGATGGCGCTAAAACGTTTGAAATCGTTAGAAAAAAGATTAGATCGAGATGCGGCGTATGGGGAATTATACTATAAAGAGATGGATAGAATCATCGGGAACGGCTACGCGCAAAAGGCCGCGGCAGTGCCTCTGGGTGACCGAGTTCGGTATTTGCCTCATTTCGGAGTCCGAAATGATAATAAGCCGGGCAAGGTACGGTTAGTAAAAGACGCGGCGGCCGCGGAGAACGGGGTGAGTTTTAACGACCTCGTATTGGCGGGGCCCGACCTATTGAAGTCACTGCCGGGGGTCTTAATGCGTTTTCGCCAATTTAGGTACGCGATTAAAGGGGACATTCGCGATATGTTTTTAAAGATAAAAATTCGCGAGGAGGATCGAGACGCTCAACGCTTCCTATGGCGCGGAGCTAGGAGGTCAGGAGAGCCCACGGAATACGTCATGACGTGTGTGCTATTCGGTGCGAAGTCATCCCCGTTTACAGCGATTTATATTAAAAATAAGAATGCGGCTCAGTACCTATCCGTGTATCCGGAAACGGCAAATAGTCTCGTCGAAAATTGCTACATGGACGATTTTTTAGATAGTTGCGAAACCGTCGAGGAAGCTTTTGATCGGGTTCATCAGGCTGTAGAGATCAACAAATCGGCTAATTGGGAGATGCATGGATGGTGCAGTAATTCATCGGGGGTGTTACGGGGCCTAGAGACTAAAGACGATTCTAGTAGCTTAGTAAAATCGGACGTCCATCAGGTTAGCAAGGAAAAGGTGCTAGGGTTAAAGTGGCTCAATACTAGCGATGAATTAACCTTCAGTTTCAACTCGCGTAAGATCACTGATGAGCTTTATTCAGGGTTACGGCGGCCGACGAAACGGGAATTCTTAGGCATTATAATGTCGATTTTTGATCCGCTTGGGTTTTTAACTCCGTTTTCTATTCAGTCGCGCATTTTGATGCAGGAAATTTGGTCCAGTAAAATCGGTTGGGACACGGTATTGCGAGACGCAGAGTTTTCTCATTGGCGACAATGGTTGCGCGAACTAGAGAAGGTAAGGAATTGTCGCATCAATCGTTGTTATCAGCTCGGCGGGGAGCAGGTAAAATCAGCGGAGTTGCACATTTTTTGCGATGCTAGCTCGAAAGCCTTTGCGGCGGCAGCATACTGGCGTTTCAGTTTAAGGGATGGCAGCTATCACGTTTCATTCGTCATGGCCAAAAGTAGAGTCGCCCCCCTAAAGGTAATGTCAATTCCAAGGTTAGAACTGCAGGCTGCTCTTCTAGCGGCAAGGTTAGCAAAGTATGTAGAGAGCGAGCACGTATTTACTATTTCGCGGCGAATATTTTGGTCGGACTCCAAGACAGTACTGCAATGGATTAGGAAAGACCCTCGTGAGTTCAAGATATTTGTAGCAAATCGTTTGAGCGAAATTCACGACGTTACGGAGATTAACGAGTGGCGCTGGGTTCCAACTAGGGACAACCCAGCAGACGACGGGACGCGTTCGGCTCCTAAAGCTCTGGAAAAAGACAGTAGATGGTTGAATGGTCCAGCCTTTTTACGCAAAGTAGAGTCAAACTGGCCGGTAGAAAGAACCGAGACACGCGCGAGCGAAGTAGTGAGTACAATTTTTAATACTGAGTTAATAGCCACATGTGCAGTAGATGCGAGAGCAAATTTCATTAGTTTTTCACGTTTTTCATTTTTAGAGAGATTGACAAGAACGCTAATGACAGTAGTTAGAATCACGGACAAATGGTTGAAGAGATGTCGCACTACGTTGAAATGTAAAATTAGAGTAGAGGAACTTTGTGTAGCGTCAAGTCAAGCAATATCCTTTCCGAACGAGCTGCAGGAGTTAAACAAGGCAAAGCCGGTCTCTAGAAATAGTAAAATAATTGCGTTTAATCCGTTTATCGATGGGAAAAATAACATACGCGCAGAAGGGCGCGTAAAGAATCTTAAGGATAGCGAGTTTTCAAATCAACCCATTATTCTAGATGCCAAAGAGGCGTATACCAGGTTGTTAATAGAGAAATACCACGAAAATTTTTATCACGGTAGTCACCAATCAGTTTTAAACGAGTTGCGACAAAAGTATTGTATCATAGGATTACGCCAGGGGCTGAGGACTATTGTCGCAAAGTGTACCATTTGTAAATATCTACGCGCGCATCCGGCGAAACCTAAAATGGCACCGTTGCCAGCAGCCAGATTAGCGTATCGTCTAAAGGCCTTCAGCCATTGTGGGTTAGATTATTTTGGGCCCATGCTAGTGAAGGTGGGCTATAGAAGACGCGAAAAGAGATGGGGCGCATTGTTCACTTGCTTAACGACGCGTGCGATTCACATCGAGCTAGCATACAGTTTGAGCACGGATTCGGCAATAATGGCGTTGAGACGATTCTCGGCGGAAAAGGGTACTCCGCTGCGGATATATTCCGACAACGGCACTAATTTCAAAGGCATGGCGAAAGAACTGTCGGAGGCAATAAAATCGCTCGATCGCGCGCAGATCGACGATTTCGCGGCTAGGAAGAACATAGATTTTAGATTTAACCCGCCGACCGCGTCCCACATGGGCGGTGCGTGGGAGCGTATGATTCGCTCGGTAAAAACGGCGCTGTCAGTGGCTTTGAGAGACCAAGCACCCACGGAGGAGGTACTATTAACTACGCTCGCCGAAATCGTGCACAGTGTGAACTCAAGACCGCTTACGCACGTTTCCGTAGACCCTCGCGACCAAGAGGCACTAACCCCGAATCATTTTATACTAGGGTCCTCATCAGGACAAATTAGGATTAGCAAGTTCGATCGACAGACCAAATGCCTGAGAAAGGGCTGGCAACTCGCGCAGTTTTTCGCGGATCTATTTTGGCGAAGATGGTTGAGAGAATTTCTCCCAACTTTGCACGCGAGAAAGAAATGGCGAGAACCCGAGACTCCTCTAAAGATCGGCGACGTAGTATTAATATTAGACGACAGCGTTGAAAGAAACGAATGGCGAAAAGGGGTGATCACTCAGGTCTATCCGGGATCTGACGGCCAGTTAAGAGTAGTCGACGTTCGAACAGCTAGTGGTAGCTTGAGACGTTCGACTAGGAAACTGGTCAAATTCGCCGAGGCGGATGTTAATTAAGCTTAATTATTACCTGCTCGCAGTAGTGCATAGTGGTACAAAATCCCTAGGTTTTGTACGGGGGGGAGAATGTTCCCGACGCAGTTGAAAAGCGAGGCCCGAGACGACGGACTTCGGCAGGCAGGCGCATAACCGCGACGATCGTCGTTGCGTAGGCTGGCGAGAGCAGCGCGAGTGCAAAGGAGCACTCGCATCGTTCTCGTTGCTACCCCTCCCCGATCGCTTACGATCGATTATACGAGGGGCCCACGTGGGGGGAGAGGACTAGGGAGCCTCTAGTTCCCTCATAAACTAGAGCAGTCCTCTCTCTCGGGCGTAAGAGGCTACCTTGCGCGCTGCTTGGGAAGGGGAGGCCACCCGCAGAGAGTGGCCCGCCCGTCGGACTCGGGGTCTCAGCTGAAAGGCTCGGGAGGCATCACATAGGTCGCGAATCGAAAATTGGTCGAGGCGTTCGGGATGCGCAAATTACACGTGTAAGATCGTAAATTGTAAGCTCTGCTCTCGGCGAGGGTTTTCTCAACGAAAGACGAGTCGTTGAGTTTTCCCCTCGCCACAGGTCTGTCTGGGCAAATGCGAGAGCAGAGTGCGGTAATGGCTCTGTATAGCATGTGAATGTGTGCAGTGTGGATGGGCAGAGAGGTCGTGCGCCGTCTCGGGTCGATTGCCCTCCTTCTTGGAAGAAGGGGGCAGGTAGGCTCGATCTCGTTTCGGGTGGCCGGCGATAAGCCGCTCCGATTCGAACGTGCCGACCAGGCGCGCGGCATCAACATCTCTCTCGTTACGGCCGCTCGAGGCGCCCGGCCTGGCGCAGCGGCCCTGGTCTGAGCGATAGGTCGTTTGAAGAGGCTATTAGGCGGAGAACGGGACGAACCCAGGTTTTCCCCGACCGTCGTAAATAGTCGGGCGTGATGAGTGTGTGAGTGCGAGTGGATGAGTGGTGGTCTTCCCCTGCTATTGTCGAATAGCAGGGTGCAACGACCAATGCGGGGGCGAACTGCCGCCGGCGCGTGCCAATCGAACGCGGAGATTGGAAAAAGCGGCGACTCCCACCGAACTAATGAGTAACCTGCGTAAGGCCCAGCGGGGCAGTTCAGAGCGAACCTCCGGGTCGTGTGTTTGTAATCTTGCTAAATATACGAATCCCGAAAAGCTCCTGAATTTTTTCTTTTGCACCACCTTTTCCCCAGTACACGGTCACTCACGGGTGCTCCCGAGTGCCTACAATAAGGTTATGTTAGAAAACCTATTTTTATTTTATGTAGCAGGCTATCCTCAATTATTATTTTCATTCTCTTATTGATACAACAAGTGTCCGCAGCTTATTTGCAAGTATTTTCATCATTTTATTAATGTATTTTAACTTTTGGCTTTCTCAAAGAGAAAGCTTTGTAACGGTGCAAATTTTCAAATCGATAATTTTCATGAATTCTTAGGTTTTGAGTCTTCCTGAGCCCGAAAAACGTGTTTTTGAAAATTGTACGGATGTGTGTATGTATGTACGTACGTACGTTCGTATGTATGTGCCAAAAATTGTATTCACCATAACTCTCAAACGGATCGATATATCGAGCTCGAATTTTGTGGACATGTTATGGCACTTCTAACTTAGATCTGATTAAATTTTGGAGGCGATTGATGGTTTATTAGAGCTTCTCTGGAACTTACATTAACTTTCGAAAATGAGATTTTTTCAAAAAAATTCATTTTTCAGCAATTGTTGCCATGAATATACCAAATCTAATGCCAGATTCTGAAAGAGCGTCAAATTTTAGTCAAATTATGTTCGATCTACATGATTCATAAGTAAAATCGAATTTTTATAAGTAAAGTCGGGCTTTTGCTTTCTCAAAGAGAAAGCTTTGTAACGGTGCAAATTTTCAAATCGATAATTTTCATGAATTCTTAGGTTTTGAGTCTTCCTGAGTCCGAAAAACGTGTATGTATGTACGTACGTACGTACGTTCGTATGTATGTGCCAAAAATTGTATTCACCATAACTCTCAAACGGATCGATATATCGAGCTCGAATTTTGTGGACATGTTATGGCACTTCTAACTTAGATCTTATTAAATTTTGGAGGCGATTGATGGTTTATTTTTCCCACCCGCCCACCCGTGCGAAGCACGTCTTTAAATAGCTTCCTAATTTGGTATGCAGCTGCTTTTACTCTACTACCCTGTCCTTTTTACTATCACCCCGCACTTTAATCTTATACCCTGCACTTTTTAATATCATCCTTCACTTTAGTCTAATACCCTGCACTTTTTTCTGCCATCCTTGCCTAACTGCCTTGCCTAAACAAAATTAATTGATTATACGCTACATTATATTTATACTATATAAGTACATGTTTTTTTAAAGTATAACAATAGTCAATTCTGCGTAAAGTTTTTCTTTGAAAAAAAGTATTTTTGTAGAATGATTTCGTGTATATATAAAGGTGATCAGTACTAGTATAAAGAAATGTTATTATATATTTAAATAAAATAGTACAATTTCAACAGGGAACAAAATGTATCATTTATTTTCAACAGAAGATTATAATTGATAAGTACAGTAATTTGACAGTGCCTAACTATTAAATCATAAATTTATTAATTGTTTAATTCAATTAACGTGTCAGCGTAAGATTAAACGAATGTTGTCGCTGTAATAGCAGACATTACTAAAAAAGTAAAATAAATGTTGTCGCTGTAATAGCAGACATTACTAAAAAAGTAAAATAAATGTTGTCGCTGTAATAGCAGACATTACTAAAAAAGTAAAATAAAAGTTGTTAACACATTGTGGCTGAAACGCAAACTAATTTCAAGAAATTTAATTTTAATGCGTCATAAGAATCAATCGCAATCAATTTTGCTTTCTTAAAGACAAAGCTTAATTTTCTCGTTTTAATAGCAGATAGATATTGTTGCTGTAATAGCAGACATAGTATTACAAGAACATTAGAAAAGCATTTATGATGACATTGTTGAAATATAAATTAATTTATGGCCAATTTTAAACTCTCAACCGCAGCCGTGGCCAAACCTTACGTATATCCAATTCTGTACTGCTTATGTTCCTTTGAGAAAGCATTCTGCTACTCAGTTAGCAGCGGTTTTTATAACGACGC
Source organism: Philotrypesis tridentata (assembly GCA_018906965.1). NCBI lineage: Eukaryota > Metazoa > Arthropoda > Insecta > Hymenoptera > Pteromalidae > Philotrypesis > Philotrypesis tridentata. The sequence continues at coordinate 7,103 of JACCIB010000191.1, read as the reverse complement.
TTGTAAAGCACGAGACAACGAAGACCGTGCATGTGAAAACCGCGCGCATTTTAATGCACACACCCACACGAGATTTTAAAAAAGAATTATCAATAACGAAGTAAAAAAGAGAGCGAGCACGAAAGCGAGCGCATCTACTGTACTTTAAAATAATGTAGTATTTTAGTAGAATTTTTCAGAATTTTTTTGAATTTTTTGACTCTTTTATTTAATTAAAATCGTATTTTTCAATTTCCCGCAGGGCTGCCACTACAAAATTTTAGAAACGAAAATGCGCTTCTGAGTTACGGGGTTTTCGAAGATACTCCTGAGTTACGGGGTTCTCCAAGCAACTCCCGAGTTACGGGGTTGTTCCACCCAGCCATCGATATATGTAATCAAATTCAAAAATTTATAATTTCAATTTTCACATTGATACTTACCTGAATATTTTGACGCTCATGCCATGAAGTCTACGGTATAAAGTTTAATATAGACTTTTAAACTAAAACTATCAATGTAATCTGTTTCTTATCAAATTGACAGGTATATTTGCAAGAAAGGAGTGAATGGAGAGTTTCATGTGTACTTTCATGTGGCAAACTATTGGCGCTCTACGAAAATTACGTTACGTGTAATTGCGATTTAAATTTTTCTTATACTTTGCTAGGTCACTTTTGTATACACGGCCATGTAAAATCAAAGGGTCCTACTTAAGAGTGCTCTACCTTTTTTCAATAAGTCCAACCCATTTCGCAGCGTCCCCAAATTATACTTCAGTCTTTTATTATTATTTTAACAAAGTTATCTAAAATAGGTATCTAAGAATTTGGTAAAATTATTTTTATAACTTCTGTATAACTTTCAGATACTTTGGGAATTGTATTTTGATTTTATTCGACGAAATACGTCATTATTATTACATTTTATTAAATATAAATTTTTTTAAAACGTTCTTGAATATCTAAGGCAAGCGGCGAAACTCGATTTGTTGAGTTCAAGTTGATCAATTAATTATAATACACAAAAATCGTTTTTTTTTTAGGTAGGTGGCGTAATAATCGCGCGATGGAGCACTCTGAAATTTGGAAAATAGCGTTGAAAAGTTGACGATTTTTACAATCCATAGCATTAATTATTTTTTCGAAAAACCGATTGTAAATACACGAAAAACGTACTTGAACATGAGCGAAAACGGACTTGCATGTCTATATAAACACCGCTACCGCGCTTTCGGCCGTTTTCGATCATGGTGGTATTAAAATAACAAATATATAAATTAATGTATACAAAAAAGAATACTTAAAAAATCTACGATCAATAGTAATACGATCAATAATGTCAACAAAAAATCTGATATGACCAATCGCATTTTTTACTTGCGTTACCCCGAATTAAAAAAAGGAGCACAATCGAATCATATTCAACTACTTTACGGTCTTTCTTCCGAGCGTCTCGGTTCCCCCGCATCGCCTCTAATCAACACTCGATTTATTAATCACGGTCAGTTGGATGAGTATCGACTTGCAGTGATTTGAAAAGTACAACTGCTCTACTTTCCAACAACATTTAAATCATTACGATATGTTGTATATAAAAGGGGTAGTAACTTGTTAAGAAAAACGTATCTCGGCCTCTAAGTGGCATATCATATAATTTTTTTTCTTAAAATTTACAGAAAAATCACCGCTTTTCAATGCATTATAATACATTTTGATCAAATTCTAAAGTTGGATATAGTACAATTATTAATTTATTACTATTTAAACAAATGCATACTGGAGCTGCCCTAATTCAAATTTTGGAATTCCGTAAAAAGTTTTTTAAAATATAACTCTTCAAGATTGCTGACAAATAGGGGACACAAATGTAAACGATTTTTAACGTTTTACCAGTATCATGAAAAATAATAATTATCAACATATTGCGACTATTTGCACAAAAACTATTATAAATAGGGGCTTTAAATTTTAACTGCTATTTGGAATCCTTGAGTACGTCATTTTCATGAAATATTAGAGTAAATTATTTATTTTTATAAAAATTAGTAAGGAACAACTTTTGTCTGAAACATTTTTCGATATAACTAATACTTTTCAATACACAATGCGAGATCTCGAAAAAATGCAAAAATTAAACTGTTAATTAAGCTGTTAACTTAAACTAGCTGCTAATTGTTTATTAAGCCCGCGATATCAACTGCTATATAACTCAGAATATTATTATATATACTTCCCCGAACAATTTAAGCCCTTAACTTTTTACTTCGGAATTAATGTAAAAATTGCCTGATTTTCGAGCTAATTTGACTGGACTACCAGGAATTCACAGTATATTAATTCCACGAGGTACATTTCTCTCGACTGTCGAAAATTAAATAGCTATTCTTACGACTTGACGAATTGGCGTAATCAAGTTATACCATCCCACCGCAACTCGGCATAATTCGATTAGTCCTCTCTTTCTCTCGTCGGGCGTCTACTTGCATTGTTCATTACAGGTATACAATGATCACGTATATATATATACGTTGAAATTGTTAATAGCTATAGCTATATAGTAAAGCACGGTCGGACACATTTGTGTTCGACTGGTCGCCGGAGCTAAGAGTTTCATTGTCACCCCGAATATTCAATCCCATGCAGGTCGGAGATGGGAGAGAAACCGTAATCAAGTACGAAATGAAGTTCCCGCGGCAATTTGCTGCAGCGGCCGATTAAAAAAGACGCGCCTCGATCTGACGATGCTACAACTGGCTTCGGCGAGATTTAATTAAACTGTCTTACGAGAGGAATATAACGCTTCGACTGTGGATTACACCCGGATTAAAATGCCGGGCTGCATCTTTCATTCGGAAGTTTATCGCTTTATCATCGGGGGAGGATGAAGTTGGGATATAATGGCTCGATACAAAATGCACAGTGTGTGGCCAAGCCTGAACAATCTCGGGGGGTGATAAATTTAACGCCGAATTCAATTCCACTGTGTATAGGCACTAATTCATCTTCGACGCGGAGCTACAGGAGAAAGGAAAAAACTAAAGAGCAACTGTCGCCACTTAGAGGACATTTAATATTTCTCCGAAAAGAGGCTCTTGTTGAACGATCCAAGTTGAAAGTAAGTGATTTTAAAAGTTTGCAAATTCATTTTAGCTCGTCGCCCATGATAAAGGGCCAATCTTTCGCCGGCCGCCCCGTAGAAGTTGTGTAAAAAAGCCCGGGGCTTGCGCAGGCTTCGTTTAAAGAATCACCGGGGCTAATGTATAATGGGAAAATAATTACTTTTATAAGATCGTGCAGCCGATCGATAAATCTCTCGAAGGCTGCAGTGACACTCGGAACTGTGTGTGACTTAACTTTTCCGATTAATGAGTAGCCATTGTTGAGAGGAGAAAAGACCGGAAGAAAGAGCAAGAAGCGAGAGTGTTATTGTAAGTGAAAATTGTCGCTTTTCGTTTAATACCTTGTACTTGAGACGAGAGAAGGGAAAAGCTTTCTGACCTAGCTTATTTAATCATTTGTATGGATTAATTAGCGGGAAAATTAAATTTGCTATCTTTTGCGATATCGTCCAAGTAGCTAGGCTACGTCGACATTTTTAGAGTGCAACGATAACCTACATGGAGTTAGTTTACCGCCATGTTCTGCCAAAGAACGAACACTTAGAGAAAACTTATACAAAATATGTATTCGACTAGTTTTGGGTATGCTCTTTCGATTGGCATTGGAATTTTTTTCTAATTTTTTTAAACGCTAGTTTCAAATTGAAGTACGTTCATTTTACGTTAAGCTATGAAACCTTATACAATTAGACCTAGAACTTAAAAGTTATATATCTGCGTTAATAAATTTCAATGTGACGGCTCCAAGATGACATCCGAAAAACGATTTGGCAGGGTAAACATTGATTATTTTTTAAAAGAAGAAAAAACTTCTGTAAAATACATCTGTAAGATTTTATCGCAAGATTAGAATTTTTCGATTGAAACTGTTTTGTTGGACACCGGACAAACTGTATACAAAAATCGGCCTGCACGGTACACGGAATAACCCTACACAAATAAATTCTACACAGAAAAACTGCACACAGATAATAACTACACGGAAGGACTCTACACCAAATTTACTACACTACACCGCTAAACTCTACACAAAATATCTGTGTAGAGTTTTCAGTGCGATAAAATAACTTGTGTAGAGTTTAGCGGCGTAGTAAATTTGGTGTAGAGTCCTTCCGTGTAGTTATTATCTGTGTGCAGTTTTTCTGTGTAGAATTTATTTGTGTAGGGTTATTCCGTGTACCGTGCAGGCCGATTTTTGTGTACAGTTTGTCTGGTGTCTTTTGTTTCGTAGATTTAACATTTTACTAATTTCGTAGATTTAACATTTTCCTAATTTCATAGATTTGACGGTTTCAATATAAAAAAGTTTAAAAAATTAGAGATAAAAACCATTATTTTTAAAATAAATTTAAAAATTAAGTTGCTTTTTGAAGTTCTTCAGATTTCTAACCCATACCAATCAAAAGAGCATTCTCAAAAATAGTTGAATATGTATTTTGTATAAATTTAATCAAAGTATTCGTTCTTGCATAGAGCATTGAACTTAGTATACCGAAAATTGCAATTGTAACATTGAAGGATTAAAACAAATGTCTAATAAATTCAAAATTGTAAAGTTTTAGGTTTATTATTACAAGCAATTGAGACGTAAAGCTATTAAGACGTCTTGCTTATTATTCCGGGGACAAGAAGATCGAGAGATACTTTTCGAAATCATCTGGAGAAAAGTACTTTAAATTTATCAAATATTATGAAACTTCCAATAATTTACGAATAAATTTTTTATCGACCTGGCCTTCAATGAAAGAACGTCTGCTTCACGCGGACAATCGTCGCGACGACAAAATAAAGGAAAATCGATAGACACGGAGAATCGTTTTAGCCGCGAAGGGCAGGTTGCGCGCGCGAGAATTGCGGTCAGTAAATGGGGGAAAACGTAAAGGACAGGGGTCGGATCTCTGCGATATATAAATCGAATTTAGTGCTCTTGCAAGTTCGTCGCCTTGTACCGGAGACAAATAGTTTCGATTCAATTACACCCTCTGCGCTTTCGATCTTCTTCGACAAACTGCATCGATCTCTCCTCTTACAGCATTGTTTACTCGCATCATGAGCTCGGCGCTGCTGCTGCAACGATCAGCTTGAAACAGAACGTTCGGAGGTCATTGAGGTATTGCTTGACTTGAGGTATCGCTTTGAGCCATTTGATTATAGTCTGGATTGGTTGCTAGCTTGCGGCTGTTGTATGCTACTATGTTTGAGATCGGTTTTTGCTTTGAGAATGTTGGCAATTTCTTCGTCTTTATGCGACTCTATGTACCACTTATTTTGTGAAATATAATAGTCATTGGCATCTGAGTATTCTTAAAATGTTTTCTTGAAGAGCATCTTGAATAAGTACTTAAGTGGTTTTCTGTCTACATCTTCTAAATTTTCCGAATAAATTTTATATGTATTCATGTTTATTCGTATTTCATGAATATGAGTTGACATATATTTTTGAAATGAAATATGAAAAGTTTATTTATATTCTTAATGCACTTATTTAGATTTTTAAAGACGTTGCTTCCTATTCAAATATCACTACATTTGTCTAAATATTTGTGAATGAAATGTTTTAAAAAGTTTAATTCTATTATGATTGTGTATCGCTGTTTTTGTGTTAATGTAACTGTTTAAATTTGAGCCTATCATCAACACATTTTCAAAAAGATTGGAAAGAATGAAAAAGAAAGACGATGAGGGGCTATAACTGTGAATGGCGATTGAATAGAAATGGAAGCTCCATCATATAAAAAAGAGCGCAAAAGCTACATAAAATTAAATCTTAATGTTTGTATCACCAACAGTGAGGTCACAGACGGCGTTAGGTACACCTTCTTTGAGAGTCGGTAAAGACAATGGAGAGTATTTCGGTTACGGCAAAGTACTTAAGCTGGTCGTAAAACAAAGGAGTTTTAGTTGGTGCGAGTTAAACACACGGGAAAATTGTGGGTGGAGTTGTTTAGACTATCCTATTATAACAATGTTTTGGTTGTTACGATTTTTCTCTTTAACCTTTTTGTCAAGAAAAAACTAGAAAACATCCATACATACACTTACATGAATACACGAACTTCTATAAACATCCAACTTATGGCTAATATCTGATGAACAGTTGCATCAACAACTTATATCTCGAGCAATATTCTGCAAAAACAAAAAGACTTAAAAAAAATCTTTACAATAAACGCAAGAAATAGAAATGCCGCTATCTTATTTTCAGGAACCACTCGTCCCTGAAAAATCGTAACTTTCGTACACTTTAGACACTATTCCTCCCATTTTATTTAAGACCTTTTCTTGACACGATTATCACAAAAATACGCATTCATATATTTAAAAGCTAAGCATCGTCCACCTTCATATTATAGCCTAGCAATGAAGATAATCAAGCTTTTTTACTCCCTCGTACCTCTCTCCCCTGCCTTTTTCTCTTTCTCCTTCTCTCTCCACAAGGCTGTAGTTTGAATGGACGGCTTTTAGGGGTGTAATTTTACTTGGCTTGCCCGAGTTCCGTCTCTTCTCCTTTATTCTCGTCTCAGAGTTATACACAGCGAGGCGCAATCAGTCTTAAGTACCGATGGAGGTCCAGGGGGAGAGACGGCAGAGAATGTAAGTATATAGGGTTGACCGTTACTATACATGCACAGCGTGCAATGGGACAGCTCGAGAGAGCAAGGTCTCCCGCGCATTACACTTTCCTCGCACATTTTTCACTTAATTTCGTTGATACGACTCGGGAAATCTCGTTTTTACAAGCCTCTATAGTTTAAATGCCTTCTTTTTGATACGAGGAGCTTCGAGATATGATCGATGAGCTCCGTAGAACCTAATAGATTGCTCGTGATCGAGCTTTTTCGTTTTAATGTGGTTCGAGATAACTGTTTTCTGTCTCTAATAAGGTTCTAAATACGTCCAAGCATTATTAATTAATATTCTTTGCTGGCTTTTATCGACTTTTAATGACTAGACAACCGGAGCAACGTGCAAAGAACAATGCTTATCACAATCACATTAACAC